>OZ005656.1:235054140-235441640 GCA_963930645.1 Salticus scenicus
ATCTAGCATAATATAAGAATTCAAAATAGAAATAGCTCATTATATTGAAATACTTGAAAATATGATTAAATTTAACAATCATTTCAATTATTTTAACTTTTCTATAGTACATCTGTATATTTATTTTTGAATATAACTAATATAACTAATTTGAATAAAACTAATTTGTATATAAATATAAGCAAAATGAAAACCATATAAATTTATAAAATTTAACGATTGCTGTTGAAATTTGCGGGATTAAATAAATACACTTTTACTTTCTCATTTCTACTTTTTAGAAGGTTTTTAATTGAAATTGACTTGGTCATCGTGTCTTCGTGTCACGCTAGTAAACAAAGCGCCTTCATTTTAAAGTAAATATATGCTATTTCGTTTGTCGTTCTGTGGCTCAGTTGGTAAAAGCGTCCCGTTAGTAGCGCGGTGGTCATAAGTTCGGTCCCCGGAAGGTCCAGCGTGCTAATTTTTGCAGATAATTAGTAGAAAAGATGTCAATTGATACAAGAAATTTTTTTGTTGCTTACACTAAGCATTTTTTGAGGAGTTTTTTTAAGATACATTATTTATTTATTTATTTAGATATTGGAAAACACAAAACATTTGAGATATCAAAAAAGCACAAAATAAAATGTTTTAAGTATAAAATACATAAAAAATTATTTTTTGAAGCTTTATATGTATATATGTATACTATATATTACTATTATATGAAATTGGATTTGTCATCGGCTTTTTGTCACGTTAAAAAACCAAGACGCTTCCATTATATATATATATATATATATATATATTTAAAAAAAGAAAAAAATGTAAGCAACTCATTGTATCTTTTAATGAATCAGCTGGTTACAGCGTCATGTTGATAGTGTGAGAGTCGTGTGTTCGATCCTCGCCGGGCCGAGGTGTTATTTTTTGCAAATAATTAATAGAAAAAGTATCAATTGATAAAAGAAAATCATTCGTTGCCTACACAGTGTCCTAAGGAATTTTGATAGTTTTTTAAAGAAACTTCTTTTCGAGTTACTAAACGCACAAAATAAAAATTTTAGTAAAAGTAAAAATAAAAATAAATAATTAAATGAAAATAGAAGTAAGTAAATAAATAAAAATAACACTGAAAGTTTTTTTTATTATTGTGAAGCCCTAGAAAGCCTAAAATTAAAATTTATTCTTGCAGAGACATGCTATAAAATCATAAAAGTTTCAACAACAAGAAAATTTTGAAGAAAAATATAGATATTTCACTTTTACAAAACATGAAAAATTTTAGATATTCCAAATATTTTAAGAACCATTCGAGAACAATATTTCTTTTGTATAAGTATTTGTTAGATTTTTCTAGAATGTTCTATAATTTTTCTTGACAGTTCTTAGACTTTTGGCTAGAGCGTCATGCTGATAACGCGATGGTCCCGGATTTGGTCCTCGAAAGACGATATAGTACATTTTTTGCAGATAAATAATAGGAAAAAAATGTCAATTCATAAACGAAAATCTTTCGTTGTTTACAAAATATCCTAAGAAATTTTAATTAGTTTTCTTAAGAAGTTTTTTCCTTTTTTGTAACTAAAAAGCACAAAATAAAATTTAAGTAAAAAATCATTTTTTAAAGTAAGAAGCTTTTTATTGTGAAGCCCTAAAAAGCATAAAATAACATGTATTATGGCAAAGACATGCTACAAAGAAATGAAAGTTTCAACACTAAGAAAATTTTAGAGAAAAATATAGGTACTTTCCTTTTGCAAGAGATGAAAATTTTTTAATGTTCAAAATATTTTAAAAAGCTTTCGAGACATTTGAGATTTCTGGTCTAATGAATGATTTTACAAAAACTAATAACTAAGAATATTGGTCTCGAAAGCTTTTTAAAATATTTTGAACATTAAAAAATTTTCATCTCTTGCAAAAGGAAAGTACCTATATTTTTCTCTAAAATTTTCTTAGTGTTGAAACTTTCATTTCTTTGTAGCATGTCTTTGCCATAATACATTTTATTTTATGCTTTTTAGGGCTTCACAATAAAAAGCTTCTTACTTTAAAAAATGATTTTTTACTTAAATTTTATTTTACATTCTGGAAAACTTAAAATTTGTCAAATACTATTTGAAAAGAACTTGGATTTATGTTCTATGGAAAAAAAACATTTGTTAAAAATGGTTTATCTCTTTTCATCCCATTCATAATACTCAGTAAATAGCTCGTTAATTTTCCGAGAAACCATCTGAACAAAGTAATTAGTATTCTGAAGTACAGTAAGAAAAAAAAAAAGTGCATGCAATCAGGATGCATTTAGCATAATCCTTCCAAGAAGCTCAATTAATCACGATGTAATCTCTCCATTTTTCAAGTGATTAAAGGAGTTTCTCGTCTGAGATTAGAATCATAACACTGTATGTTTAAAAGAAGAATTGGCTATTTATTGCAACGAGTCTCATATGAAGAAGAAATTACAGCTTTGCATATTTGTTTAAAAGAATATTATAAGTTACATTATAAGTTATACTACAAGTTATATTATAAGTTATAGTACCGCTATCGAAAGAAATTATATACAATACCAAATTTGTTTATATAATTCATTTAAAATTGTCTATTACAGTTTTCTTTTATAAACTGCATTGTTTTCTTTAATTAAGTATTTCAAAATTTTCTTTTTTTCTTTTTTTTTTCAATTGAAGAGGAAAAATATAAAGAAAGTTCAAATTAATCAAATTATAAGTAGATATATCACTGTAAAGTAAAAAAAAAAAAAAAATATATATATATATATATATATCAGTGATTGTTTATAGGGTTTATTTTAATATTCTGATATTGTATTCTAAAAAAAAAAATCTCTCTTCCGTACTTATTTTTATTTTTTTTCTACTAGCAGTCTACGCCCGTGTCGCTGGTAACTATATTTAAATAAAGTTTCAAAAGATTTGAATAACTAATTATTTTTTATATCACATTATATAAAAAAAAGCTATATATATATATATATATATATATATTGAAATAATTCAAAACCTTGCTAAAACCTCTCTATAGTTCCAGCATTTTAATTAATTCCAGAACATTTTAAGACTCGCCTTTAATACGCAACACTTTATTTATAGAATATTTTTCTCCAATATATAGCAACGATAAAATACGACAAAAATATTCTTAAGAAAAGGTAGGAAATAAAGATGGGGCTTTAAATGCTTCAGAATAAATTAAAATGTTGGCATTTCTTGTTTATCCATTAAAAAAAGAAAAAAAAAAAGAGAGAGGTTGCATGATAAAAATGTAATATATTTTTTTCTTCAGATTGAACATTTAATTACGATATCGGGGCATGTAAAGGTAGTTGATTGCACGTATTTCCTTGCACAAAATTTAAAAAAAATATTGAGTAATGCGGCTTGTTTTTTACGTTTATCAAATACAGAAAGCGTATTTACTACGAGATAAATCTGATAGAGTTTTCATACAATTCAACTGAATGGTATAAAACATTATATATATATATATTAGGGGGGGGACTAAAATGTTATGAATAATTTAAATTCATTCGAATTATATGCATTTCCATTGATCTATTCCGTGCAATTTCTCCTTACAGAGTGGGAGTGATTGCGCAAATGGTTGGGAGCAGGGTTACCAAATTTGGCCTTTTTTATATTCAATAGTAACCAATAGTTTTTATTTGTAACGTTTGGCTAATCACTTCGAAGATCGATGGTGTATTATCTATATCAAATGTCACTTCTCAAAATTATTGGTGACTATTGAATAAAAAAAAAGGTCAAATTTGGCAACCCTGGTTGGGAGAGATTGCACTTAATTATAACTAAAATTGAATTCTCAAAAAATATAATTGTACCTCAATGACAGTTTTGTAAGGTTTTTATATACAACTATTTTGTATTAGGAGTGGCGTTTACAATTTCATAATGAAAAAGAAAAAAGAAAAAAGAAAAGAAAACAATATTAAAAAGAATAAAAATACTAAAGCAAAATGTTATTATTTAAAGCAAAAATATTAGATAATGAGAAAAAAAAAGTTAAGATTATAAAAAGAAAAGATTTAGTTTTTTCATAACAAGTTTAAATAAAATTAATACATTTCTTTTCATATTGACTACTTTTTTGTTCACTGACCTATTTTATCACTGTCCACAATCAGTGCTGCCAGTGAGAGGGGGAATTCTTATTTAACACCCACCACTAAATTTTAATTGAAAGGGTTTCCTAATTGTTTCGAAATATATTTTACCGAAATCGTCAATGTAATTAGATAACTGATACAAGTAAAACTTAACGATGGATGTTGAATAAAAATTTCCCTCAAATCTGGTAGCACTGTCCACAATCATTGCACTTATTATTGTAAATGCTGGCTTTCATGAAAACATCCGCAATATATACCATATATAAACTATTTCATAAGAAATCGTTTAATTAAAAAATATTTTGTACTACTACCACTCTACAAAAGTTCTTTGGAAAAGTTTTAAAAATCCAAGCATTTTTTTTTTTTTTTTTTTTTTTTTTTTTTAATGACAAAATAATTAGCTTTAAACTTAGGTGCTTGAAAGAATCGACATACACATTCAAGTCGCATTCTTTTATTGATGTTGTAACACTATCTGGGGTCTCAGCGCGACTATTCTACTCCTTCCCTCCTATACCCTGTATACGCAATCTCTCTTAGATATATATATATATTTTTTTTTCCAATTGCTAGGCAAAAGTTACAGAGGACTATAAAGATACGAATCAAATTATAGACAATATAACATAGAAGACCGAAGTCAAGGAGCGATCTTGCATCCCAATATATCGACTCTTCTGCAGAACATCGAAGAGCCCTAAACCGGGACATATGGTCCCGGTCCATTACTTCTCCAGAATCACAAAGTGGGCAAGTACGATCGTTTAAGATACCTATGCGCTTCAAATGAGCGGCAAGGCAGTCATGTCCTGTAGATAGGCGGAAAGTCGCAACTGCCTTACGTTTTGGTTTATCAGGAATTAGAGAAGGACATAAATTCTTCCAGTTCTTTAGAGCCGTACGATTCTCAAGATCTCGTAAAGCATTAGATGCAGATAAATTCTTTAAAAACAGTTTAATCCTCCAGTAAGAAATGGCTGTATTGGGATGTTGTAGTAAGGTGGCACCTCTTTTTGCAAGAAAGTCCGCTTGTTCATTGCCCCAAAGGCCACAACGGCCGGACACCCACTGGAGAACAATTTGTTTCCCCTTTAAAGTGATAGTTCTTAATGATTCTTGACATTGGGATACTTCGGGTGTTAATGGATGATCAACAGCGCTTATTGACTGGATGGCTGCCTGAGAGTCAGAAAGAATGACCGCCCTTTCCAACTTGCAATGGACAGCTAATAGTTGCTTTAAGGCTAAACGTATCGCCACAACTTCACCATCAAAGGAGGTACCAATATAGCCCGCAGGGGCATAAAAAAATAAAGATCTGAGAACACGCCAGCCCCTACATTGAGATGACAATCAAACTGGGAACCATCTATAAAAATGTGCATGCACTGAGATGGTGGATTCTCTCTTCTCAACCTCCCTAACTTTAGTCTCTCTTAGATATACATTACTTAAAATGATATTTTTATTAATAATACTTATTTCAAAATATTTTTAATAAAACCATAATTATAAAAATGTAGACATATCAGTTAACAATTTCATTTAAGGAATTACATTAATATCTTTATTAAGTATTCAACATGTTTATATATTCAATATTTATTCAGTTAAATACGAGGCAGTTTAAAAAAGTAAGGTAACAAGCTCATTCAGAATAAGCGTTTATTCAGGATATATATATAAATTACAATGTAGGAAGGCACGGATACATATCACTTTTCTACATAATCACCATTCTTATTGAGACATTTGTTACATCGGTTCACCAAACCATCGAAATCGCTATGAATGAAATCAGCGTCAAGATTATGTAAACCACGTCACGACGGCTTATTGATCCTCAGCATGAGCTGTGACATGCTGACCTCCCAAGTGTTTCTTTAAAAATCCGAAAACAATGGAAACGAGCATCTGACCGATGGAAATGACTTGATGAGAGGTCGGGACTGTAAAGACTAAAGAGGGTGGTTCCCGCTCATCTATGAGTTGTCTCGATACCCAACGAGCACGTGTCTTCTGATCTCCTAATTGTTCACGCACAATATTATGTTCACCGCCAATGCAGATATAGAATTCTTGTGCAATTGTACTCTAAATAATGCGACGATCGACTTGAATCTAGGTAGGAAGTATAAAAATAAATAATAATAATAATATTTCGAAAATATTAATTTGCGTAAAAAAATTAATTTACATGGAAATTATGTTTTTTTCTCATTGCAAACCTGTATTAAAGTTTTCATAAAAAAAAAATAATAAAAGGGAAAAAAGTTATATATATATTTTTATTCAGTCTCAAAAACGATAATGAAAACAAAAATATTAAATAGAATTAAGAAAATATATAATTTTTTACTCGTTGATTAAGAAAAAAAAAAATATTAAAATATTGCTTTAACTACCTCCGCATTTTAGAAGAGAAAAACAAATATGCGGGTACATCATAAATTAATAATAACAATAATAATAATTATAATAAGGGTTGATGTATTTTTAGTTTGCAACTGCAGTTTTTCTGTGTTAGTAAGAATGTAAAAGTTACATGTAGATTAAAAAGTAATTGTCAAAAAAATACAAATATAGAATTGGATATATTCATTTTATTAAGCTAATAAAATAGAGGAAAATTTAAACTAATAAAAGTTCTCTGAAATTAAATTTATACAAAATAACTAATATGTCTAGACTTTTTAAAAGATACTCTAAATAAAATTTTATACGTTGTGTTTCTTTTATTCTACCCCATGCTTCATTGTGTTGCATTTAAAAATTACATTTTCATAAAAGTAATCATTATTTCTAATTATATTACTTCATAGAAACAGGCCCACCAGCGGCCGAGCGGTTCTGCGCTCAAAGCTGGTAGATGGGAGGTGCCGGGTTCGATCCCTGGTCGCGCTCATCGACCTAGCCTTTCGGAGTTTTCCGTGGTTTCCTCCGAAACTCGCGTAAATACGGGCTAGGACCCCTTAGAAAGACCCCCACGGAGGGCATTCCCCCTATAGGCCTAGGACACATAAGGAGTCAATCGGCCTTAATCCTCCAACCAACCAACCAACCAACCATAGAAACAGTATTGAAATCTTGTAGTGTAATATGTCTTTCAAAATTTTTCATATGTCTTTTATAACAGAAGTAGAAAATACTTTAGTTTCATTATATTTTACTAAATTATAACGAAACTGTTTTGCATAATAGAGTTAGTTCATTCTCAGACTTCCTGCATTTAATAATTCCTTGTTATGAAAACTATTATCACGAAGCAAAACTATCTGTAATAGTAATTATTTTGGCGAAGGTCTAAATCTAGGTATCACATTACAGAAGGAAACATAATTAGCTTCGTTCTACTCCAGATATAAGCTATGCATTTCAAATGAAGATTAATATATTCTAATATAAACATGGTCTAGACATATTACTGTAAACATTTATTAACAAATATGTTGCATTATGCAAGTATGTAATTTAATTAAAGATAAATATTCATTTTACTTAACAAAAGTTTGTAATTTAAAAATAAATAAATAAATAAATAAAATAATAATAATAAATTATACATACATAATTATAAAAATAAATTATATATATATATATATATATACAGGGAGAGAGAGAGAGAAAGTCATGCACACACGCATATACATATATGTATGTACATATGTGTTTGTGAAATATTATTATTATAATTAGATACACAAATTGGGTGTCTAATGACAGAAATTAAAATTTTAACTTGTATATAACTCTATATTACATACGGTATTTTATAAATAAAATAACATAATCGTTCTCAATTTTCCTTACACGTATTCAAGTAAATTTTGTAGAAACTCTTATAAGTAAAGAATTAAGAAAATGGTAATTGTTCTAAAAAAAAAAAAAAAAAAAAAAATAATTGTGTAAAAAATCACGTATACTAATTGTAAGTTATACAATTAATACAAAATTTGGCTTAATTTAAATTTCAGTATGTTTCTTGAGAAATCAAAGTAAAATTCTTTTTTTTTTTTTTTTTTTTTTTTTTTTGTATATACATATATACTGGGTGTCCCAAAAGTGTGTAGATATTTTAAAAATTCATAAAAATTGAAGGAATTGGTAGAATTGTACGTGGTTTGCTAAACATCATTCTCGTGCATATATATATATATATATATATATATTTAAGTAAACAAAACAATATTAGTTAAGAAATTCCTCGATAGAGGGTGTTGTGTGGGATCAAAACACACATTTCCATGAAAAATTATAGTTATTCGCTTGTAAATGTATACAGGCATTTAAATCCAATTCTATGTAACCGCCATAATAAATAATTAAATTTTACAAACGAATTGGAACTCCTCTAACTGCAAATTCAATCGACGATTCTTCGACTGGAAATATCTTCCTCAATAACGATTCATCAACCAAGTCAGGATCGCAATTGAAACTTCATGTATGCGCAAGTAAGAAGCAGAATAAGAAATAAGATATAAACTTTTCAATTAAAAGAACTCTGATTTGCATTTTTTTTCTTGGGGGGGGGGGGGGCACTTATAGAGGGCACCTCTATCGAAGAATAATTTAACTAATTTTTTTTTCTTTACTAAAAAAAAAAAAAAAAATCGCGAGAGTAACTTTTTTCTCAAATTGTGTTTAATTCTATGAATACATTCATGTTATATGAAATTTAAAATGTCTTCAGACTTATGGGACCACCCGGTATGTGTATGTATATATATATATATGTAAAGTTACTCTACTGTTCATTTTTTTTTTACTTTTTTTACTTTATTTATTTTTTATTACTAAAAACAATGCCTACTAGAATGATGCGAGTATAATAAATATATTTTTCGAAGAAATGCCTCCATTCCTTTCTTCTTTCTATTATGAATACATATAAACAATTTAATGTAGCAAGACACTGAATACGTTTCTTTATTTAGACTAATTTATTAAAGACAAGAAACTATAAGATGCTTTGTCAGAGATATTTTAAATTAACTTCAGTTGAAAAAATTATAATAAATTTTGATATAAATGTAATTTTTTTGGAATTTATTAAAATTTTAATAAAGGTTTTTGGAAGCTGCTTTGTGTAATAAGTATTTAGAAAAAAAAAATCTACGGAAAATAATAACATTTTATATTGAATTTAAAGTCTGTCGAAAAGTGTTAATCAAATTATATTTATTTAAATCGATATATATATATATATCAATATTGTACATGCACAGTCGGTAACAAAAGTCTCCGAACACTAGCAAAAATTCGTATATAAAAAAAGTACACGTAATACAGTTTTGTTAAATAAATCCTTGTCGTATGCTGTTCTTAGCCAGTCTAAAATTAAACAGGATTCGACAAGGATGTATTTAACAAAACTGTATTAAGTGTACTTTTTTTATTAAGAATTTTTGCTAGTGTTCGGTAACTTTTGTTATTGACTGTCTATGTATATATACACAAGTTATTTCCAAATGCTTTGAAAAATTTTTATACAAAAACACATACAGAATTAAAAAAAAAAAAATAACGATAAACATGTTATGTTAATATAAGATTATTTTCAGGTAAATAGAAATAGTTTATATAAATTACAGTCGGTAACAAAAATTTCCGAACACTAGCAAAAATTCCTATATAAAAAAAGCAGAGTTAATGCTGTTTTGTTAAATAAATCCTTGTCGAATCGTGTTCTTAGACAGACAAAGAACAGGATTCGACAAGAATTTATTATTTAACAAAACACCATTAAGTGTATATTTTTTATATAGGAATTTTTACTAGTATTCGGATACTTTTGTTATCGAATGTACTTAGATTAATAAAAATAAATGACGATAAATAAAAATCACTCAAAGTAACACAAACAAATAGATAAAATGTCTTGCACATCTTAAATTATTATCTACATAGATAAGGTTGTAAATTATAGTTTATAATCTTAATTTTATTTACTCCTGGAGTCCGTAGATTGATAAAATCCCAATATTTGAAAAGTGTGCCTCGTTATTTGATTAATTTATTTCATTTAAACGAATACAGTGCCTTGTAAATCTACAAAGATGCTTTGAAAGTTTTCGGAGGAGAAATTCCGTACTATAACATTGTTGTATAGTAGAATAATATATTTAAACTAGTGGCCCGTGTGTCAGAGATGACACATAAAATGGAAGAGTATTTTAAATTATGCATGAAATGTTTAGTTTAATTTATTTTTGTAATTATAAAGGGGCATTTTACGTAAGGTAAATGATAGAAATATGGCCAATGCAGGTAATGTGACGGACCTGTAATAATGTTATTAATTTCAGTGAAATCCGAAAGTTGGCGCTTGAACCTATTTTCTCGAAGTCAGAAGAACACCGTTTAATACTTCGTTGCCCGAAATCCCGTTACCTGATCACATGCGCAAGGGGGCAGTCATTGTTGGTTTGTTATTTGTTGCGTTAGAACGTTTTAAATTTGTCTCTGGTATGTTTGGTACTTTTATTATTAAAACTAAGTGTCTGTGTTTATTGTTATACAAAATATTTTATCTGTTTCATGTTCTTTTGAGCTATATAAATAAATTTTAATAGCTGAGTTTGCAGAGAGAATTATGAACGTTTTTAAAAGTCGTTATTTTTGGCTATGGGGTTAATGGGTATATTATTTGACTATATCAAATCTTAAATTTCAAGAACCCTCTTATCTCTGTGAGTGTTGGAAGTCAAGTACAATCTTAATTATATAATTGTGGATGATGCTGAAAACAAATGGCATTTTTCTACCTTGTGTACCTTCTAAAACAATCCATGAGCAACATCTTTGCATAAATCCTGTTTTGGGCTATTTGAGTAATTTTGATATTAAAAAGCTCTTTTGTTTCTGGAACAAACCATCTATGAAACATTACAAAAGCTATACTTGAAAAAAATATTTTGTCCAGTTTGGGGCAAATTTAGGTCAACCTCTAACATTAAAGGTGTCTTCAAATGTGGCTTCTTATTTATCGTGTAAATCCTAACTTATCTATCCTGTCAATTTAGTCTCCGGGGAAACTTTTGCTTTAAGTGTCTGAAAACCCACCTCTAAGGAATAATAGTGCCGAAAGTGGAAAACTAATTCCTATCCCTCCTATTACATCTTCTGAAACACAGGTTCGTTATACTCCTTCTCCTGTCCTTTCTTCAGACACTTCATCTTCTAAAGATAATGCCAGTAATGGTACGTCTGTTGATGACTCATCATTTCAAGAACTACTGTCATCATTGTAAAAATAAATCTTAAAATAGCTTGTGTCGGAAAACATAAAATGAACGACCGTGCTCTGATGCTGAAGAAGGTCCACCTACGAGCGACTGAAGAAGAAGGCAAGCACCACCTACTGAAGAAGGTACACCTCTCTACCAACTGGGCTACAGTGCCCCCTTTTAAAATGGGAATTTTAACGTATTATTGGCGTTACTTAAATATAATTCGTTTCATTCTAATAGGCAATTATGAATAAAATATTAAATGTATTGTACAAGAAAGAATTTTGCATACGATTTTAATATTTTGCAGCACATTTACTTATTTGCTTTAAAATTTTACATATTTTTATAACGATACCCTTAACTGTTGCTTCATTTATTTATATTATTTTATTCGAACATTTCAATTTTAAGCTAAATTTAAAATGGACTACATTATGAAAAAGAAAAATCCTATAAAAAAAAAAAATAAAATAAAATAAAGAACATAAGTAACTATTTTTTAAATTTTGAATTCAACTATGAAGTGACATAATGTTCTTTTCTTGCATATTTTTGAAAGAAATGATTTTTTATTTATTCCATTTCCAAAAATAAATGTATCTAAAGTAACCTGACATAATGCATAAATAAAAATGTATTAGCAGCTATCCCGAAACTGCAAATATATATGCTAATTTTTCAAGAATAGTTCTTATATTCAGATACATTAATATTTGTTTTTGCAAGTTTTAACCTTAGACATTTTAGACACAATAGAATAATTCTTTGTCTGCATGTAATAAATATATTTCTTGAAAATGGCACTGTTTATGACACATAATGTAAAAAACTAAAAACTAGAAAATGCAAAAGAGAGTACATCAATGCAAATGTGACAGAAAATTATGAAAAAATGTCTTTGAAAGTGGATAAAAATAGAAAAATATGTAGAATGAAAGTTTTATTTAAATTGCACTATCATAAAAACGGCAGTCAAAAGCAGCAATAATTAAATTCTTATAAAACCTATAATGAACACCAGTTAAAATTCTAAAAGTTTTTCTTCATAGTTTTCACTTTTTAAGAAATATACGATGTTTAGAAGTACTATATTACATTATTCCACAAAGAATAAAAAGAAAAATATATAGTCTTAAACAATTGACATTTTTATCTTATTTTTACCATTTATTTATGCTTTATTTTGGGCTATGCTGACCTATTTGTGTATCTGTATGACTACATGTGTGTACAAAATCATTTTACACGTAGTTTTGCACCATTTTTTAAACCATAAGCTAATGCACGTAATTTAGTAAATTTTATACTTTTTTTTTTCTTTCAATTTAACGTAATGTGGTGTCCATCACATTTTCAATCATATCTATAATCAGGTTTCAAAAGAACATATAAGTAATAATATGTTATTCATATGGATTTGTATAGATATATTAAATGACACATTTGCAAATGTTTTATTTATATATTTTAACATTTATATTTTTAATACCAACAGTATGTATTTAAATCTGTATGACAGTACACTTGCATATCAGTACATGCAATGAATATATCAAACAACACAAATGCATACTCAAAATTAAAATTTGATAAATTAATATAATATAAATTTTCACTAAACATTTAAGTGGCTTTCTCAGTGGGGTTTCATTCAAAATTTTCTGAATGGAATAAATTATTTACATTTTATTAAAATCTGTACCATGAAGAGACAATTTCTATAAATATAAATTGTGTTAAACTTATATTTATACAAGTTGGTCTTTAAAATATCTATCATATTTATATGAGATTTATTTTTACTCGTATTAAATTAATTTTAACTATTTTTTTTTTTTTTTTCAAAAGGACACAAAGAAAAAAAATAAGAACATAAAATACGAAAAATCCACTCTCATCTTTGCATAATATAGGCAAATATTGCTTGTGATTAAAAAAAAAAAAAAAAAAAAAAAAAAAAAAAAAAACGGTAACTATTATTTTGCACAAAATACTTTTAATCTTTTAGTTTTACATTCATAGTTTTAACCTTTGTTGATTTGTTGTTGATTCTTTTAAATTACTGAATAATTTAATAACAATTTTCATTAATTAAAAACATATATATCATTTTAAAATGAAAAAAATATTTATTTTTTATTGCATGGATTCCACTGTGCTTTAATAATTAAAATTAAACGTTTGTATAGGGGAAAAATAAAGTTTTTGTAAATAATTTAAAATTTAAGCAAAATCAACATATTTATGTGTCAATATTTTTTTTACTACAGATACTACACTCAGTTATATTATCTGAAAGAAAAAAATAAAATAATGTAATTTTGAGTTATTTTCTTGCATTTTTTTATACATTAACTGGTTTTTATTACCATTATAAAATCCAATGCATCGCTTTTATTCAAACCAATATCTATTTAGAGACCTTCAGCCGGTAATTAAGAAACGGTTTCAGTATAATTTAATCAATATAATTTAAATATTTTTCGTACCTAAAAGTCAAATATAAAAATTTAGAATGTAGATATTACGATATTCTGACTATAGCTATCATTTTTCCAACAATGATATAAAAATGTAAAACAAAATTATACTTTTTTTATTATTTTTTTTTTTTTTTTTAGTCTATATAAAAAATATTATATAAATTTTATAAATATTATATAAATATTTTTATATAAAATGCTTTGTATGTAATTTCCATAAACACATCAAATATTGCATATCAATATAATAGTTGATATTTTTCTCAGGTAAATAATTAGTATTCATATTGAGTTTTATTGTTATTTATTTAATCTCCTCATTTTGCAATACATTTTGTGTTGCTGCTTTGTTTACTACATTTGTGCTGATGGCTACATTTTTCGAAAGACTAAGGGTAAGAAAGTATTGACAAATTTCGAAAGTCAATTATCGCAAAACATTTTCGATTTTTGTTTTTAAGTAGAGGGTTATTCCTAATAATAATAATAATAATAATAATAATAATAATATATGTGTGTGTGTATGTGTGTGTGTAATCCTGAAATCAATTTATACCACAAATGTAAAAAGTAAATAATAATAAATAAATAAATAAATAAATAAAAATAATTAAGAAATTTATGCTCCCCCCCAAAAAAAAATATATATGAATATATAAATAAAAAATAAATAAAATAAAAAATAAATAAATAAATAAATTCATTTCAAAAACAGAACACTCATTTTCAAAAATAATTTTTGTCACACTGATTTTTGAACATTTGCAAATCTGCGCAACCTTCTGAATCTTGTATCATATCCTTTAATCATTGATTCATATAACAAATCTCATATGCAAATGAAAACAGTTTTTATTGACTTTAAAACACACGGAAACAAGATACCGAGGCAGATATAAGAGTTAGCATTAAACTTCGAATTTTATGCCTGCAACCTCAATTTTTACTAATATCAAGCAATAAAAAACTAAGCTTGTTCAGTTTACATTAAGCTTGTGTTTTAAACATGAACCAATACCATACCTGCTAACATTCTTACTAATATTCCACAGAATTATTAGTCACCGCCCATTTTTCTAATGGACTTTATTTCTACTGTATATTTCCTTCATATGTAATTACGATAAAATAAGAACAAATATTCTCTATGAAAAAGACTGGTTCGGGAAACAAAATGTGGATACTATTATTTTTTAGAATGTTGATTAGAATGTTGGCGAGTATGCAATATGTATTAAATAATAACTGTGTTTGTTACAACATACATGAACTCAACTGTAAACACAATAGAAATTAAAATGATAATAATTATTTCGTATATTAAGTAAATTTTGAACATGGTTACTTAGAAGAAACTAAACTAAACTTTTCATCAATATTTAAAAACAAAATGTTTTAGAATTTTTTCTTAAGTATACCTGCCCTACATATTTAAAAAAAAAATCATAAATACATATTTTTAAACATGACAAAAATTTTCTTTATTAAAAAAAAAAAAAAAAGGTTTAATCTTCAATTAAAAAAAAAAAAAAAAAAAAAAAAAAAGGTGTATGCGTAAAATATTTCAAATTCTCACATTTTTTTGCAACATTCGTGTAAAAGGCTTCCTAAATGTATTAAAGTCTTAATATATTTTTGAAAAAAAAAATTGTACCACATAGAAATAAAAAAAAAAAAAAAAAAACACGAATATGTTTTAAGAGATTTCAGCATGAGATATTTCACAAATGAATCTAAAAAACATTTCAAAGTGTAATTCACATTTGAAAAATGCGCATACATTCTTTTCTAAGTATGTCTGAATATACCATCTGCTCAAAAACAGAATATTTAATTATCATAATTACTTGACGGGAATGTGCCTGAGGTTCTTTTTTCTTTTTCTTTTTTTTTTTTTTTTTTTTTTTTTTTTGTAATCCCATTTTCGTTAGCAAAAAATAAATAAATAAATAAATAAAAATAAGGAAAAGATATTCGTTTATTTCAGCATATTTTTACTATGGGACAAAAAATATAAATATAAATAGAAGTCTTAAAGGTATGTAAAATATCCATTCTTTTATTATCACCTCTTAATATAAAATGTATTTTATCTGACTTTTTCTTATGAGAATTAACGTAAAGGGCACATTTTACCATGTTTTGAACACAAATGCTTGAAGTATGTATAGAATATATGAACAATAATTAGGTATTTATTTTGCATTAATGTAATAGTAAATATATATAGATAAATTATGCGAACATATTACACACACACACATACATATATATGTGTGTACAGTCAGTGTTCCAATTATTGTTATTATTATTATTTATTTATTATTTTTTTTTTGACATTTTATCGATTACCTAAAATAACTACTAGACGAAATGGGTTGAAACTTCATGCAGGCAAAGAACATTTAAAAACTCATATTTTTCGCTATATATTTACTCCAAAGGGCAATTAGAGAACCATCCATAAATTGAAGAATTGTAAAAATATTTCGGATCACCATGTATCACAAAAAGCTATAATGACTTGTAACTATAATACATTGTTTCATATACTATGTACAATATTTGTAGGTTTTGGTGTGGTTATAAACCTTTTTGAAAACGTTACAGAAACATTATTCTGAAACATAAAATTCACACGTGTATTATCCGTTGAGGTATGAGTAGTTTTAATAAAAAATATTTTACTACGCATATTTCTACAAGATATAGAAAACAATTTATTGCGTAGGTTGAAAACTAGGTATATTGAAAAACTTTTGTCGTTTGAAGTTCATTTGAATCGAGTAAAGATTAAGCAAATTGTAGTAAAAAAAAACGACCTAGATTTTAGGTGTTTTCCAGAGTTCATAAGGGTTTCCAAATCTCATAATGGTTTTTACACATGCTGTGTATTTCGTTTGAAGATCCAATTATTTCAATGACGTTGTAAAAGTTATTTTTTATGAAAAATCTCTTTTAGGTATTTAACTTTAACATATTTTTATTTATTGACTAAAATTCATGAGTTCATAAGTTTTTTTTTTTTTTTTTTTTTTTTTTTTTAACGAGAAATTCTGTTTTTACGTCTTTGAAAAGCAAATTTCAGGTATACTAATTGTTAACGGTATTTTTCTTTTCAATATACGCAGAACTTCTGTTTTAAACTATAAAAGTATAGCAGAAATTCTAGTATAAAGTCCTGTCATTTCTGCTGCTGAAAAAATTAAAAGTATTTTTATTTATTTATTTTTCTTTAACAATGTAGAACAAAATATAAATATTTTATATAGGCAATCATGGCATCACCTGTCGTTTTTTTTTTTTTTTTTTTTTTTTTTTTTTTATTTAAGAACATCATGAGGATTTTTGTGGATAGAATACAACGAGAGCAAGCGTAGCATACAAGAATTGAGACATATTGTTTAAAAAATGTTCCCATTAATGCAAATTAGTAAAATAGATTCTTAATCTTCATGAAGATGGTAAAAATGTAAAAGTAATCTATGCCACATAATGGAAGGTATGCAACAATAAGTTGGAACTAATGTAGAGCTGCAATGTACGGACCACCTAAATTTAACGAAATCCTATTATTTTATACTTACTATCACAGACATATATAAAACTATCATTAAAAATTACAGAGGGGATTTCTAACGCTTCGGTATTGGTTGAAAAAAGTGCATTATGGTTTTATTCTCCGTTACGAAAAAATTTCACTTTGTGAGATTTGACAAAGTTCTTCATAAGAATAAAATGTTGGGAAATTTGGATGAAACTTAAATAAAGGATAATTTTGCAATATTTTTAAACGCCTTATTAATGCAAAATAATAATAATAATAATAATAATAATAATAATAATAATAGAATAAAATAAATAAATAAATAAATAAATAAAATAAAAATAAACGTAAAAGAAGTATAGATTAAACTTAAATAAAGAGTATCGGATTTAACTTACTTAGTTTTAAATAATAATAAAAAAAAGACTAAGAACCCTAAATTTTAATCAAAGAAAAGTATTCCTTTATGCAAGATATTCAAACCAGTTAGGTATTTTTTAAATAAAACAGGTACTTCAACAGAGAATGATTTAATCATTAAATTAAAACTGAACAATGCTCTTGCTTTATTTGGAAGACAAATTTTACATTTTTATTTATTTATTTTATTTATTTATTTTTTTTAAGTGTGTTTATATGTATGAGACTAAAACTTAACAAAAGTCATATAGAGACTGTTAAAAATAAAATGGTACCTTTGATTAGAAAAATGGTTCTCATTTAACTGCAAGCAATAATTTGGTGCACATTTTGGCCATTTTAGTAGTGACGTTTTAAAAGTAATCAGAATTAAAATAATAAAACACAGCACCGCACTATTTGTCACGCTAAATTGGAATCGTTTATCCAGTGAAAAGTACCATTTTATTTATGACAGTGTATTTGTTGAATTTTAGATCTAATACCTGTTTAATCATGCTATATTAAAATCAGTTTAAGTTCCCACATGGAGAATGACGCTAAAACGTTGTAGTTTTTCGTCGTGTTTCATTTTCTAAAATTTATGATGCAAATATTGTATTTGTAACTGCTGAGAAAACTTAAAAATATATTTAATATTATATGATAAAACAGTTGGTTTAAGTCGTTTATTGAATTTTAATTTGCATTCTTATAATTGATTGATACATTTACACGTTGGTACATTTCTGGAGTATTACTAATAAAAGAATCAATTAATAAAACCGTACTATTTGCAGGACTGTTGGAAATAATTAATTTTTATTACTTACCTCACAAATATTTCTATCTAAAAAAATCCGGTGTGAAACAACCACACGACTGCAATTACCCACTACGGTGGTTCGAAAAAATCGATTTTTTTATTACAGAATCGCGTTACCTCTGAAAAGTTGTAGTTTGGTATCCTCATTTGGGGAAAAAAAAAAAAAATTCTAAGTTGAAATCTTCAGTTCGCGCATGAGGCTGAAAGCTTGAAAAAATATGTTAAAAATTGAAAATTTCAAAAAATAATAAAATTAGTTTTTTTGTAATCTTTTATAATGCAACAGCCATTAGTATATAGCGTAGTTTCAACTTAAAAAAAAAATATGTATAACTTTTAGATGATATATTCTATTCGCGCATGAGGCTTAAAATTTGAAAAAAAATGTCAAAAACTGAACACGAACTGGAATTGACCGGCAAGGGCTAAGCTGGCGCCACGCAGTCGCATTCTTATTCCACCGTAGATAGTTTAAAGGCTTTGCTCTCACTTTGTCAGTCAGTTAGCAGCCGCTAAGCAAGTAGCATCTTTAATTTGTAACTGTAAGTGAATCACAAAATGCAGCGTGTTTTGCTTTGAGTAGATTAATTTGTAAAGTTATTGGAGATTTTTATGCTCAAGTTTTCTTATATTGTTCTCCTTTCTCCAAATAAAAAATAATGAGACCCCCGAAAACTTCTAAACGCTTAAGTGTTTGTCCGTTTTTCGGTGCATCAAAAGCGTTAAGTCAAACGCTTAAGTGTTTGTCCGTTTTTCGGTGCGCCAAAAGCGTTAAGTCAAAGTTTTTTACCCACATGTGCAGATGTTTTGTTAGCTTGTCTTGAAGAAACAACAAAATCTGTACAAAACGAATCTTTTTCAAAGATTTCAGATTGCATTGCTGCTCAAATAGAAGAACTGTACTGTAAAGATTCTATACCAACGGTCAGTCATGAACGTATTGTTAAATTGATAAAGGATTACCATAATAAGTACTGCACATTAAAAAAATCATTTAGAGCCTGGAGGAAAGAATCTGGGACATTTGACACCTCCAAGGGCCACTGGAAGTGAAATAGCTAATAGTATCTTTTGCTATTTAGAAAACAATAACTTTGATTATGTTACGCTTGTAGCAGTTGGATGTGACGGAACAGCGACCAACACAGGATGGAAAAACGGTGTTATTCGCAACCTCGAGCTTAAACTTGGTCGTCCTTTACAATGTTTATTATTATATGTTTATTATCCTTATTTTATGTTTGTTATCCTTATATGTTTATTACATTTCAAATAATTTCCGTTGAGACATTTTGAAAGTGTAGATGGTGATACTACAGGACCCACACGTTGTCAAGAAGTTGACTGACTGTGAAAAACTCCCTGTTGCTAATTTTGAAACGATTAATAGTGAGGCGATAAATGTGACCAAAACTGACTTAAGCAAAGACCAACAGTATTTACTTAATATTTATCGAACAGTCAAGACAGGAAGTGTGCGCCAGATCTCGATGTGAAAGATCCTGGTTCTCTTAGTAACTCTAGGTGGTTAACTTGTGCAAATAGGATCTTAAGACTATATATTTCTGAAATAAAACCTTCTGACGATATTAAACTGCTGGTCAGCTATATTATGAAGATATACGTTCCAGTATGGTTTGGAACTAAAATGCATCCCTCTGTAAAATTTGGAGCAGTTCACGTGTTTAAATTAGTACACAAGACAAGACAGCTGCCTGACAGGGTACGTAAAATAATTCATCCTGTCATTTAGAGGAATGTGTATTTTTGTCATCCCGAAAATCTTTTAATTACAATGGTACTAGATGAGAGAGTGCACGTAAGACAGCTAGTTTTTCGAAGATTGCCAAAAGCAAGAAAACAAGAACCAAAAGGGAAATCGGTGCGAACTTTTCAACCACCCACCATAAATTTTGCAGCTTCAAATTACATTGAACTTATTGATTGGTCCAAGTGCTAACTAACACCTCCTCCAATAATAAGCAATGTGTCAGCACACAGCCTAGAAGAACTTATTAATACTAATGTTCGCCTAGAGTTCGAGGTAATTAAATTTCCTTGCCACACGCAAAGTGTCGAATGAATTGTAAAGCTCGTAACAGAATCTTGTACTAAAGTATATGGAGAAGAGAACAGGGATGGTTTCATAAAGACAGTTTTGCTCTCAAGGTCAACTATGCCATCATTTGACTATAAATCTCAATTTAAAACATTGCCAACACATCTGAGGAATCTTAAAGACACAAAAAATAGGTAAAATCTATAAATCATTGTGTAATTAGCTATGACATGCAATGTTATTATATACATATAAATGTGTGTGTAACTATACTTGTACGTATAATACTGTGATAAAAGGTTATATTCAACAAATTTAGAATTTTTAAAATACTTTTGAAACGTAAATATGTCACGTATGTATTATTGTATATTAAACACGTAAATTTCAAATTTTGGGCGATTTTAGCCCAATTTAAGGCTGATAATTTATGGCTGTTGCATTATAAAAAATTAAAAAAAACTAATTTCGTTATTTTTGAAAAATTCAATTTTTAACATATTTTTTCAAACTTTAAGCCTCGTGCGCGAACAGAAGATGTCAACTTAGAATTTTATTTTTTTCATTTTTCCCCAATTGAGGATACTAAACTACCACTTTTGAGAGGTAACGCGATTCCGAAAGAAAAAAATCGATTTTTTCGAACCACCCTACTACCCACTATTACGCGTATTATATGTACTTTTCGGAGATAATGTTACCAGAAGACATAGAATTGACCTAACGAAATAGAAACCTTTCCGGTAAGAGAAAGTTAATACACGTGTAAAAACGTAAAACAGAGTTTATACAGCTTTTTTTTTTTTTTTTTTAAGAAAAATAAATGAAATGAAAATTGGCAGAGTTATTTATTTATTTTTGAAACACCAATTTCCGGGATCAAAAACTGATCTATCTGATCAGGATGACTATTAATTTTCTTGTGATAACCAAGTAAATAACGAGAAATGGATGGCTAAAATGGGTTTATGTAACAATTTTCTAGAAAATCATTAGAGTCTTTTCTGAGATACCGACTTTTACCAAAGACTGGCATAATTAACGTTTGACCAGAAAACACTGCAAAAGAAGATTCAGAATTACATGCAGACGTATATTTTAAAGAGGGTTAATATGGCAAGTTTGAAAAAAATCATTCAGCCATTTTGCAAGGAAAGCCTTTGCAGGACTTGAAATTGAGCTATTTATACAGGACGCCTGTCAATTTTCCTAAACTAACCAACTATATAATTCGAAAGGACTTCTAATAGAGTGTTTATATAGCAAATTTGAAGAAAATCTTTAAAGCCGTTTTTGATATATCGAATTACCTCCCCACTTCCGGTTTCAGATATCCCACTTCCCATTTTTCGATTTTTACCAAAATTTAGAAAATCATCTGTACACGAGACTTGTTTCAATTCTAAAGTTTCGTAAATAAATCTGTATTAGTTTTTCAGATATAACAGCCAGAAGATTCCCCACATATGTACATACACACACACACATACACACTGACCAATTGCCAAAAACTACTTTTTTGGACTCAGGAGACCAGGACCCGCTTTACCATTAGGCGAACCTAAGCGGTTGCTTAGGGCCGCCAAAAAATTTAACACTGCACAAAAACATAAAAAAAAGCGTAAATCATAAACTGATTTTTTTTCTTTCTCTTTTTTAAGGCATATATGCATATTAAATTGTAAATTAAAAGTAGCATTCTTTGATGATTTTAACATAGAATAAAAACACCATAAAGTAGTAAAATATTGACTTTTAATAAATATACGCTTTGAATTGTATTGTGATAATGAATGAAGACCAGATCTTTTTTAAATTACGTGGAAATGAGGAGGGGGGGGGGAGTAATTTGAAATTGCAACATGATAATAAAATGGCGTCCTTCGATTACGATTTAATGATGACGTTAATAAACACAGACAGATACATTTAAAAAATTTTCAGTGCTCTGCTAAAGCAATCCTTTATTGGCGCCAGAAGTAAAAAAGTGAATATATATATTATTATTATAAATGTTATTTTGAAATTGTCTGATATATTTATGATCCTCAAAATAGACGTTTATGCTCAATTTTGTCCTATTCTACCATGTTAAGTAAATCGTAAATTACTAATAACTTCCGATTTTTTTTAAATTAAAAAATTCATAGTCTATGTTATTCAGACCAGTATTCTAAATAATATTTCAAATGTAGTCTGACATCTTTACGTTGAAAATATCCCTCGAGATGGAAGTTTATGTGAAATTTTGCCTTATTTTGCCATGTTAAGAAATTCGTAAATTTCCAAGAACTAGCGACATTTTCAAAGTAGCATGTTTATAGTTGATGATGGCCATTCCGGCATCAAAACCGATATTTTAAAACTGGTCATATAATTTTACAATAAAAATTTTCCATTTAATGCACGTTTACGTGAAATTTTGACCTGTTCTCCCACGTTAAGAAAATCGTAAATTCTAATAACATACGAAGTTTTACAATCCGAACGTTGCAAATGAATAGGGTTCTTGCCAGTGTCATAAATAATATTTCAAAACTTGTCTGACCTCTCTGCGATCATTTGTTCGTGAGATATCGTGTACACAGACATACTAACGGACTAATAAACTAACAGACACCATGAAAATTTTCTCATTTTCGTGTCCCTCACAACAGAAAACGTGTAAAAAAAATCAAAAAACCGAGGTCCAAAATTTTAACAGTTACCTAAGTTCACCATACCTGTAGTATGATGGGGAACTAACAATGTAAAACGCAAAAACTCACAAAAATTGTTTCAGGTCGAAAGAAGACCCGACCCTTCATCAGGCGAACAAGTATGCACAAGTAATAATTACAAAACTTTGAATAAACACTACAAAATACAATAAACACTGGACAATTGTTTCGGTTAGAAAGAACACACGACCCTTCGTCAGGTGAACAAAGTAGGCACGAGTACTGCAAACAAAGCATGATTGATGCGAATTCTTCCACTTAATGATGTTTATTCAAAATTTTGTGCTTATTACTTTTAAACGCCAGTTCTATGATGCTTTTTATATAATACAGTTCTTATAAAACGGAAATCACAAATCTATAGAAACAGCTCTTAGTTTATTGTTTCAGTAGATTTGTTATTTCCGTTTTCATATTATTTTCTCTTGAGAAAATATACACTAAGCGACAAAAAAAAAAGAAAAAAAAAAGCTGCACTGCAGAAAAAATGACTTATACCCTTTCTTTTTGTAATAACTTTAAAATTTATGTTTGAAACAAATAAAACTGTCTTGTTTGCATAATACCAAAGGTATGAAATGATACCTATGTACATTTTCGATTTAATAATTCGCTTTATTGCACTCTACGAAGTACTTTTTAAAAATCTGCATACATTTTCTTTTGGAACATAATGTAATAAGCATACACTTTGCATTCTATTATGATTTATTATATGAAATAAACAAGTTATATTTTAATATATGAAATAAAACTATTTATTTGTTAGATCTAAGCAATTTTTTATTAAAAATATGTATTATGCATTGTGTTAATTCCGTCTTCGTTATATGGAATTACTGCTTTAATGCACAATGGCATAGATTTATACAGTGTTTTAGTATAAATCTCAGAAATTTTAATGTGCCAAATATCACAAATAATTTTTTCCAGTTCTGGCAGAGTTATAGGCTGCAAATTTCTAATCCTCCCCCCTTTCCCCCGCCTTTTTATAGACGAAACATTTTCGAGCGGATCCCGATTTGGACTATTTCTATGTCTGGTAAAGAAGAAATCTTTTTTCCCTTTAAGTTAAATCCTTTGTGGGATTTAACTTAAAGTGAAAAAAGATATAAATACTTACAGAATTATAGGTTCTCATGGGGATGGATAGGAAATTTTGACAATTTGAAGTGAATACACTATTACCACAGACGCCGTGTAGTAAGGTGCATTATCATCTTGAAATGCTGTTTGTGGAAATGTCCAAGATACCTCCAAAATAGTCGGTCAGGCACCACTTTTATGAAGATTGTGTTTTATTTCGAGTTAATCGATGCCTTGCGCATAAAAATTTCCCCGACTGTTTGAAAAGTTATGCACCTCCGTACCATAATGTGCGGAGAACGTGTCACTGTTTTAAAAGTGCAATTTTTATTAAGTCAGTCATATTTTCGTTGTCAGATCTGCTTGTTTTCTTTAGCTAGAAATAAGTTAAACTTGACTCAACAAAGAGAAACAGTTCAGCCCAATAATTAATAAATCATTTTTTAAATTTTTAGCCATCTGAGGTCTTGCTTTCCTAATTCTCTTTACTAAGAACGAAATTTTTTCAAATTTTCTGCCATTTAAACCTGCTTCGTTTAATAGTTGCTGTACTGCAGTTAAAGAAATTATGCTACTAAGCACTTTTCCTGAATCTCTTTTATGTTGTAAAAGTAATACAAACCGATTTTATAATCAATGGCTTTCTAACTTACGGTCATCTCGCTTGAATGAGCAATATGGCCGCTTAAAACCAAATTTCCAGTTTAAACGGCTAAAAAATTTTATATCTTGCTAAAAATCCTTTTACCAATATTCCGTTAACATTTAATTATTTTGCTATCTCACTTATTAAAATATTTTTTGATTTTCCTTTAAAAATTAATACTTTTTGTGGCATCGTTAACTGCCTTATTCTTACCATTTTTGAAATAATTTCTAAAATTACAATTTTCCTGACAATTGCATTTTTTTTTTTTTTTTTTTTAACACTGGACTCAAAGCTAACGTGTATGTGGAGGACAACATAATAAAATCTGTATGAGAATTTGCTTTTTAAACAATAAAATTGGCGGTTGTAGAAGGCGAAAAGGAAAATATCCAAGTGCGGCTTTTTTTCTTTCTTTCTTTCTTTCTTTTTTTTTTTTTCTTTATTGTCTCTTAGTGTACATTCAAAATTTCCCCAATCGGCCAAAAATTCACCCGAACTTCGTTCGTGCGTCCGAATATATACTGCACTTGCACCTTTGCGCTAAAACCTCCGCCAAACTACCTGTGATGCAATGTCTTGTAGAGAATGTGGGTTTGTATATATGGAAAATTTCCGTCAATTTCCCTAACAGCACACTTATCCACAGTACATCTTCGGGATGTTTCTGGGATGTCTTTTTATCCTGAATATATCACGAAGAAATCCTGGGTAGAAGATGTTCTGTTAGGCTTCCAAATCAATCGCTTAGCACTTACAGGTGAAAAATCTAAAGTTTGATTCAGCCTGTTTATTTTTGTTATTCATAAATATGGCCGTCCAACCGAATTTTTACAAAAACTGTGAATGTTTTCTATTTATGTTCATTTTCATTTTTATTATAAGTTAAGTCTTCTTTACGTAGTAACTCATAATTAAGACTTTTTTCTTGTGTGATTTCTTTTTGTGGTAAGAGGGGGGGGGGGGTGAATGAAGACCAAGGCCTCAGAAAATTTGCGTGTGGTCACATGAAATATATAAGCTGCCCTGGTGTTGTTGGGGCTGCCAAATGTCTATTGCCTAGTACCGCCAAAAGGGTAAAGCGGACCCTTCAGGAGACCTTAAAACATGTAAAACAGGTAAAATCTCCACTTCGAATTTTCGAACCGAATACAATACTTTCTTTACCTACCGTAGTTGGGTAGTGGAAGTAAAAATAGGTAGCTGAATAATTATATTTCAACATTAAAACATTTCAAATGCAACTAGCAATCATTTCTGACTGATAAATAATTAAATGTTAAAAGTCATATGGTTCAGTCAATTGTGATGTAATTATTACGTTCATTCAGCTAGGTAGATGGTCAAAATCAAGCTGTAACAAGTTGAAAAGTTTCAAGGATGCAAATATAAAATACAATGTTTCGTCTTTGTTACTACGATTTGTTCTTGATATATTCTGATAACAGGCACACATGCACACATGCACAGACACACAGACCATACACTGAGAACTTGTTTTTGGGATTCTGACACACTAAAACGTGTAAACATATAATAATCTAACTCGAAAATGTGACACTAAAACATTACTTTCTTTTACCATATACATGGGTAAAATAAAGTAAAAAAAAAAAAAAAAAGTTTGATTTTTAGATATTGTTCAACTAATTTGTTTTTATCCATTGTACCTCTTATATTCAATTCACAATTTATGATTAGTTTTTGACAAGAATGGAATTAAAAATATGTGTCATATATATGTTTTCATTCTTCTCCTTATTTAAACCATTTTTGTTTCAGTAACTACAGTTAAAAAAAGAAAAAAATCAGTATTTTTTCTTCACAATAATTATAAAATAAATCCATGAATTCACATTTATTATCGGTTAAAGTCTTCTTCATTCTACTGCATATTTTAATTATCTGTGTATCTAACACTCATTGTTTGATTCAACGTACACATTCCTTAAATAATTATAGCACTAAATTGGTTACACTTGTGTAAATTAAAAAAAAATATATGTATGAATTCAAATTTATATTATTTATCTGAAGATTTCTTAACTGTTTCTATGTCAGTGTCAACATTTAAAAGGGCATAACTGAAGAAAAAGTTATATTTTTGTAAAAGATTTCAATTTTTAAAAGATTCCAAAATTGAATTTCCTTTTGAATTTGCATTTCAAAAATATTCCTACTTTCTATCTTACAGAATGGATATATACAAAATATGTTATGAATACATATAAGATTGACGCTAGCATTATAGAAAGACTGACATTCCACATATAAATTTAAAAATATTTTATAAATATTTAATTTAATGCGTGTATAAAATGCCAGCTGTCACGTTTTAAGGGTAAATTATATACATATATATATATATTAATTATCTTTCACTTAGTGTTATCTGTTTCACTTAACATCAATCTAATTAATGTAATGCATGGCTGTTATGGAAAATTATTAATGCTTATAAATAAATCAGATGATTTTGCTGTAATTTATGATTTTCGGTATCATGAAAATGACATCAAGTGCTACTTTGGCCTGGTGCTATTATGTATTATACGTATTAGTACATTACATTTACACATACACATATAAATACATTTATGTATGATACATAAAATTTTTAATTCTCTTTGGACTTCTGTTATCTGTTTCATTTGTCATCTACAAGTATATAATTAACCCGTTAATAATCGCCGATTCGCCGCACCAAATATTTTTAGAAGTGGCATTTGATATGCAAAATCGATGATTATTCGAGTCGATTCGCCTATTATGTATATCAAATGCCACTTCTAAAAGTTTTTGGTGGCTATTGAATAAACACTGAAGGGATGGGCGGCAAATTGAACAACTAGCGACTACTAACGGGTTAATATTATGTATGGTTGTTCAGAAAAATGAATAATGCTTATAAATAAATCAGTTGATTTTATTATAATTTATGATTTTTGGTATCATAAAAATGACATCAAGTGTTACATCGGTGGGTTACTATTATGTATGATACATAATTTAAGAATTCGATTCTCTTGCCAAAATTGCTAAATATTACTCTACATAGAATACAAATTTCATGTCACTTAGATCTTAAATTTAAATTTTTAATCAATTTGTCCCTAAAAACTAAAATTATCTAATTAAGATAATTTATATTCATGCTTAAAATTCTATTTTTTAATATTTGTTTTAAGTTTTGAGGTATTTTGTCTAATCGGCATGTCCTCCCTGAAATCGTTACCGTCACATTTTATAGTATTAATATATGACGTCCGTGTATTGTATGTATAGACAAAATTAAATGTTAGCATACAAATAAACTTTGCATATTTATGTCAGATATGTTAAAACAAAGGTATAAAATAATAATAGCTGAGGATTGTAAGACCCACAGTGAATGTTGCTCAAATTAATGCAAGAATTAGGAATTTTGCTTCCATATATTAAATTTAAATGTGTCCACTATTAATACAGAGTCTACAATTGCTGCTTATATAATATATATTTATATTATTTTCTTTTTTGCTATATTCGCTATTTTCAGATATACTGATTTATCCGAAAAAATATACATGGAAAATAAAATTGTGCAATTTAAATATTTTCTTACATATGGTTTATATTAGAATACGTATGGAATTGGTGAACCCCATATCAGTAGCAGATATGTTCAAATATACACGAGGGGAAAAAAATATTTATAATTCTTGCTACGAAGATGATCTATTCAGTCCTCTTAAAAATAATCAAAAAAGAAGGCATTAAAGAATCACAAACTACTTTATTTAATTTAATGGTGACACAATCCTGAATTCGATCCACATCAAGAATTCGTTTTAAAACAAATGGTGGAACAGAGAGAGAGAGAGCGGGAGTTAAATATTTAATTAAAAATTACATGTTCACTTGACCGTGATTCATATCAGTATGATGATGCGAGTATGTATAATTTCCGACTTTCTATCGCCAGATATGGCAGCACTGCGAATATATATCCCAAATAACTGGTTTTTGTTTCAATTTTAAATATATGGACGAATTTTTAAATGAAAAGACGGTTTAAAAAATCAGTGTTGCCAGATTGGGGATTTTGTCCTCATTTTGGTGATTTTTTGGGCTTCTGGGGGCAACTTTGGGGATCAAATATTTGTGGGGAATTTCAAGGGGAGTTTTGCAATTTTTGCGGAGAAATCTGGGGAATATTTCAACATTTTTTGAATTATTTTAGTCTACCTGTCAAGTTTACAGTTTTGCTAATTGTAGGTATTTATCCTTACGTGTAGGGACTTTTAACAGCTTTCTTTAGCATGTACCCTGATAGCACACTTATCCATAGTACATCCTAAGGATGTCCAAAGGTTGGACTTTCATCCACAGGATATCCTGAGTTCATCCTGGGGAGAATATGTGCTGTTAGGGTAAGGGCTTTTAAAGGTTCTTCTTCTCCCCAGAACATACTCAGGATATGCTGAAGATGAAAGTACATCTTGTGTATATCCACAGCACTAAAGTACATTACACATATTTGGAATTTTCCGATAATCAGTGTGTATATGAAAGTTATCTTTATGCATAGGGATTTTGGTTTTCAAAATTGAGCGTCATTTGGTGAAAAATCTGGGCTTAAATCTGTAAAAATCTATTTTATTTTTTGTAAAAAAAAAAAAAAAAAAAAAAAAAAAACTTGATTTGAGGAAATTTGAAAGCCTGTTTGTAGAAATGACTGTCGATCATCTGGCAACTCTGTAAACTCTACAAGTTTGCATTCATGAGCATGAGGCAACGGCCGTTATATGCGTCACAGCAAGACTGTTAAAGGTAATTGCTGTGCCGAAAGAAGATAAAAATTGCACGATAATGGAATTTTATCAAGCAGTTTATTTAAACTTAAATACTAATGGCTTGGAGTTTTTTCTCTGCTTTTTCAAAAAGGGAAATACATAAAAACTGCACTTCTGATATATATATATATATATATATTAATAAAATTTGAATTATACTAAATGAATACTTTAACATTATTAACGATATTTTTTATTAGATTAGATTAAATAAAATATCTTAAGTAAGAATTAACATTTAAATTACACTCAAGTATTTCAAAGATTATTTATTTTAATTTGTAATTAGGTAATTAATAATTTTGAAATAATTATATATATTAAAACAATTTGTTTGCAACTTACTGGAACTTGCGTAGATTCTAACCTTGTTCACTGTTATTAATATCTTGATTTATGTTAATAACTAAACCTGTTTTATTAATTTCTCCAGTTGCAATTATTATGAACCATTTGTTTTGAAATCTACATTAATACATAAACATTAAATTTGTCGTGCGTCTTAAGCATATTAATTACTGAAGTAGAGGACTGAATGTGGTATCTTTCGAAATCTATAATTAATGTGATTTTGAGTATGATATGAGAAAAACAGGACGTGGTATAATTTAAAAAAAAAAAAAAAAAAAAAAAAAAAAAACAATAAGTACACTAATACTTATAAAGAATTTTACTTTTATTTATATAATCTTGACAATTTATACTGCTTAATGCGTTGCCACTTCAAATACTACATTAGTGGCTACTTGCTTTTGCAACATACAATTGTTTGTTGTGAGTTTTTTGTACTTTTGGTTTTCATAATGTTATGGTGCTTACTTTTATTTTTTACTTAATTAATTAATTAATAAATTTCAATTACTTTTCAACATCGATAACCTTGTGAGCTTTTAACTGCAATTCAAAATTTAATTTACGATATTAAATTATATACTTATTTCAATTACAAATGGTTTCTATGAAAATATATATTTTGTTTATAAATTTAATGGAAGTAACAAACATTGGTTAATTTAACTGTAGAAATTTTCAAAAATATATATAAAATCATTAAGTGTTTCCTTTTTCAGAAATATATATGTAAATGAATCTAAAATAGGATATGATTTAGATTGCAACTACTTCTAAACTACAATTACATGAAAATCCAATTAAGATTATGAGTTTCACGTATCAAATGTATGTGATTATTTAGCAGAAATTATACTAAATTTATCATCAATATTTTTTAAAATATTTTACATTATTTTCTGAAATATGTTTATTCCCACATATATAAAAAATAGTAGATATACATTTTAAATATGAAAAAAAAATCATTAATAAATAAATGGAAGATTTTATTAAAAAAAAAAATCGCTTCAGTAAAATACTTAAAAATTCTCACTTTTTTTCTTTTCTCTTTTTTTTTTTTTTTTTTTGTTTAAGATAGTAGTGTAATGGGTTGCTTAAAGAGTGTTATAATTAAAATAATCTCTAGAAATTTTGTTTCTAAGTAATATAAAAAACGAACCTTTTTTTCCTACATAATCCATTTTACGAATTATTCCGAAGAACATATCAATGTGTAATTCTTATTTTTTAAATGAAAATCCATTCATTTCAAAGTATGTCTGAAAGTACCATCTGTTCAAAACCAGAATATTTAATTATAATAATTACTTGACAGGACGATGCTTAAGGGATTTTTTTTTTCATCTGAATTCCTTTAAAACTGAGAAAAAGAAGTTATTCCTTTGAGTCAGCATATTTTTCCTACGCAACAAAAAACATAAGTTTTAAAAGTACGCATAAGTTCCATTCTTTTACTAACGCATCTTAATATGAAGTGTTTTTTTCATGATTTTTTTTTTTCTAAAAAATGAACACAAGTAAGAATTAATTTATAGTACTTTTTTTTTTCTTTTTTTTTTTTTTCCATATTTCGAAAATACACAATTAAAAAATATCTGTTATAAATGAGCAACATTTGCAATATTTAAGGTTTTGATTTACTTTATCTTGGTAGCAAGCACACTTAATGAATAAAATTGAGTTATATATATTACAGTTTATTTATTGGTTTCTTATATATGTATATATAGAGAAAGTATTGGAATTGTGAGAATTTTTAACTCCAGTTTTCGATGGATTTAGACATTTTGGGATGTCCTGGACACTATCTGACTGTTTAAAAAAAATATCTGTCTGTCAGTCTGTGTGTCTGTGTCACAAATTTTGTGGACGCTGTATCTCACGAACCAAAGAATGAAATTTAACCAAACTTAGTACTTAGTACCCTGACACAAACTGGATTCGATTTGAGGAACAATTGCTCAAGAGGTGGCGCTGTAATCTCATTTTGTTTAAAACTTTAACATGGCAGTATAGGACAAAATTTCGTATTAATGAACATAATGAGAGTTGTTTTAACCGTGTGATTGTAAAATTAATATTAAATATTGATAATAGTAGTAGTTAACTAGGAAAAAAAAATATGCATGTGGGAGCAACGCTTCAATATGGGTATCTTTCAAGTGATATCGTCAATACCTTTAAAACGAATGGTTGGGATATAAATCTAATCTGTGATAATTTAAAACAAAGCTATCGACTTTTTTTATCGCTTAACGAAAAAAAAATATATTGACATCTTTCGCATTTAATGATAATAAATTCTGTCAGATAATAATCGTCTGCATTTATAATGGAAAACAATTTGATAATTAAATAAATAATTTGTATTGAATGAATTTTGTTTAAAATTATATAGAAGACAGTCCTGTGATGGCCACACCTTGCTAGTCTTTCAAATTTATTTGATTTTCCATGAACGATTGATTGCAATCTATAGTATTTAGATTAAAATAATTACTACAGTATTAAAACTTGCATTGATATTCACTAAATAGATGGGCAACCCAGGTGATTAATGTCTTTAGGATTTAAATTGTTTTAACAAATGTTTATGTCAACAGACTTTTCTTAATGTCTGATATGTATAAACGCTTTAAATTATTATAAATGTATACGTTTACACTCTATTTTCATATAAGATCCTTACTTGCTTTATGAAACTTATTTATTTTACGGATATTTTGAAGATAACATTCAAGTGAGTATTGTGGTTTTCCCATGCCTTTATTAAAAATATTACTGAAATTATTTATTTATTGGTTCATGCATATTATGATGATAATCATTTGACTCTTATATCGCACTCTAAATAGAGCAATAAAATATACTGTTGTTTATATACAGGGTAGTCAAAAAAACATGATAGAAAATATTTTATGTTCCTGATTTAAAATGTACTGATATAAGTATAATTCTTCCATATTATAATTGCACATATATTGACATTTAAGGTTGAATGCTTGATTACCGGAATTTATGAATAACCAATATGGAATCAATGACCTTGGAAGAACGATTAATTATCGTAAGAATATTTTGTTGAGGTGCCATTGAGGTACGGAAAATCCTCATCTCAGTGTCATCTTACGACTGTATCCACAAAGAGTTACGGTGTGGTGTGCCATATCATCGAAGCAGATGAGTGGTCAGATGTTCATTGACGGTATGGTCACGGGAGTGAAGTATCGAGAGTTTCTAGAGCGTCACTTTGGCCCAAAAGCGGGCTGTCTCAACATGACGCACCAGTACTGGTTCATGCAAGATGGGGTTCATCCCCATAGAACTGCTGATGTCTTTTGTGGCTTAAAACGACGTTTAGTGAGCATTTGATTACATTGGATGCAGAAAAATTCACAGAGCACGGGATAGAGGGGTCCCCATACAGTCCGGACCTAAATCCGTGCGACTTCTTCTTATGGGTTTACACCAAGGAAAGAATCTATAGGAATCTCCTGATTCACTTGAGGGCCTGAAATCGACCATCAGAATTGAGATTGATGCACTTGATTCCGACGCACTCCAGCGCTTTATGACGGAGTTTCCGAACTGGCTTTATAATACTATAGTCAGGGACGGTAGACATTTCGAGCACCTTGTATATTACATGTCCTTCATATCTTTATTCAATAACATAGGTTTATGTTATTGCATTTTTTTATTTTTTTCACAACGATCTCTTACTTTCTATGATGTTTTTCGGACCACCCTGTATATATATGTGAATTTTTTATCAGCTAAGTTTAATTTTTTTCGCATATTTTAATTAATTGTAGACATCTCAACAGCCAGTAATTAAATTAAACCCTTCTCAATGTATAAACTCTTTACTTGATTCTTGCACTAAATCGTCCTATTTAAGCAAAATTTAATTTTATGAATATAATATAAAAAACATTTTACTAGTCTGAACATTCTGCTATAATATGTTTGAAGTGGAAGTAAACATCTTAAAACATTTTAACTAGGAAAAGGTTATATTTTAGAAGAAAAAAAATCATTTCTATAAAGATTTCAGAATTCAATTTTCTTTTGAATTTGTGCTTCAAAAATATCTCTGTTCTCTATCTAGCAAAATAGAGATATTCAAAAGACTGAAGCTAACATATAGGAAGAACGCCATTCGATATATATTTAAATATATTTTGTAAATATTTAATTTATTGCGTGTACGAAATAGCAGCTATCAGGTTCCAATATTAAGATATTCATATTTATAATAATCTTTTATTTCGTGTTATTTCTTTCACTTGACATTCTTCTAATTAATTATATACATCAATGTTGAGGAATATGTAGTGCTTATTATTAAATCAGTTGATTTAGTTATAATTTATGATTTTCGATATTATGAAAATGGCATTATGATTTACGTCGGCGTGATATTATTAACTATGATACATAATAAATGATGTCAATAAACATATTCTCTTGTCAAAGTTGTTAAGTTAAGTTGTTAAGTTAATATTATATTTCATGGGATTTTGATATCTAATTAAAAAAAAAAAAAAAAAAATAAAATAAAAATAACCAGTTTGTTTCTACAAATTATCAAAATTTTAATAATGTAATTGCCATTCTGTCTTAAAACATGTTTTAAATATTTTAGAGGTTTTTAGGTAGTATCTTTAGGGGACATTATTTTCTATGAATGGTTACAGTGGTATCTTGCAGTTCCAGTAAATGGCAAATATAAAAATATTGTATGTTATTAGATAATTAGACATTTACAGCAATAAATGCATTTATCGTACTTATTTTAAATATATGAAAGCAAATTTTCAGGGTATGAATAGCAGATGGTTCTGAAACCAAACCTGAACTGTGCTCCAACCTATACCAAAATTAGAAAATTGTTTCTAAAAAATAAAATAAAATAAAATAAAATAAATAAATTAAATTAAATTAAATTAAATTAAATTAAAATTTTTTGCTTAAATTTAAAAGTGTGCACTAATTCTACAATCTATTCTACTTGTCCTTTTTGCTTGATTTTGTTTTTCTATACACTGAGAAAAAATCTCTGTAACTGACTTCTAAAATTTAAATTGTGGCTCTAAAAAAAATAGTTCTATGTTATGATTATTAATTCTAGTCCTCTTTCAAAGCAAGTTCTAAAAACCCCTATTAGAATACTAGAGAGTTTGCTTATATTCTCGAAGGCAAAGCTATTTAAAAATCTCTACAAATAAATGTAAATACAAAAGGCGGGTTTCAGCAAATATAATCTTGGTTTATTATTCAATTCTAGAAAATAAATTCTCGCAATGCAAAATATTCAGAATGTTGTTTCACCATCTAGAAATGTGTAGACAAGAAATTCTCGATCATTTCATCTGTTCAGTTTATTGGTGTGCCTTATTCGCATAGCTCGTAAATCTATATTTCTAGTTAAGGGATTTAGAAAATGACCACTTATTCATTCTAGATGAAGGTGGTATATTTTTTTCCTCAGTACATTTACTACTTAAAAATATACTAAAATGCTCTAAAAAGTATCAGGAACATAAATGTATGCTTTTTAGAGATTTCTTTACATGTTCTTATATATATTATGTTAAATATAACACTGGTGGAATCTATACCGATAATGGATATCTTAATATTTCTATTTTGAAGAAAGTATTTTCTAAATCTTGCATAGGTTCTAGCATAATTCGGTGTTAGTGTTCAGTTCTTTAACTATATATAGTTTAACCTGTTAATTGTATAATAAGATATGATTAGTTGGAAATTTTAGAACTTTCTGTCGTTTTGTGACTTTTTGGTATAATTGAATAATGATACATAATACTGTATGATTTGTCTCCAATTTTTTTTAAAACTAATTTATTGCATCATTTGCTTTTATATTACTAATATAAATATACAGAATTCATTTATTGCGCTAATTTTTTTTTTTTTTTTTTTTTTATAAAATTACATTATTATATATTTTTATTGTTCATTATTGGTTCTGAAATTTGTGAAAATGACAAATAGTATGACAGCCTTGTCTACTATTGACACATTTGAATTTTTGACTATATCCAGTAGCGTACACAGTTCATGTTCTTTAAAATTTTAAATGTAAAGCAGAATATCATTTAATTTTATCCAAGATCAAATCGGACTCGATATATATATATATATATATATATATTTAGAAGATACACTGTTCGGAATGAAAATTGCTTCTCACACCATTTCAGCATATTCCTATATAAAATGACCTCCGAAATCCGAATATCACACCCAATTTGCCCTATCAACCACCGTTTTTTAGGAACGGCCTACTATTTTTATGGCAATAAGTTTGATTTTTAGGAGATGGATTAATATTTTAACCGTTAAATACTCTGAGGGGCTACAGAGTTGAAAAATTCTAAAACATGCACATTTGTGACAAGTTTTTTTTTTTTTTTTTTTTTTTTTTGGGGGGGGGGGGGAGGGAATTGCTACTGAAACTATGTACTACATATCTTATATTTTTTTAAACTGCATTTTTTTTTTTTTTTTTTTTTTTTTTTTTAAGTGTTAAATTAATTCCTTTTCATTCTTGAAATCAAATTCATTGTCATAAAATTATCGAACAGGGAGAAAAAATTGAGTGAGGGGGTGATGTTTCTATAAAACGGTGGGTGACTGGGCAAAATGGGAGTCATATTTGATTTCAGGAGGTCATTTTACATAAGAATCAGCAAGAATGATATCAGAACTCACTTTTTCTTTTTCTTTTTTTTCAGAGCTGTAATGTATGCATATATGTAAATTTCACGCAGAATTACAGCAAATGCCTGAAATAAGTACTGTCTTTGTCTGTACAATAGAATGGATCTTATTATAAATTAATGTTAATTTTAAATGCAAAGAAAATATATTTTATTAAATCTTTTATAATGCAAGTTTACATATATATGATTTACAAATTAAAAAAACCGAAAGACATATTATTAATTAAACTAGCATGCTACGCCCGCTTCGCTGGTCACTGTATTTAAATGAATTTTCGAAAGAATTGAATTAATATTTATTCTTTTATACCACATTATAGACAAAATCTTAAAAAAAAAAAAAAAAAAAAAAAAAAAAAAAAAGAAAAAAAGAAAGAAGAAACTGAAATTGCTCCAAATCTCGCTTCTGGTACCCGCTGTCTACGGCAGCTCTTTTCCCGCCCGCACTGCATCAGGTATAGGTTTCCCATGCCTGCAGAAAGATCTTTCCCGGGCACTTCAATCTGGATATTTATCAACGACAGGGGGGATCTGCTACTATTTAAGAATTACGATTATAAAGATGACTGTATCTCAGAATCTATTAAATATTTTAATTTTGAACCATGTATTTTATAAACCCATGCTATTTACACTATATTAAGATTTGATTCCGACCAATGTAATAAAATAAAATAAAAAGTAGATTAATAAATATATATATATATATATAAACAAATAAATTTTAATCAATTTAATCCTTCTTATTATTAATATACTAACATTTTTCTCGATAAATGCTGTAAAAAAAAAAAAAAAAAAATTATAAATAAAAGTTTTTCTTTTAAAGGAATTAATTGAAAAATGAAAAATAAGAAGTTGTTCTACTATAAAAAATTAAACATAACTGTTATAAATACGTTTTTAAATTTAAAACTAATTATACTTACTTTTTTCTACTGCATTACGATTTTATTTTCAACTAGCAGGCAACACCCGCTTCGCTGATCCCTATTTTTAAATGAATCGCTATAATTACTGAATTCTCAAAATTGCATTAATTTTTATCACGTGAAAAAAAACAGAAAAAAAAATCTTATTAGGAAAAATGTCGCACCGGGTTCTCACTGCCTTCGGAAAAAATTCCCAAAATGCTCTAACTCTTATTTCTATTATTTTCCCCCTTCGCCCCCCCTCCCGTCTATCCTAATAATTTTAAAAATTCGAAAATATCCGCAATCGATTTGTAGGTATCGAAAACCTCTATATACCAATTTTGAATGCTCTAACTCTATTCTATTTTGTTTGCCCCTCCGCCCCCCTTCCCGGCCCTCCTAATAACTATACACTTTCGAAAATATCCCCATTCGACTTGCTGGCCTCTAAAACCTATCTGTACCAATTTTGAACGGCCTAAGTGTATTTCTATTTGTTTTTGCCCACACACCCCTTCACACCCCTCCTAATAATTTTAAAAATTCGAAAATATCCGAAATCGATTTGTAAGTATCGAAAACCTCTATATACCAATTTTGAACGATCTAACTCTATTTTGTAATTTTTGCCCCACCCCTCTCCCGTCCCCCCTTCTCGCCCCTCCGAATAACTTTACACTTTCGAAAATATCCCCATTCCACTTACAGGCCTTTAAAACCTAACTGTACCAATTTTGAACGGCCTAACTGTATTTCTATTTGTTTTTGCCCATAGCCCCCCCATACTGCCCCCCCTTCCCACCCCTTCTAATAATTTTACAAATTCGAAAGTATCCGCAATCGATTTGTAAGTATCGAAAACCTCTATGTACCAATTTTGAACGATGTGACACTATTTTTATTTTTTTGCCCCCCCCTCCCCCCCTCACCAAAAAAAAAAAAAAAATCGGAAAAAATCAAAAAATGAGTTTTTGGAAATATTTTCAAGAAGACGCTTGGCAGTTTTTTTTTTTTTTTTTTTTTTTTTTTACATCTTTGAGCTATTACTTTTACTCGAAAATCCGTATTTTTCTAAATCATTTATACCCCCTTCCCCCCCCCCCTTAAAAATCCTAAATTCCAAAATCGCAGAAAATAAATTTTTTGTACTTAAGTCTAGTCTCCCCATCTGCAATTTTTTCATCGTGAAGTAATTTGGAGCCGAGTTATGCTTATAAAGGTGTTTTTGCCTCCTGCGCCTCCGAAAATAATTTTCACCCTTTTCCCCCTTAAAAATCAAAAATTCCAAAATCGCAGAAAATGATTTTTTTGTATTCAAGTCTAGTCTCCCCATCTACAATATCTTCCTCGTGAAGCAATTTGGAGCCGAGTTATGCTTATAAAGGTGTTTTTGTCTTCAGCAACTCCGAAAATCATTTTCACCCCCTTCACCCCTTAAAAATCAAAAATTACAAAATCGCAGAAAATGATTTTTTTGTATTCAAGCCTAGTCTCCCCATCTGCAATTTCTTCCCTGTGAAGTAATTTGGTGCCGAGTTGTACTTATAAATGTGTTTTTGCCTTATGCGCCCCCGAAAATCTCAGTTTTACCCCCTACCCCCTTAAAAATCCAAAATTCCAAAATCGCAGAAAATGATTTTTTTGTATTCAAGTCTAGTCTCCCCATCTGCAATTTCTTCACCGTGAAGCAATTTGGAGCCGAGACACGCTTATAAAGGTGATTTTTGCCTTCTGCCCCCCCCGGGGGGGGAACGGGGGGTATTTCGCAAAATCCCTTCTTAGTGAGCGTCAGGGTCCTAAAATCAACCTGCTCACCAAAAATTGCGACTCTATCTCCCATAGGATCGCCACAACCGTGTTGAGTCAGTGAGTGAATCAGTGAGTTTACTCTTTTATATATATAGATAAATATAACAAATAATAATAATAATAATAAATCGCCTTCAAATGAATGTATTAAATAAAAATAAGTTGCGTAATATCCGTTGCTAAGATACGCAGACGATTGAAGCAAAACAGTTAAAGTTAAATTCATGAAAAATGAAGCATTAAAGCCAATATTTAAAAACATTGATTTAAAAAATTCAAATTCGAAATTCGAAAAAAAACTCGATGAGGTGCACACCTGCAGGTTCCCAGGTACCTATATGCCAAATTTGGAAGCTCTGTGATCAGTAGTGTGAGCACTAGAGCGCAGACAGACACACAGACACACACACACACACAGATACACAGACACTTCTCTTTATTTATATAGATAAACAGTTACAATCAGTTTGAATTTTATTTCGGATTTTCTGAAAAATTTCAAATGTTTTGTGTTTTTTATTTTTTTATTTTATTTTTCCTTTTGTAGTACAGTGATTTGCAGAAACGAGTTAATTCTTTCATCAAGCAATGCCTATAGATCTTTTAGATCTATATAACTACGTAGACGTAATAATCCTGGACGATGCCCCAACCCTACCATACCATTCCTCGATGTCTTTTTCTAGTCAATTTTGTCCTGTAATTACTTCAGGTGTGAGCCTTTTTTTTTTTTTTTTTTTTTTTTTTTTTTTTAACACAATTGACATTGTGAGTTTTTTTTTTATTTTTTTTTTTTTTTTATTTGTCCCATGATATTTCTATGGGGTTTTAGCTCCCCCCCCCCACCTCATTTTGTACATTATAAAGTGTGGTGTTTTTATCTATGATATTAGATGTTTTTAGATCTTTTAAGTCAGAACATACTGTAATATTAAAAAGTGTATATAACATTTTGGGGAGAAGTAGCAGTTAAAATAAAGATGGTATTGTTCTCGAAATAATAGTAATTAACTGAATCTAGGATATAAATTTTGCTTATAATATGTATAATCATTAAATACTTTTTTTTTTTTTTCAGAAATATATTTAAATGAATCTAAAATAGGTTGTAATTTAAACATTCTTGTCGAAACTATAGACTAACAATATATATTAACAAACAATATTTTAATTATAATATAACTTTTTATAAATTATTTTGAGTTATTTATCTACAATTTTAAAGATTTTAAAGAAAATTTTAAACATGATAATTCTATAGATTAAAGATTTCCGTTAAATATGCGTGTTCTTACATATTTAATAAAATAATAAATGTATATTGTAAAATGTGTAAGAAACTTCCATTAATAAATGAAACATCTATTTAAACAATAAAAAAAGAAAGTTCAAAATAACATAAGAAAAAATATTTCATATGCATATATTACTTGAAATTCTCACAATTTTACATGCAATGGAAGAAATGTCTCAAAAAAAAAAAAAAAAAAAAAAAAAAAAAAAAATTCCAAATACCTTGTAAAGAAAAATATTCTCTGGATACCGAATGCAAACGGAAAAAAAAAATAAAAAAAAAATAGTTTTTTTTTTTTTTTTTTTTTCTAGTTTCTAGATGAACCGTTCACAAAATAATCTAAAGAACATTTGAAAATGTAATTCGTACTAAAAAATACATACCTATTCTCTTCTAAAAATATCTAAGAGTACCATCTGCTCAAAAGCAGAATATTAAATCATAATAATTACTTCATGAGAAGAAGTTTTCTTTTTTCCTTACTATTTTCATTACAAATTTTGTCAGAGATTAACAAAAAAAGTTAAAGGACAAAAACGAAAAAAAAAAAAAGAAAAAAAAAGAAAAAAAGAAAAGTATAAAAGAACGAAAGAAAGAAAAAAACGTAATCGGTTGTGCCAACATATATTGACTACGCAAAAAATTCTGTAAATTTTAAAAGTATATATGAGTTTTATTTTTTTGTGTTGTCTCTTAATATATATATCTATTATTTTTTTTTTAAGGAAACCAATGTAAACAAAATTTAATATAAACCGCACGTTGAAATACATATTTGTAAAACATAAAGTAAATTTGAGCGGTATTTGGGGAATTATTTTGCAATATATTGGCAACAATTTTTACTTAATAATATTTAAATTTAATATTTAAAGCATAAAGTTATTTTTTGTTTTATTTTATTTTATTTTTTACTGTTTTCATTAGGTTTTTTCATTAGAGATGAAAAATAATAAGAAAAGAAAAGAAAAGAAAGAAGAAAAAAAAAGAAAGAAAGAAATGAAAAAAAGAAAAAATAATAATAATAATAATAGTTCAGTCAGCATATATAAACTATGCAACAAATACTGTAAATTTAAAAATTGTTTTATTCATTTCTTGTCACCTCTTAAAAAAGAGTGTTTTATTTTTTTTTTCTCTTAATAAATCAATATAATTAAAATTTAATATAAACCACCTAAATTTTCTTGATAATTGAAGTAGGCTGAAGATACTTTTTTAAGCAGTAAAAATTTCGTTTATTTAAATGGTCACTGTATTTATTTAATTTTTAAATTTATCCAATTAGAATAAAGAATTCGTATTGTATTTTTGTATTTAACATTCATTCATTTTCCGCTTTTATAACGTTCTGTAAAATTACAGTACTAAAATTTTAAATTATTGACAATTACGTTTAGTTTCATTTGTATTAGCTATCTAGAAAGTTTTAGTTGTTAATGAGATTTTCTTATTGTAAGTAAAATAAAATGTATAATATTGTACCCGAAGTATATATACATACATATATATGTGAGTGTGTGTGTAAGGAACTCTTGCTCGTAGTAAAATAGACTAAAACATATATAGCTTGTAATTTTTTTTACTATTATAAAGCCAAGGCGGTGTATCCACGTAATGGAGGAGCCAGTACAATATTTTAAAAACTACATTGTGCAGGTCTGTATAACAACGACAATACTGAAAAAGATCCAACTCATAATTATTTAGCAATAACAAGACGATAAAAGCGAGTATTTAGGGATGTGTGCATTTTTATACGAGGAAAAATGAGAAGAAAAACCAGGATTTTTCTTTCTACGTGACGACATGTCACGTGATTGAATGGGCCTAGTTTAGTGCTATCTAATTTTCAATTGGCTCTCTCCACTCAGACTGAGCAGTGATTAAGTCTAGAAAGGATATTTTTGTTCTGGAAGGAAAATGGCAATTTGAAATAAATACGTTAAATAATAATAATGATAATAATAATAATACTAACTCCTACTTTTTAAAAAGAAATTTTAGTTTGGATTTCAAAAAGAACAAATTTGAATCTTTATTAGAGAATATATTAATTAAGTTACAACTTAATATAAAAAGACCTAAATAGTTTTTTTTTTTTTTTTATATCACATACATATATGTGTGTGTGAGTGTGTGCGTGCGTTTGTGTGTGCATTTTGAATTAATTACACAGCAACATTTTTCTACAAATAGGATTAAACAGAAAGTTAAAACTATGTTAATGAATAAATTCCTATGCGAAGAGACAACTCATTAAAGGACTTATATATATATATATATATATATATATATATATATATATATATATATATATATATATTAATATTCTTTTCTTTTTTAAAGTCACTGCGTTAAAGATAAATATTAACATTATTACAATGATGTTACTGTTAGGAACGTATGAGTTCCTATTATTGTAAATTAAATGTTATCTGAGTTCTTTCTATTTAAATAATATAGAAATATGTGTCAAAATAGTTTTTTTTTTCTTTTTCTAAAATTTTAACGAAAATTGATTCATCTGTTAAATTCGTGAGTTGCAATAATCTGCTATTATCATCATTTATGTATTAAAAATGTATTAAAATTAAATGTCTCAGTGTAACAAGCAACATTGTTAAGTTTAAAGTATAAAGTCTAGTATAAAGTAGGCCAGACGTAGTAAACCCTCGATGATACCTTTAATGCCTCAACCCACCGATTTCCGATCCTTGATGTATTTTTCTAGCCAAATTTGTCTTTTATTCCTTCAGATGACAGCCATTTTTTTCACAAGTAACATTCTAAGTTTTTTTTTTTTTTTAAACCTCGTTTTCTACATTCTAAAGTGCAGTTTTATGCCCTTTTTATGTCCTTTATAAATTTTTATACCATTGCAAACGAAAGTGAAACTTTATATCAAGTGACGATGCTTGGGATAAAACGCACCAAAAAAATTTATTAATATATATATATTATGGAAGAAAGAACTTTGTAAGTAATCATTATAAAGTTTAATTATTTACATTAGAAGTTTTTTTTTAAATAAAATTTTAGCACGCTCCTTCATAAAGCAAACATAAGTATATGCTTACAAAATGTATACGGGAATGTTCAACACTGAGTCCAGTAACGATATCAAATAAACGGATAAGAATATTTTGTGAATCATGACGTGACATGATTTACACAAATGTTGAAAAAAAAATTAGTGATATAATAATAAAAGAAAAATGTGACGACTTAAAAAAAAAAAAAAAAAAAAAAAACGAACAAATTAAGAAAAAAAATAACTGAATATTAAAATGAAACTATAAAAATAACTAGACAAAATTATAGTTATAATTTCCGATCATCACATATGAAAACCTTAATGATGCGACAATTAAAAGTATTTTTAGAGTTTAAAAACGCTAAAAGCTTTTTGAAGATAATAATGGAAACAAGGCGTATAAAAAGAAATAATATACAAGTAAATTATCAGTGATAAAAATTCAAAAAGCAAAATTGCAGTTGATTTGGATATTTTGTCATTACGTGATCATCAAAAGCCACTCAATTATTCTAAAGTTTATTTCCTATATATATCTAAAGGAAATGAAATTGTCCGTTTCAATAAAAATATTACTTGTCATACACTTGCCACAGTTAACTGACATCTTAAGTGTATAGTATTTATAAGTATTAGTTCTCTTTAAAAAATAAAACAAAACTTAAATTCTTATACATTTCATCTATTCTGATATCTTTCAAAATCGTCTTGACACGTGACACTTTCTAAAGCAATATGACAAGAAAGAAGAAATAAAGTTAAATCGTCCTTACACGGAATCACGCTTCGTCAACTGTGAACTGCTTTGTGGATGTTTTCAAATGTATGATTTTTTTTTTTTTTTTTTTTTTTTTTTTTTTTTTTCAAACGCGAACAAAAAATGTGACATAGAGAAAAAAAATACAGTTTTAACAATAAATTTCACAAGAGAAACTAAAGGAAGTGTTTTTATAAAAGGATAAAGTGTAAGTATATATACATATATTCAACTTGTTTCTTTTTATTATTAATTTCCTTAATTGAAACTTGTATTATAGAATAAGCATAGTAAACAAATATTTACATATTTATAAAAGAAATTTTAAGTAATAACAAATTACAATATTTTTTTCACCTCTTATGATACTTATTTATATTAAGTATAAAAAAAAATAATCAGATTATTAAATTGTGAAATAAGTGAAGTTACGTTACCAAAATGAATAAATAAATAAATAAATAAATAAATAATCACAAAGATTTTCAAAGATTTTGGCGTTTTGTTTATTATTGAAATGTGATAGATACTCTAGATACACAAGTTTTTTTTTTTTTTTTCGAAATTTTTTAAATGAACTTTTACATAATTAATTTACAAAATATACTTTTTTATTGTTCATTTAACTGAGAGCTTTTCAGCACGATACCGGACCATCGTCATGTGTTAAATGCTTCTGTGCTTTGCACTCGACAGCTGATTCTCTTAATATCTGACGGTATCTGCTATCCGTATTCTTATTGGGCCCCACGTCATTTCAGTTGTCAGGATTCGTTAGTATTTCGATCGTTTCACGAATTTCGGCATAATCACGGTTATTGCAGTTAGCTAATTTTTTAGTGCTATTGAAATCAATATTATGTTAGAATTCAGGTTAGTTTTGGCTACTGCTGTTGCTTTTTTTCTTGTTTAATATCGTTTTTGTGTTCATTAATCCTGTTTTTGTTTGATCTTTTGGTCATTCCTATATAAAAATAATTTTATTTTGATTGTTTTTTAAATTTATCTGATAAATTTCGGATGTATTTAAAATATTAATTTCACCTTTATCGTTTCTTATATGTTGACAAATATTTCTGTTTGGTTTCATTATTAGGGTACTGTTATGTTTAGCATTTTCATTTCTTATTTTAATTCCGGCGCCTTTAACAAAAGGTATAGACGTATACTATTTTATTTTGTTTCTTTGTCCGCTGTTTATACAATCTAATATCTTTATTCTTTTTCTGTATAATTTGTTTACTAAACTTCTTTTATAACCTGCTTTTATTGCAGTTTGGGGTTATGTTAGAATTGCAGCATTAAGGTAGGTTTCCGTGTCCATTAATATCTGTTCCAGTTCATTCATTCAGGTGATTCATCGATCAAACATTTTACGACGTATCCGTAATTAATGAAGTACTGAATGTTAATGAAAATCTACTTGAATTATTGATGAAAAAGGTGGTCATCAGTAGGATACAAATCTATTTGTAATCTGGTCGTGAATCTCTTTCAAGGAAAGTCTTTCGTTACTTCAAGTGATTCATGTGTCAAGTACTTTTACGACATATCCGTAATTATTGAAGTGATTCAGAAAATATGATTGAGTTATCGATGAAAAATGGTGCAATTGGAAGGATGTAAACCTGGACAGCTGACACAAAATTTTTCAGCCAACATCAGCAATTGTGTTTCTGATTAATGAATTTGTTGTTCTTTAAAATAGTTTTGGCATTTTGTAGCCAATTTAGACTGTTTTTAGAAAAAATGGATGCCTTAAATTTATAATTCGCGATTATTAAAAAAAAAAAAAAAAAAAAAAAAAAACTTTTTCTTCGAATAAGTTGTAAAATGAAGACTCTGTTAAAAATTGTGAGAGGAATTTTTCCAGCTTAAATTAAAATTACGTGTTAATACATCCAACCTCCCTTCAAATAGTTACCAGGTAACATGTTTATTAAGACAAGTTTAAAATATTTAAAAATCATTACGTCTCGTACTTAAATTAAATTTTAATCACATTAAAAATTGAGACAGGCAATATACACTAAAAATATACAATTTAAAACATTGAAAAAAAAAAAAAAAAAAAAAATTAAACGTTTCGAGCCTTTTACAGGCTCCTAATCAGTAAAAACATCAAATGTAAATGCTGAGAAGAACAACAGACTTTCATTAAATGAGTACAACGTATTCATTGGGAACTGCGCATGCTTCATTAAGGGGTGAAGAATGTTGATTTGTGTACCAGCCCTCCAGGAAAATTCTTGAATTATAATTTAAACAGTTAGATATGATTATTTTCGTACTGTTAAAATCAGGTAAATGGTCAGTTTCTATGGCATGTTGTACAATTTTCTAACGTAAATCACGGTTTTTGAAATTTGTTTTATGTTTCTTGATACGAGTATGAAGTGAACGACCAGTCTCACCAATATAAACCAAACTACAAGATTTACAAGGGGTATTAAAAATAACACCTGTACGAGAAAAAGGGGGGATAACTGTTTTAAAATTAGAAAGGAAATTACGAATTAAAAATTGGGGTTTATAGGAAACAGATAAATTAACAGTACGTAAAACTTTGGCAATAGATTCAGAAATATTTTTATAGTATGGAATAGTAACAAACGATTTAGGTGATTTAGAGGAATTAGTTTCATGATTATCTTTATTAAAGTCATATTCTTTTAATTTTCTTTTAAGCCAGCGAGGGGATAATTATTACGCTTTAAGTCTGAAAAAATCCTTTTCAATTCCAACTGGAAAAGCTCATGAGTACTGCAATATGATTTCGCGCGGTGAAGTAAAGTATGAAAACAGCAGATTTATGCGAAGAAGGGTTATCTGAATTAAAGTTTAAATACTGGCCAGAAAATGTAGGTTTCGTATAAACAGAAGTAACAAATTTAGAATAAGTATCAGAAGGCAAACGCTCAATTAAAATATCTAAGAAAGGGAGTTTATTATCAGTTTCTTGTTCTAAAGTAAATTGAATTGATGAATTAACGGAATTAGCATAATTAAGAATATCAGTAACATGTTGATTATCAGTGATTATAAAAATATCGTCCACATACCTACGCCAAAAATAAATTTTATCATGGAAATCTGATTTAATTTGATTTTCAGTATACTGCATGACTATTTCAGCAATTCGAACTGAAATGGGGGAGCCCATAGCAGTGCCATAAATTTGTTGATAATAAGAATTCTTAAAGCTAAAGCAGTTGGAAGTTAAACAAAAAGAAATAAGATCAATTAAATTATCTGTATCAAAATAATTGTTGGAAGAAATGTTATTGCAAATTTTACGGATAATATCACAAGCATAAGGCATAGGGATAGATGTGAACAGAGAAACTACATCAAGTGAAATCATTAAACTATCAGAGGGAACATTACTTTGTTTTAAATCATCAAGAAAGCTATAAGCAGAAAGTACACTAAACTGGAAATTCAATGTAAAAGGTTTAAGATAATCAGACAAAAAACGGGATAAATTATACAGAGGGGATTTAGAATAATCAATTATTGGACGAAGAGGAGAATCCGGTTTATGTATTTTTGGTAATCCATAGAAAATAGGTGCAGAACCAGAGTAACATCTCAAAGTTTTAGCTGCAGAAGAGTCAAATATTCCAAGTTTTTCATATTTACTAATTCAACTGTTCAATTTTCTCTGGATGGTAGGGGTATTATCTTTATTTAGCAGTGTATATGTAGAATTATCATTCATTAAAGTTAAAGCTTTCTTTTCATAATCATGCCTATCAAGAATAACTGTAACACGGCCTTTATCTGCACGAGTAATAACAATTGAAGGATCGCTTGACAACTGTTTCAGGATCTTTAATTCGGAAGAGAGATAAAACCGTGATTTACGTTCGAAAATTGTACAACATGCCATAGAAACTGACCATTTACCTGATTTTAACAGTACGAAAATAATCATATCTAACTGTTTAAATTATCATTCAAGAATTTTCCTGGAGGGCTGCTACACAAATCAACATTCTTCACCCCTTAATGAAGCATGCGGAGTTCCCAATGAATACGTTGTACTCATTTAATGAAAGTCTGTTGTTCTTCTCAGCACTTACATTTGATATTTTTACTGATGAGGAGCCTGTAAAAGGCTCGAAACGTTTACATTTTTTTGTTTTGTGTTTTTAATATTTTAAACTGTATATTTTTAGTGTATATTGTCTGTCTCAGTTTTTAATGTGATTAAAATTTAATTAAGAAAAGTTGTTTAAAAATTTTGCTATTCGTTAAGAAATGCTTCTATGCATTTGAGATAAAATGTTATATATTCAATACTATATATATATATATATATATGTATGTATGTATGTATGCATATATAAATATAATAAATATTATATAGTCTTCTATAACCATTCCTATGCGAGAGTAAACGACTTAAAATGACACAACTGACAAAAGTTATATGTTTGTAAAAAATGTTATATGTTTCTACAGATTTTATCAAACTGAATTTTATTTTGAATTACCCGCCTTCGTGGACCAGTTGTTTCGCGATCCATGAAAAATCTCATCGTATTAAACTCCCGCTCGTTGACGCCTGCAACGCCTTCTCCCCGTTTCAGGACCTACAACAGCTTATTCGCTAATAGTTCAAATAGCTTTATTCAAAATTATAACGGTAGAGATTTCCCGATCGTTAGCGCCTGCTGCGGCCGCTTTTCATTTTATGATCTGAAGCAGCCTGTTCGCTGATTGTGCAAATGATCTATGTAAATTTTGACCGTATAAAACTGCTGCTTTTTGGCGCTTGAATCGCCCTTTTCAGCCCCTACTCTTGAAATAACCTGTCCGTTCACAGTGAAAACACGCTTTAAAAATTCGGAACGTTGCAAACTCTACATGGTGGCGCTTATTAATTACTTGTTCCGTCTATTAATAACTTCGATTTCACAGATTCAGCAACAAGCGACAATTTTCATAATCATGTTTAAATGTGTATGTATAACGGCCGACAGACGGCGCTGATATGCTGTAATTTTCCTTGTTTCTGTAAAAAATAACATCTAAAATTATAATGTTCGCAACTACAGCACATTTTACTTTCTCGGGTTTAAATTTGTGTATATAGCGGCCGAAAGTTGATGCAGCCATGCTGAAATTTTCCGTGCTTTTGAAGAAGCTATACCTCAAAATCTAATGCACACAACTTCACAATTTAAACTGTATTTCAAAATATAATGCCCATAACTACACGATTTTTTAATTTGTGTGTATATTGAAAGAAACATATTATGTTAAAAAAATAATTCATCTGCGGAGGAAAAATAAATAAATAAATAAATAATAATAATAATAATAATAATAATAATAAATAACTTCCATAAATTTTAGACGCGAAAAGGCTAATCTATCATAGGCGATTATCAAATTCTGTTGAAATGTGTCTAAAATTTTCCTAAAAGACTTTTTAACTTCTCGGTTCCGGCAAAATCAATAAATAAGTAAATAAATGAAAATAATTTTTCTCTCTCTTCATTAAGGGATAGAAGAAAAATTAATTTAAACAAATTAAATTTTTCTAAAGTTCTTATTCTTAGGGCATTTTTTTATATTTTTTAACTGCATATTGGTGATCAGTAATAGTGAGCTTTTACCAATTTCTGTTTAAATCGGTTTAAAATTCAAAGAATTCAAAAACTGCCTATTATATTTCCAGTACCTTGTCATGTGGAGCATCGACAATTCAAAAACAATTACTCCTAACGGAAATCGTCTGCAGACATTCGTATGAGATGTCTATAAACATTAACAAAATAATAAAGTGTTGTCATTAATATTTCATGCTTTAGTTAATTATATATATATATATATATTTACCGCATTGACAAGGTATCTGCACCTCATTATTCACGAAGATAGCCCCTTTCATTTAGTACCGAAAAAAAAAATGGACTAATATTTGAAATTTATTTGGCCATTTAACATTGCTTAAATGTTTTTTAAGCTTAGAATTCAGGTGTTTATTAATTGGCACAAGTTGAAGTTTTAATAAAGTTTTAATTAATATATCTGAAATTAATTAATATTTGAATATAATTTTCTCTATACCCTCGGAAAGGCTTCTGAGTACCCGTATGTCAATTTTTGTACTTCTATGTTCAGTGGGGGCTGAACGTATACATGGACAGACAGACAGATAGACCAACATTTTCTTTTATTATTATAGTTTTGTATTCGAAAAAATTTCATCTTTCTATCCAACGGATAGGACATATACTGAAAGTGCTGGAAAGAGATATATTTTAGATTGACACCAGCATTATAGATATAAGATAAAATTAAAAATAAATAAAACCTAATTTTTTAACTATAAAATTTATATTACTTATCTTTCTGAACATTCTGTTATAGTGAGAATAAACATCTTAAAATGTCATAACTGTCTAAAAAGTTTTGTACAAACAATTTATTTTTAAAAAATACTGTCAAATTGAATTTTATATTGAATTTGATTTTCAAAAATATTCCTTTTTCATCCAGCAGAAGAGAGATAAACTAAAATAACTAGGAATAACTATATTTTAGATTGACACAAGCATTATAGAATAAGTGAAGTTCTATAAATATTTAAATATATTTTAGAAATATTTAATTTAATGCTTGTATGAAATAAAAGCTAACACGTTCTAATGTCAAATTATTCATATTTGTAATTCTTTTCAAATTTATGTTATCTGTTTCACTTGACATCAATCTAATCAACATTATGTGTAGCTGTTCAGGAAAATGATTAATGCTTATAAATAAATCTGTTGATTTCGTTATAATTTATGATTTTCGGTATCATGAAAATGACATCAAGTGCTGCATCGAAGTGATATTATTAAGCATAATTAATGAAGTCTATAAACACATTTTCTTGTCAAAATTACTAAGTGTCATACTAAAAGTAATAGGTATTCATGTCATTTCAATATTTAATATCAATTTTGCTAATCTACTTGTTTTAACAAGTGTAACGTAATTCAATTAGTAAAGATAAATTATATACTCTCCTAAAATTCAATTGTAGATATTTTATATGTATTCAAAAAGTTTTCAAAACTACCTTTTTTTTCTAAATATACTGTGGCGACACATATGGTTTACTCCAAATTTATTAAACAGTTTGTTTTATATTAATTAAGAAATGACTATAACTGTGTTTAATAAACTTCAGTAAAATGATGGTTTAATAAAAATAATTTTTCAACAGTAATTTACATTAAAAAATCTCATAGTGTATCATTTTTATTTCTTAAACATCTAAAATGGATTTTTTTTCCAAGATTTTTTTAAACTTTTTCTCTAAATTTATAACTAATTATTCATTGACATCTATATATATACTACTCCGATTCAAAAAATTAGAATAATGAAAAGAAATATGGTCAAGGGAAATGAAAATCGAATTTATCAAATAAATAATCAACAATATCAAATATAAAGTACTATAATATGAATCTGCATATTTTGCAGATTATAAAAATGTAAACACATTACAATGAAATAGAAAATATATTTAAATCAGCTAACAACAAAAAATTCAAAATATTAGAATACTTTCTAACATGGTTCAAAAAATTAGAATAATGAAAATATATTGAACATAATTTAAACTCTAAGTATTTTTACTTGCTAATCAGTACTTTGTTGCATCACCCTTAGCTTTAATGACAGCTCTTAATCGTTTTGGCATGTTTTTAACTAAAGGTTCACAATCTTTTTTATCCAAATTCGCCCATATGCTCTTTATACTAGAAATAAGTTCTTTTTTGTCTCTAGGCGCAACTTCTTGAAGTCGTTTCTTCATAATTCCCCACAAATTCTCGATAGGATTTAGATCGGGTGCGTTTGCAGGCCAAGGGAGTACAGGTATGTCCTTCTCTTTGAGCCATTTAGTTGTTGATTTGGAAGTGTGGGGAGAAGCTGAATCTTGCTGAAACAAGAAATCGTCATCACATAAATCCTCAGCTGAAGGAATCATGAAATGTTCAAGAATTTCTTGATAGACTTCTGAATTGACTGTTGTGGAAACAATACACAACCTGCCTGGGCCTTCAGCAGTCATGCAGCCCCATACCATAACAGAGGTCGCAAATTTAAATGAACGTTTTAAACATTCTTTCTTATAAGCTTCATGTTTGAGTCTCCAGACACGTATACCTTGATTTCCGTGAGACACACAAAACACACTTTCATCGCTGAAAAGTATCTTTTTCCAATCGCCGTGATCCCAAAATAGCCTTTGTTTACACCATTTAACTTTAGCAGCCCTTTGCTTAGATTATAAGAATGGCTTTATCTTAGGCACACGTGGTCTAAAACCTAATTTGCGAAGTCGTCGTAGTGTTGTAGATTTGGAGACATTTATACCCATTTCTTTCCATTTTCTATGCACATATCTCACACTCCGAAAACGATGTTTCTTCACAATCTTTTTCAATTGCCTTTCATCTCTTCTTGAAGTTACTGGCTTTCGACCACTTTTAAAGTGTTTATTTTGAAAACACTTATTATTAGAATATTCTCTCAAAACTCTACTCACACTTGCTTGAGAGCATTTCACTTCTTTTGCTATAAAAAGTTGTGTTTTTCCTATTTCGTGCAAGTACACAATACGATATTTCACAGCCTCAGATAAATCGCTCTTTCGTCCCATATTAAGCAAATACTACGCTACAATCAAATGCCAAACGACTTTTCATTTTCAACGGAGCACATTTTATAGTCCCACAGATGTTAATCCCGCAGCCGTTCTGTCAACTTATAAGGAAAATTTGAATATTCTAATTTTTTGAACCATGCTATCGAGGTATTCTATTTCTTTGAATTATTCTAATATTTTTTAAATAGTTAATTATTAATATATCAGATGAAAATAAATATTTATGTTATATTTATAAATGCTCTGAAGATAATTAGATACTTTTAATATATTTTTTCCTGGACGCAGTATGCAAATTGACGCGTTAGCAACATCAAACTCATTCTTTTTTACATTATTCTAATTTTTTTAATCGGAGTAGTATATATGATTTTTATTTTTATTTTCATTTTTATTTTTTATTTTTTTATTTATTATTTATTTAATTATTATTATTATTATTATTATTATTATTATTATTATTTTATATAGATTTACTAGCAGACCCGGCCACGCGTTGCTGTGACTAAGTTATACGTTGAATTATACGGCTGTAAACTATTTAGTACAGTCAAATTATTATTTACGAACAAAGACGAAAACGTTGTAGCCGATGTAAAAACCCACAGGGTTGAGATTTGAAACTTAGGTCAAAATTTGGAAGCGATTGATAAAAATTTTCGTAGTGTTGATATTAAGCACAAATTAATTTTATTGTAGGGTCCTATAAATTTTAATGGAGAAGTGATATATATTATTTCTAATGCTACTTTGGATAAAATTGCTAAAATGACTAATATATAAATTAAATTCTATTAAAATTCTATTAAAATAAAAGTATAAAAGAAACAGACGATTTTAAAATCAATTTTTATGGAGGAGTGAAATATAATATATGCTATAATGGATAATTTTACTATAAAATGACCTCATCATTTTAAATATTTTAAAGAGGGCAACAGCTGTAGTTATAAAAAGGAAAATAATAAGGCTAAACCAGAAAAATAAGTAAATTTGATAAATATTTTAAAACTTTAAAATTGGAAATCTTATGAAATATTGGACATTTAAAGTAAATACATGTATCATTTTAAATACAAAAAGATTTTGGAAAAGTTTAGTGTATTTTAACGAAGTGATGAGAAGTTTTTGAGTATGTTAAAATTTTAATAGTAAATTCAAGTTAATAAAGATGGGAAACATTGAGGATTAAGATAAGAATAATTATAAGATTAAAAAAAAAAAAAACTTTTTATATACCATGCTTTTAAATTTTAATATACTAATAATATACTAATTAAAAGGAAAATGATAAATATTCTATCATAGTTTGAAGTCAAATTTGTTTTCAAATGTCTAAATAAAGTATCTGATGTAAGATACTAATATTTTGCAGCGGAATAGATTTCATTTCTGTCATCCTTGGCGAAAAAAAAAGAATATCGCCAAATTATCTGGCGAAAATATTTAATTCCTTTCAAAATCATGGTTATTTTAACAACTTATATTAAAAGAGTAATGAATAATATGAAACAATATTTCGTACAATACATATTACATGTCATACATACGTACAATGAATAATACATATTACATTTCGTACAATGCATACATCTGGCATGTATATTTTCGTCTTACGCTTTTGATCACCAAATAATAATAATAATAATAATAAAAAGCCAAGGGCGACAGAGTTTTGAAATTTAAAATTAAAATGTTGTCAATTTGACAGCAAAATAATTCAATCTAACACCCGCGATAACTAATACATATCTATACCCAAATATAAGGATTAAAATCGGGAAATAAATTTCCTCGATTTTTAATAATTTCTTACAAAAAATCCAGTGGGCAATTAACATAGGAAATCTTTTTCTTGGCTGCACAGACAGTCAGTGAGTCACACTTCGCTTGCGTATAGAACTCATAGATATAGTATAGCATATATAGAATAGAGTGATCATTGGGGAGAAAAAAGTTATTCCTTTTCATTTGGGAAAAGACGACTTTTTTACCAAAATATGGCCGTCTTTCCCCGAGTGAATACACACGGAAATACATACTAATATTTTAGCAAGTAAAATTTATGAATAATTTATTTGCTAAAGGGGAATGGAAGACTCCAGATACAGTTTCAAATACATATTTCTTTCTTTCTTTTCTTTTTTCTTTTTTTTTTTTCAATACCACTTAATGGCTGTTTCCAAAGCTTTTATTATTTTTTTTTTTTTTTTTCGGCATCAAAAATCTTTGTACGATAACATGGGGATGAGAGATCTATATATATTACTATATCTATGATAGAACTACATTAGCACTTTATCAATGTGTATAAAATCTTTAAATTGATTATGACGTCAATTTTCGTGAGATGCATAATTTAACTTTTTATAATTTTTTAACGTTCACGTTTGATTAAATGTATTTATTTTTATGTCGAAAGAAAATGAACTCGTATTTTTTTTTTTTTTTTTTTTTTTTTGGCAACAATTAAATTAATGGAACTCACAGATATTTTGGAGCAACTTTAATAAAGGTCTATAATTAACAAATAATTGCAATAAAACAATATTGTGACAATAAATTGAGATAAAAACTATCCAATCTCTCAAGTTGGACCAAACTGCACACAGTGTGCAAAATTTCATTAAAATCGGTTCCTTAGTTTAGGAGTTTACCCCGGACAAACATCGTGACACGTAATTTATATATATATACAGATAACCACTAAGACGAAAAAACAATAAAAGAAAAGTTTCATTACGTGTATTGTTTATGCAAAACTCATTTTTATTTCAATAGGGTAAAAAATGAAATCGTGTGCAAAGTAAAATCAATTTATCCAATTTATAAACACAAAACTGAATGATTATTTTTTACTCTAAAGCTAGAAAACTGGTAAGAAAAACTGAAAAAAGCAAGAAAACTGGTAAGAAAAGCTGAAAAAAGCAAGAAAACTGAAAAAAGAAAAATATAATAACGGTGAAAAAATTTCAGTTCAAATTTTAACCAATATGTGGAGTAAAGTTATAAGGAATGCTATAATATATGTTTCAACCTTACTTTTTTGTTTTCTAATTGTTGCGATTGAATCTCAAATGCACCAATACTTGGAGCTACCATATATCCACTCACAAGGAAGTGTTTCAACATACATGCAATTGTAATTCCTATGTATTCAGGAGATGGCGCCACTAGCGAATTAACCGGCGGTTAGCCGGATAGTGAAAATAAAATATGTGAAGTGAGATCGTATATGATTATGTCATTCAAAATCAACATTCATTACAAGAAAAATTGAGTTCTTTATTAATTTGATCACTAACCAGATTTTACTTTAAGAAAGTTTATTAAGTATATCTTTTTAAGAAAAGAGAAAAATCTGTTATACTGTCCATGGAGTACAAATCAGTAAAATTCATTTTCAGATAATATGAAGTTTAAATTATATATATATATATATATATATATATATATATAAAGAGCCTGTTCGAAAGCGTGGGGTAAAGTGTAAATTTTGGGCATCAAATCATCCATGGGTCAAGAAAAGATTCCAGAAAATTTGGCCGTTATTATCAAAATCAACGATACATAGTTATCAGGCAAGAAAGTGTGCCACGGAGACAAAAGGTTAGATTTGAGACAAAGAGGCTTTCAGTTCGATTCCCGCCTCGGTCGAATGATTTATATAAATTAACTTTATTTTCAGAAAACTTAGCGTTCGCTATTAACCATTTATCCGTCTGTTGCAGAATTTGGCAGAAATTCGGAATACTCGGAAATTGTTATAAAGATTTTTATTAAAGTTTGCAGTTAAATAATTCTTTTTCAGGGTAAAAATCAATTAAACTTATCCTCATTATCAGGGAAATTCGCGTTCACTGTCAATCTTTTATCCACCGGCTGCAGTGTATTGCATAAATTGATATACTCAGACATGGGTTTAACTATTTTAATAAGGAAGCTAGAGTTAAATGTTTTTAGTTGTGAAACCCATCTTTTGCAAAGCTAGAGCAGCTGGAATAGTTATTTTCCCCAAAGGCCAGCAGTAACAGCAAAACAACTAAACTCCGTTCCAGTAGAATCGGGTGAAACCGGAATGCTACCGGCGAAGGTAGAAGGAAGTTCTGATCGTTATGTCTCTACTTTGCGAGTATTATTCGAATTTACTTTAATTTCTGGGCCCTCTGTGTATAATAGGTTGTAAATACAAACGTTTATGTTCAGTAATATCTGTTGATCGTAATTTGTGAAGTGTGTGCAATTTGATTAAAAATATTGAAACTATTTTATCGTTCTATGTACCGTTTTCAAAACTCCTGCCTGATTTATTTATTGAAAAATGATTAAAAAACCAACATCATCAAACTTATCCCTATCTATAGGATAATTAAGATTCACCGTTAACCTTCACTCAGCCTGCTGCAAACTATCACAAAAATGCTGTTTCTTAGAAATGAATATGTTTTCTTAGAAATGAATATGTTTTCTTAGAAATGAATATAGTGATTTTGGCAAAAAATTATGGTTACGTTTTTCTCCAGATGTTTTACTCATCTGACTTATACTCATACTCAGGAACGTTAGCATTCATTGTTAAATTTCCTTCAAACGGTTTGAAAATATGGAAGAAATTCGGTTTTCTTGAGAATGGCTCAATTGATTTTGATAAGAAAATAAGAAAGAGCATTTTTACGACTAGAAGCCCATCTGACTTTTCTTCCTATTCAGGAAAATTAGTGTTTACAGTGAATTGTTACTCCGCACATTTGCAAAATATGCCATTAATAAGATTTACGTGAAGAGTGTCTGACGATTTTGATAAAAAAATACAGAGTTGAAGAATTCATAAAAACAAAAACCCATCTGACTTATACTATTGTTTAGAAAAAGTGAGCATCACTGTTAATCCTCACTCCGTCCATTGTGTCCAGAAATTTGGTTTTCTAGGAAATGGCCGGAGCGATTTTTATAAAAACTTATGGTTAAAGAATTTTTCAGCTGACAAACATACCTGACATATCTTCAAGAAATTTGCCTCTCACTATCAAATCCCACACAACCCATTGCAAATAGTTTTCTGGGAAATTAGCTTAATTATTTTGATAAAAACATAGCGTAAAGTGTTTTTTGACATGATAAGTCCACTTTACTTATCTTCATATTCACTAAACTTGGAATTCACTGTCAACTCTCACTCAACACGCAACACATTATTGCAGATACTTGGTTTACTTAAAAAGTAATTGAATTATTTTGATAAAAGTTTAGATTCAGGGGTGGGGGGTGGGGGTGGGGGTGGGAAGTTGACTATAAAATTGCCCTTGTTGAATATGAATTGCCCTTTTCCTCAGAACAATTAACATTTACAGGTAAAATACGTTCTGCAAAAAAATGGCAGACATTTTGTTCTCTTTGAAAGTACAATAAACAATTAAAATTAGTGTGTTTTTAATATTACATTTTTATCTGAAATTCTCTCATATAGGTTCATTAACATACGTTGTTAACACACTCATCCTGGAAGAAATACTGCAAAACTTGGGTTCTTCAGAAATCACAATAAGAGTTAAAAAAATAGTAGGGTTAGAAGTTTTTTTTTTAATGAAAAACTGATCTGACTTACCTTCTTTTCAGAAAAATTAGAAGTCGCTGGTAACTCGTGCTTCTTCTTCTTCTTTTTTTTTTTTTTTTTTTTGGCAACAAAATGTAGCAGAAACATTTGGTAAAACTGGTTAAAGAAATTTGATAAAAATTAATAGTTAGGGGATTAGGAAGATAATTCAATTAGGTATTTTCTTATGTCTTCGAAAATTAGTTTTCACTTTTAAAATAAGCTCCACCTGTGGCAACAAATAAAAGTATGTTTCAAAATGATACTCAGTGACTTCTGTCAACTAGGTACAACGATTAAAATTGCAATAAACTTGAAATTTAAAAACATGCATACATAATAAAGTAAAAAACGCTATTTATTATAAAAATCAATAAAAAATCCATTTTTCAAGAAATAAATTGTTATTAAAATCTGTCTTTCTTGCAGGAAATTTCGTACAGGAATAGTTTCGTAGTGTTTATCTATAGTGACAATTCCCAAAACTTTCATGGCTTTAAAAATGTAATGAAATTTATATTACTCTACATTAATTAAAATATTATTAATTTAAACAATTTTATTTTTTCACATTAAGTTATATCTTAAGTAACAACAATTAATTATTAAACCAGGAATAAACTACTACGTCAGAAACGCCAAAGAAAAATTATTGAGGTGCATACAGCTGTTTCGGTAGCCTAAAGCGTACCGTCATCAGTGCAAAAAGAATTCAGAATCTGGAGAAGTGCTCATATATATAGGAGAGGGACCGGATTTAGTTCAACCAATAGGATTACGGAAGAGGTGGGGAGTGTGGCCAATAGGAATTAAGGAATGTGTAGCTGTGTAAACTGTAGAAAAATTAAGGAAATGTGGACTGAATGTAAAATTTCCAACAATCAGACAAATAGGGAACAGCGAAATCACAATTTACAAGGTTTTTAAAATTTTTATAAATATGAAAAGCTTCAAAGAAATCGAGTTCATGAATGGATTTAGGTCTGCAAATTATTTTAGCTGAATTAAATTTGAAATTATGATTTTCCTCCCAGCAATGTTTAGAAATAGCCGATTTATTGGTTTCTTGTTTGCGGACGTAATTCATATGTTCTTTTAGACGAAATTTAAGACTGCGTTTAGTTTGGCCAATATATGATAAACCACACTGACAGGAAATACTATAAATGCCCCAAGAATTATGCATATCAATAGGATCTTTTAACTGAGAAAAGGTGAGTTTATTGGAAGGCGAAAATATTATTTTAAAATCATATTGTTTGAGAATTTTAGCTATGGTTTGACTGGTTTTAGAAAAATAGGGTAAAACAATACTGATATTAGATGTGACTGATTTAGTAGACGAAATACGAGGGAGTTGTAATTTTTGGATAGCTTTGTCTATAATGGAAGGGTCATAACCTCTGTCAATTGCGATGGCTTTCAGGTATTTAATTTCAGATTTCAATAAAATAGGATTTGAACAAATATTAAGGGCACGGTTTACAAAAGTATAGAAAGCAGCCATTTTTTGGTTAGGTGGGTGACATGAACGCGCATGGGGAGGAAGGGAGACTGCAAAATTTTTACGATAGACAGTGGTTGAAGTTCGATTTCGATTTCTTTGAAGCTTTTCATATTTATAAAAATTTTAAAAACCTTGTAAATTGTGATTTCGCTGTTCCCTATTTGTCTGATTGTTGGAAATTTTACATTCAGTCCACATTTCCTTAATTTTTCTACAGTTTACACAGCTACACATTCCTTAATTCCTATTGGCCACACTCCCCACCTCTTCCGTAATCCTATTGGTTGAACTAAATCCGGTCCCTCTCCTATATATATGAGCACTTCTCCAGATTCTGAATTCTTTTTGCACTGATGACGGTACGCTTTAGGCTACCGAAACAGCTGTATGCACCTCAATAATTTTTCTTTGGCGTTTCTGACGTAGTAGTTTATTCCTGGTTTAATATTCCAACGCCAAGTCTCCTGCTATTATTAACAATTAATTATGTATTATATGTCTACATTGCACTTTTCATTAGCAAATGATTTAATAAAAACAAATGAGTATTTTTTATGATTTCTTTTAATAGGATATTTCTATATATTTAACCATCATCATTAGGCATTTTAGAAGATGCTTACAAACATCAAGTATACATTTGTCATATTTTTAACAAAGTTGATGTTAAATGATGTGTAAATTTATAATTCTTTCAACAGTTGGATATTGCGGTGTGCTAAAAGTTTTTTCAATACATCATTCGAAATTACGAAACTCCCAGTAGCACCGCGATGGAAACCATTACTTGGCGATATTGGTGCAATATTGGCCAATATTCACCAATATTGCACCAATATCGCCCAATATTGATTTCCATCGCTGTGCTACTGGTGTGTCTGCATAATGTTGGTTTGTACGCTTGCAGTCATTATCAAAATCTACATGTTTAAATATAATTTTCGGTGCCAGAATTGCTCAGTAAAATTGCCGTCATTTGAGGTAAAAATTATATTTTATCATATTTTAGTTAACTATTATAATTTTGTTTATAGTGTAGCTTTTCATTAAAGTATTTTTTTAATTTCCATTTCTTTGAAATAGCTTTTGCGTAATTGTCTCATATTCTTAGATATCACGGAACATTTGGAAAAATCTAGATTTATACACAGCACTTGTGTAATACAATATGTTCTAAAATCAATCTAGTACTTAATTTTTTCAGCTATCCATTGAATAACTAGGACTTTTTATTTATATATATATATATATATATATATATATATATATTAAATTTTATTTTAGAAAAAAAAAACCCTTAAGTGTTAAACTTTTAATTTTTAATATTTTTAATAGCTTTTAGTATGCCTAATATTTAGAATTTTATTAATTTTTTTATTTTTTTATTCCATAATATGTTAAGAATATTGGGAATTTTTAAAATACAACTTAATGCAGAAAACTGCTAATATGAAATAGAAAAGAAAAGCTGCAATACAAATTTCATTCAGAAACTAACTTAATAAATGTTTACTTTTGGTTGACATTTTATTTATTTATTATTATTATTATTTTTTTTTTTTTTGAGTTGTTCAATAAAATCATAAATTATACTTTGCGTATATTTAGATTTTTCACTGAATTTTTCATAAAAGTTTTATTAATATTTCGGTACTATCATTGTTGGACGTATTATGAGAACTTCTTTTTTTTTTTTTTTTTTTTTTTTTTTTTTTTTTTTTTTTTGAGGTATAAAGTCAAGTAGTCAAATAAAATGTAATAAAAGAATATACTTAAAAAAATTATTTCTAACTAAATATATGATTTTAGAATTTTTTTAAAAATTACATTTTTTTTTCTTAAACACCTAAACTTAATTAAAGTACACAGAACTTCTCCTTAAGCAAATTTTTATCTATTCAAAAATTAATTAGAATCTAATGCAAAAAAGTCTTAGTAATTTATCCAATAAAAATGAAACTAAGCTTCATAAATCGTATTATAATTCCACAGGTGGAAATGAACGGACATCAACGTTTGAATTCGATCGCTATTTTTCTTCTCTAGAGTATTGGATCCAAATTTAATTAAAGAATATTTTTTTTTCTATCTATTAACATATATCGGGGGGAATAAAAAAGTAGATTAAAAAATATTTCAGTGAATTAAAAATGGAAGAAAATACCTCATTTTGTAAATACATTTTTCTATTACAGTAAGAGGAAATGCGAAGAAATACAAATTTTCATTAAGTTTTTAATAAACAAAAAGTGTATTTTTCTTTGTTAACCATTGCTTGTTTTATATTTGTCCTGTGATAAAGCTGAAATACTATTACTACTCTTAAGTACCCAAATTGTTTTTACTTTTAACTTTTTTTTTTTTTTTTAACTTTTTTTTTTTTTTAGATTAAATGAATCTGTGCCATATATATATATACATATTAATTGTAGAATATAATGAATTTCAGCATTTTTTGTTAATTACGTGTTAAATAATATCTTATGAAACTTAAAATTATGCTTTTAATTATAATTTTGATGAAAATATGATTTTTTTAATTAAAAAATAGAGTGTTTCCAATTAATGTCTTAGAATTCTATACTAACAAAAAGATACATTATTTATATTAATGGGATAGGACATTTTGTAAGTCAATTATACAACACTAAATTATTTTTATACAACACTAAACTGATTATACATAGTGTTAGTCGATCGCAGACGACCTTACCCTATCTTATCAGCACTCAATTCGCCTCGTAGGCTTTCAGAGTAAGGCTATATGCTCTTTGCTCCCGCCAGCCAGTATTTCGTTCATTGGTTAAAAGTTTGAGAACCTACATCGGTATTCCCACTCCACACAATGGCACGTACTAAGCTTAGCAGCTCTCCATCGCCTGAAGTCTGAGCCAATGTTATTCCATGGGGAAATTTTCTTTACAAATAATTTATTAACTAATACATATTTTTAAATTCTGATTACATATTCAGAAAATTCTCAACTGTTAAGTTGACGGACCTTTTTATTTATTTATTTATTTATTTTATTTTATTTTATTTATTTTATTTATTTTATTTTTTTTTTGAAATTGCAAAATGAAAAAAAAATCACGTATTGAAAATTCGAATTTGGATCTTCAAAATAAAATATTAAAAAAGAAAATAATTTTTTAAAAAAGGTCCGTCAATTTAACAGCTGGGAATTTTCAGAATGTGAAAACAGAATTTCAAAATATGTATTAGTTAATGAGTTATTTGTAAAGAAAAATTTCCCATAGAATAACTATAGCTTCGGTTTCTGGCGGCGGTGAGTCAAGCGGGCCATTAACACGGAAGAGAAATACCCTGCTTTAACTCTTTATATCAACATTACATTTTATTACCACCTGCAGCCATTTAGCCATGGACCTCTGGATAATTCTGCTACTTAGCTACATCTGGCTATATCTATAATGATTTGCCAGATCTCTAGCTACATCAATCAATTATAATTTATATTATATATCTTCTTCGTAAAAAAATGCGTTATCTTTTTATTTATAGAAACAGAGAACTTATTTAACCAGTGCCTGACAACTACATCTAGAAAAATAAAAGTAGTGCATTTCTTTATTATTGGGTTCATATTTCTATGTCATTAATTTTAAAAAGAGCCGAACTTAAAACTATTTGTGATATTCTCAAAATTTTGCGTTCAACATTTGAAAGCCACTTCACTGCATCTCATTGCATTTAAACCCCATTTCATTAAATTAAACACATTTCATCTTTTGCGTTAGTGTCAAAGCAGAACGTTTTCTAGTAATTCCAGAATAAATGTTTGCTTAAATGAAATTAAATTCTTCAAATTCATTACTCGGCTATATTTTGACAGTTCACATGTTTCATAAGAGGAAATTTAATCAAACATTTCAAAGTTGAATTTTTGACTTCACGAGCAAATTTTGAGACATTTAATGCCTAACTTATATTTAATAATTGTTATCATAGAAGATGTATTCGAAATAATTATGGTATGTACAAGTACATTTCTATGCAAATTATGAAAGTTGTTAGTAAAAAAAAATATTTTTATTAATTATTGAAAAATATATAGTTATAGACTGGTAGATGTAAAGATAAATGTATTGGAGAGTATGTATTGTGCGCGGTGTGTATGTACTATATAATATTTTATTTTATTGTTTATTTATTCTATTTTATTTATTTTAATTTATTTAATTATTTATTATATTTATTATTATTATTATTTATTTATTTATTTATTTTTCTTTCTTTTTTTTTTTTTTTTGCTTACCTGTGTACGTACATTTCAATAAAAATATTAATAATAATAAAAATAATAATATCAGGGATATTCGGAATAATAATAACTCCCTGCACATTTTTCAATTTATTCGGATGTACTTTTTTTTTTTTTTTTTTTTTTTTTTTTAATTCAAGGATAAAACAGAAATCATTTAACCTAAATATAATATTACTAATTTCAATATTTTATCAAAAGAAAAAGGAACACTACTTAATTCATTCTTTAAGACTGAATCTAGTAAATTTTATACAGTTATTTTTCCTGTTCTTTGATTAACATTTCCATGCAACTAGTTTTAAAAAGAATCAAATTCAGAATTATTCTGCGTATTTTCTTTCTTCATGTTAGAAGCATTTGACTAAAGTGCGTTTAAGCTACATTCTATTATTTAATCTATATTTCATCTTTTACCCTTATATGTCATCTTGAAGAACTTACAGAGAAGTTTAGAATAAATGTTTTCTTAAAGTGAATTAAATTCTTCAAATCCATTACTCGGCTAAATTGTGACAACTGACATGTTTTAAAGGAGGAAATCACTCAGACGCTCTGAATTAAATTGTTATTTTTAATATCATAGTTTCAGACTTTAATGCCTAATATTTGTGCAATATTCATTTTCATAGGAAATATTTTACTATAATCTTCTGTTTTAATCTTCATGTGAATTACAAAAATTTTTGAGAATTGAATATATTTTTTAATAAATAAAAATAGAGCTTTATCCACCTTTTTAATAACAAAAAAGAAAAAAAAAAAAAAAAAGCATCACTGAAAATTTATAGGCAAAAACAGTAGTTGGTAAGGTAACATATTATATTATATTGTCTAAATTAAGAAATAATGGTGTTATCGGATTTCGAAGTAAGAAGTATTAAATATATTTCTGGTTTCTTAGAAACTTATTTTGACATAAGCAAGTGTATGTTTAGCTCATATATGGCTAAAAATGTTACAACAAGTGCATTTAACTTGACAACACGGGTAGAAAAGTTTAAGAAAATATATAGCATTAAATTGTAACAAATAAAATACATTCGCTGATAACAAAACAGCATAAGGGACAATAATTTAACATTCACTGTTACAGGATGAGATCAAAATTGATTTTGAGGTTTATTTTTCTAATTATTTATTTATATTGTATTGTAGTGATACATGTATTATACACTGCCGGGAAAAAATATTAAACTTGAGCAGCAAAAAAATACTTTACATGTCAGTTGCTGTTCCCGACATAACAATGTGTTGAACTCCAGTGATGACGCGCGGTATTCGTCGATCACAGATGACCTTTCCCCATCCTCTCAATCTCAGTTCATCATCGTGGTCTTTTAGAGTTAGGCTGTACGCTCTTTCCTCCTGCAAGCCAGTATTTCGTTCATTTGTTAAAAGTTTGATAACCAAAATCAGTATTCCCACTCCACATAATGGGTCGGATTAAACTTAAAATGGAAGAGAAATCTCATGCCTTTACTCTGCTAGAGAAGGGAATCTTTGTGATTGATGTAGACAGAGATCTTATAGATCATTCTGTATGTGACCAGTTGTAGCTACCTTTGAAATGTAGCCAGAGATCCATGCCTAAAGGCCTGCATTTGGCAATAAAATGTAAAGGTGAGATGACAAAATAGTGACCGAATAACGCCTCGTGTCATCAATGGGGTTTGACACATTTTTATGACTAGAACTGCAACTGACATGTATTTATTTATTTATTTATTTTTATTGATTATTTTTATTTATTTATTAATTATTTATTTTATTTTTATTATTTATATTTATTTATTTATTTGCTGTTCAAGTGGTTTTTTTTTTTTTTTAATGAGATTAAAATAAATTTTAATTTGTCACTTATTATTATTCAACTTTTTATTTACAGGTTGTCTATATAACAATATCCCTTACATGAAATAAATATGGAATAAAGAAATGCCAAATGAATTAATATGCAATTTTCGGCTGAAATTGTTAACATGTTGTTTCTAGTTTTCGATATTTTTAATTTCAAAACCATATCATACTTTTCATCTGTTTAATTCTTTTCCCATGTTTCAATCGCTATTTATTGCGCAAAACTTACAGAACACCCAATATTGCACAATATTTTAAAGGAAAATCACTTTATAAAAATGTGAATAAACCATACTTTTCAGCATATCAAACTATTTATAAAATATCTTTACTTTCTGACGTTTCGGTTAATATTCAATTTTTAACCATCTTTAGAGAAATGAGGTACATAAACTATAAACATAAATCAAATCAATCCATTCCTTGATATTACAAATACTTTTCATAAAGATATTAAAAAAAGATTGCATAAATTATATAAAAAACATTCTATATACATCTTAAAGTAAGTTAAGAACATCTAAATAAACCACTATCATGCACATTATAAGAAACATAAAGCTCTTTAATAAACGTAGTCGAAGGATCACAACGCAGGGTTGCCAGAAAAACAACAACCGGGTTACATTAAATTATCTTAAGTCTAAGAAATTAAGCCAAATTGAGGGGGAAGGGGGTTATGGATAAAGTGTCATTACGAATTTCAGATTTCCTTTTTATAATTTCAAAAAAATCATAAAGTAGTGCTTGGTTTATATTGTTAGTACTATAAATTATAAATATGAGTGGAATGTATTTCTTTAAGATTTTTTTTTTTAGATGCAAATATGTATTCCGTGCGTTATTACACCTGAAGAAAATAGGCCAATTTATTTTGAAACCGATTTGCATTTATTTTATAGTGTGTTAAAAATCTTTGAAGTTCAAATATTTATTGTACACCATGTATGTATATGTATTATGTACACAAAAAGAGTAATTCCACTCACTGACTGATTGACTCACTCACTGACTCATGAACGCACAACAAAGTCTACTGTAGCCACTGACTCGAAATTGGTTAGATTATAGAACATATGGTGTAAGCACCCGATTTTGAGAAATTTACCCCGTAAAGGGAGGGGAAGCGGAGCAAAACGTGATTTCACAAAAACTTCCATATCTCAAAGATAAAACAGATATCCGTATAATTTTTGCTTCAAAACTTAGCTTATATATATATATATATATATATATGATAAATAGCGTAATAAAATTTAATCTTAAAATTTAGAAATTAATAGATACAAAACAATACCAACACACAAAAATATAGAACTGTATATATAGAACTATATATACACTTCTTCTCATAATTATAAGGACACCCGTTTTCCTGTATTAACTAAACACTGAACACTATTATTTAAACAAATAGTTTTTTTATTAATTTGAATTTCATTAATAGATTATATTTAAAATGTTTTATCGTTTTTCTATCTTAAAAAACTTTAGATAAGGTAAAAAGATGAATCACAATTATAAGGACAGCTCGAATTTTAGTAATATTTTTCAGTTATTCTTTAAATTAATATTTTATGGGGTCTCTTTTTAGGGTTAAACACTCAGACATTCTCTCTGGTATATATATATACATTTCTTTTAAATATTCAGTTTCAATACCACTTCATATAGCATATATGATATTCTTAATACATTTAAACTATTTAAAATTGCTTTCTACTTACATGCACTTTTCTAATATCATATGTTAAGGTTTTTTCAACTTTTAGGCCATGGGAAAGGCAATAATACAGAGGTTTCTTTCTCCAAACTATTTCCTGTTGCTCTAAAAGTAGAGCAAAAATGTCAGTCTTGTTGAAAAAAATATTATTACCCCCCAAAATCTAACAAAAATCTGATAATTCCACGTTTAAAATTTGCGGATATTCTCTTGATGTTTTTAATAATAGAAAAAATTACTAAATTCATTCTGCCTTCAGTAGAAGCAGCTCCCCAGAGCACCATAAATCCACCTTTAAAAGGTCCGATTCATATCTGCCTTTAAAAAATCTGCTCTGTCTTTCGCTATCTTCAGATCGTAACTGTTAAAACCTATTGGTTAATCAAGAATAAAATGTTTTTCATCCGAAAATGCAAAGTTTTGCCACTTAATATTGTCTTTATTCAACTTTAACACAGACGTTCTTTCCCCCATTAAATGCTGATTGATTATTACAGTTTTTTAATTCATTTTAACATATTATTAATTATTTTAAACATGCATAAATGTGGACCCTAACCTTCCGTTAAAAAATACGAGCAAATTCAGCAGCAGTCATTATGTGTAGAACAGTAAGAGGAATTATGAGTCATTGATCTCTGTAAAACAACTCTCATTTTGCATCAGATCTCTCTCCTATCGAACCAGCAATTCAACGTTTGATCACATATCCTTCAGCAATTTTAGACCTTCGAATTTTATTAGAAATTCGGCGGATTGAAATTATTCTTCCACTTAAAAAACACATTTATCATACCTCACTGCTTGAACGTTCTTTTTTTCGAGGAATTATCAGTAATATCCGTCCAAGAAAAATTGAAGGCATATATATGGATTAATCTAGCCCCGTAGTTAACAAATTAGCATGTCAACTGTAATTTATCCGCTAATAAGTTAAATAAAACGAAAAAATCTGGATTGTCCCTATAATTATGAACATCTAAAAACGTGGAGAAAAACACGTTTTACATTATTTTTTATTAATTTTGTTTTATATTAAAAAAATTATAACAGTTTTGGTTTTTAGAATACTAGATATATTAGTGCACTTAGTATAATCTTGTTTACAATTATTTTTACATTAGTTATTTCAAAATATATAGTGTCCTTATAAATATGAGAAGGAGTCTAGAACTACATAGAACTATATATATAATTATTATTAATATTATCATTTAAACTTAATATAATGAATATTTTTCTTATAGCTTTACTAAAATATATCAAGTATATAACAATAAAGTTCTCTTAAAACTTAAGTTCACTTAAAACTTATTTTAATAAATTTTATTTATTTATCTCTTTTTGTAATACACGATTAGGAATTTAATAAACTATTCTCATCTAAAATTCTCTGTTACGAACTTTTCCATTTCAGTATCCAAGAAAAATGATTTAATGAAATATGTATCGTTTCAAGAATTCTCCTGAACTGTAAGGCTTAAATAAACAAACTGTAACGACATGTTTAAAAGAAGTTGTCCCCTTTCGCATGCATAAAAACAGTAAACTTCAAAAGGCAAGAAAAAATTGTCAAAAATACACATGCTACATAAACATAAAAGAATTTAATATTTTCTGTCAAAATGAAATGCATTTCTTTTTGATTGTATGCATTTTCTTTAATATGTATAAACGCTTTTCCACTTTGTAAAAACATTTTTCGCTTTTGCTCTTCACATAAATATATTCATGTTAAGCATTGTTTGACTATTTTTTTTTGAAGTAAAATAAATCCATTTTTAATTTAAAATGCTATATTTCAAATCTGGCATATTTCATACAGAAAAATGTATTTATGTTTTTATTTGTTACATTAATTAAAATCTTCGAACATTAAATAATGAATATTTTCTCATTTAAGCAGTAATTGTAATAATATATTTTTGAATGTTTTCGTTAATTTATATTCGATAAATATGCATTATACTTTAAATATTTCATGCATGACTGAATCTCAACAGTGATTTTTAAAATAAAACAATGGCATGTAAGATTTGAAAAACTTATTCTTATACGCTGAAACAATAGTCTGTAATTTAAAGTACTAAGTACAGGTTTGAATTAGAAAAAAAAAATGGTTTTAAAATTTAAAATTGTAATAGTTTCCTTTTAGAAAAAGAGAAAATACATGTTATGTGCGAGGTATAATCGATATATTCTGCACATGTTTCTTTTAAGCGTAACACATCCTCACCGCCCCACCCCCACTTGAAAAAAAGATTAAAAGATTTAAAAAAAAAAAAAAAAAAAAAAAAAAAAAGCTTATTTTTCTTAAATGGCCAAAAAGCATCTGACAACCTTTCGTGTAATTATTTTATTGAAAAATATACTTTAGTTTTCCCTTATTCCATACATTATTTTTAATAAGAAGTTTCTTATAAATGTATAATATACATTTATAGATCAAATGTAGTTGATATACAGGGTAATTATAATTAAAGTTGCGATTTCAAAACACTATAATTTTTAAAGTACTCATCAGAACCATTTGATATTTTGCCAGAGATATCGTGAGGCAATGAAATTTTGTTTAGCAAAAGGAAAAACAATAGTTCGAAAATGTGCCGATAATTATCCGTAAAGTATTTGTTTCATGAATCTCCTCTTTTTCACTTTTCGCTATGACTGTTTCTGCTGTAAACACGTATTCTTGTCTTTTTACAAAAAAAAAAAAAAAAAAAAAAAAAAAAATGTAAATCTTTGATGTCTATTGTTTCCCGCTATTCCATTGTGTTCCTAAAAATATTCCTGTGTTTAATGAGTCCATTTTGGCGTTTCCCCTGACAGCGTCATCTATAGGAGCATGTTGAACTACTTTTTCCCTCCCCCAAACAAAATTTCATTGCATCACGATTTCTCTGGTAAAGTATGAAATTGCTGTGATGGGTAGTTTTAAAATTATATTGTTTTGAAATCGTAAATTTAATAATAATCACCCTGTGGATTAAATATTGTTTTTTCAAGGAGTATTAAATGTACTTAGCTTAAACAAATAATTGATACACATGTTTGTCCAATAAATTAAACTAGATTTTTAAACAATTAATAAAAAAATACTTTTGCTCCTAAAAAATATCATAGATATTCTAGATAATATTGCGATACAAAAATAATAGTTGTAGTTTAATCTTATAGTTAATTTTTTAAACAGGTGTCTGTCAAATCTGTTTGTATTGATCACATCAAATCTCCATGTAATTTGGATAAATAAATTCTTAGGTATTTAAAGCATGTCATTGCTTTAAATTTCTAAACGAAAAATTCCTTTAACGCAGAAAAAAAAAAAAAAAAAAATCAAATGTAATATAATATTTTCGTGATATTTAATTATAAACTATAAATCTTATAATATATATATATATATATATATATATATATATATATATATAATATCTGAGTTAAACAAAACAAAAATATCTGAATGATACTTTTTTGATGAATTATTAAATTTCATTTAGATTCCAAACTTCAAATATTTAAAGAAATATTTTGTTTAATTTCATCCACACATAAATGCAAAAGTAGTTTTTTAAGTTTAGAATAAATATGCAACCAATTCTTTTAAATTAAAAAATATTGACCTTTATTTTTTTCTTTATATACTTAAGTACCTCATTTTAATTCTCAATCCAATATTCTGAAAAACTGTTTAAAATAAACTCAATTTCACAAGTTAATAATCCTTGAAATTCTTCCCGAATTCTTTAGTGATCTCTTAAACAATAAAGGAAGTATACTTATCATTTTTTATTTTTTCCTCACTGAGGATTATTAAAATTCTTTAATCATATTAAATAAACTGTTACCCAGAAGAAATGGAAATGATTGAAACTTAAAATATATTCCTTGTTGTATTCAATTGATTTTTCACGCAATTCAACACGTAATATTATAACATAAGTTAAAATAAATTGTGTGTTATATTTATTTTTTAACTTGGAGACTTTTGTATTAGGTCGTTACTGAATGTAATTTAATGCAATTATATATAGACTGTTTTAACATGCAGGTTATTATGTTACAGTACTTTGCCTTGACTTATATGCTTCATTTAAGATTTAAATTTTAACTAGATTAGAGTTTTCAGTAATTTAACCATTTTAAAATAAAATATGATAATATCACTGAAATCCAGAATGAGTAAATATGTGACATTTATATCGTACTAGTGCTACGCAATGGGCATTTGGAACGGTTTGAGACACACTCTTAACTGCAGTCAAATCCATGCTGTTATAATTTTGATCTTCCAAAGTAGGGATGACTTCCCCGCAATGGCAATTCCCAAGGATTGTAACTTGGAAATCCGAAACGAGAGAGTATTATTTTAAGAGTAGAGTGTAATATTTTAAAATATTACAAAATAATGATACCGCGATTTGAAATATAATGGAAACTGTTTGTTTTTTCCGTTAATGAAAATCAGTGTTTTTCAGCAACATGCAAAAACCGAACGACAGGGTTTCAAACTTCGAACTTCCAGTTCTTCATAATTTATTTGTTAGCAAATGTATATACATCCTGTATCTTCCTATGAAAATATTTCTTGTATCTGCTATTCGTAGCCACTGAGCTAATATCTATAACAGACGCACTCACACATTTTATATTGATAGTACACGTGCGGTGTTATCAAATTTAGAGACTTTTCATTCAATAATCAGCAATAAATTTATATGATAGATTTTGTATAATAGATATGATATTTTTACATGATAGACGAATTATCTTTCATTGAATAATGATTACGCAAACATTACAATTAAAAATTAGAAGTAGAATTTTAATAAAACAGTCCCTATAATTGGTAACACTTTACAAGTAAATATATATATATGTCTATCTCTCTCTCTCTGTATATATACATATATATATATATATATATATATATGTATAGATATATATATATAGATATATATATATATAGAGAGAGAGAGAGAGACAGAGAGAGAGAGAGGGGAGGGGATAGGATCAAAGGGATAGGTTGCGATAGTTGCTACTCCAGGCAGTTGTTGAACAACAATATTGGAGTGATGACCTGAAAGTGCATGCTGATTGTTTCAATCTTCTAAGGTAAAACGTGGTTATTTTGTCTTCTTTTCAAAAATAAATTCTTGAATTTTAATAAGAATTATTATAGAATGGCAGTACTACAATATATTTTTAAACTAAAATTTTTTCATGAGCTTATAACTTAGTCTAAAGGTAATAACACCAAAAGTTCTTTATATAAGCTAATAATTATCGAAAAGGTGCGAAATCTCTCCTTCCGAAATCGCAGAGTTAGTGGATTTGCTAATTAGGAGACGTTACTCATTGATTTCATTATAGTCTATATTAGGAGAAATTACGCAGCGTATTGGTAAAGACATGGAAATGAGGATAAATTCGTTGAATGCTTGGGACTGTATCATAAGATAATTTCGACCAGATACTTGACTAACTTAACCCATTCGAGATAGTGTGTCCTATTAGAAACCTCCCCAGAATCTTAAATTGGACTATATTCAGGCGTGGCAACGATCGAAAGAGCAAAACCTCTGATAGTATTTGCCTCTTGAGTGCCAATGTTTAGCCTATGGGAAGTATATCGCAAAGTATTTAACTTTATTTTATATTTTTTTCGTTTTGCATTATCTTCATGTATGATGCTAGAGTTTTGCGCAGCTGTCGGCTGCGTAACACGTTGGTGCCATGTCAGACATTGGTGGCTGACACTGAAATTTCCGTTTAGGCCGCGTCAACAACCTGTGGCTGACAGTATAAAATACGATATATATATGGAAAAAAAATACGTTGTTTTAAGCAATTACTGAAAATTTATTTAAAATTTACGTCAATTGCTTTTTATTACAGGATTATATCATTAAGGAATTAATTTTGCCCATTTTGAAGCACGGTAAACGTAAAAACGCATTTCTGTACCGCTTCGCATTGCTAGACCGCCATACCAGGGTTTCTAAGTAGCACGCTTTGCCTGAAGAGGATTTCCTTAAGAATTTGCGTGGCATTCAACTTATTAAAGGGAAGTGATAAAACTGAATGCAAGCAAAAAATATCAACCTTCTCAGTTTTTTAAGCACTGTAATAGATTAAATTTCAATAAAATAATATAAATTAAATTATTGTAAATGTTTTTAAAGTTGAAACAAGAAAATTTCAAATCAAATGAAATATTGGTTTGTGTTTTGAAAAATTTTCTGTGGTTTATTTTGAGAAAATAACTTTAACAAACAATAAACAGTTGGCGGATTCTGTGCATAAAATTGGGTGTAACCAACTACATGTCATTGGTGTGTAAACTGTCTTGAATGTGTCAATTTGCGGCAAGTGATTGTACGAAAGATTCAACATTTAAAAATTAAATGCAATGATTGCGGACAACAGTAGATTAGATAGATAAGCAGACAAGAAAACATTAAAACTTAAAAGGGAATGTAATATTTTTAAGTTAAACATGTTATCTAGTAATTTAACTTGATACTGTAATCGTTTCTGTTCTTATCCTTCTCATTCTTTAAAAGTTTTCTTTAAATAACATTTTAAAATTATTTTTAATTTCTTTAATTTTCTCTATTTATTTAATTATTGGGTTAATATATCCACTCTTAATACAAAAATATTTATTTGCAAAAATATTGCAATAATTCTTATAGTTAACAATTTAATTGTTATTATTATTAAGCACAATTTCCCCTACCTATGTGAGCACACACTCCTTCCCCGTAAAGACAGATTCAACAAAATAGTTCTCTTCGTTTTAATACAGTAATTGCTTTAATTTATACTATAACAACAAAATAGTTAATGAAATGTGTAGAAAACAAATGAGTTAAAAATTATTCAACAATACGTTAGCAATATTATTTCCATTTTTTACCAATTTTATTTCATTTTGTTGAATTGTGCGCAAACTCTCTTATCATTACCTGGTATATATCTATATCTATCTATCTATCTATCTGTCTATCTATATATATCTTATATCTATCTATCTATCTATCTATAAATATCCCATTGAAAAGCAAAACCGAACTCATATTTAAACATAAAATTCAAGAATAAAACAAGTTAACAAAAACTTAACGAAATTAACAAACAAACTAAAACCCAAATAGAGTACGAAAAATATCTTTAACATAAACCAAAACTAAAAATGAAACACAGCGAATTTAAAATTAATATGGACACAGGCGGCATGGCTTACAACATGCGCTGCAGGGTTAAACTAGTTCTACGCATGCAACGTTCCCCTGACCTGTCAAGACCAAAGGAAAAAAACTCATGAAACCAATTATCTAACCCATCCTTCCTTTCAAACAACATTTTCAGCTCAGTACTCCTTTTATACTGATTCACGAATTGGTACTTCATACTTTTCACCAAATCTCTATGGAAACCCTGAGCTATGCTCTGACGACACCATTCTATCTATCTATATACATATATATATACATTTACATACATATATATATATATATATATATATATATATATATATATATATATATATTTACAGGGTGATTCACAAAACGTGGACTAAATGACATGGTAGATCAGTCATACAACAAGGATCAAAAAATTGCATTGGAACAGAGGGTCGCAACTGCAACCCGGAGCCGCTACAGGGCGTCTGAAATAATACATAGCACTTAGAGAAGAAACAAAACCATTACAGCTCTTTTTATTGATAATTACTCACTGACATGCGACTAATGCCAGCCAAATATTGAGCCTACAGGATATGCTCTAAGTTTTTGCCAGATGTATCGAGACACGACTGGCATCTATGTTGCATGGACTGCCGAAACTTCTCAAACATACCAGGTGTATCTCGAACACATCCTGCTGCCACAACGAATCTTCCTACCAAGTCTTCCAGCGTTGCAAAAGGTGTTTCATACGCAAGTCCTTTTAAAAATCCCAATAAGAAAAAATCCATGTGAGACAGCTATGGTGCTCGTGGTGGCCATGCGATTGGTCCATCGCGAGCAATCCAACCGCGAGGAAAAGTAGCCTGCAGATGTGCTCTGACGTCTGTGCTGAAATATGCAGGAACTCCGTCTTCTTGAAATCGAATGCGTTCACGAATAGGCAACGGAACATCATTCAGCATTTGGCAGAACCTTTTGCAAGAATGTTAGATAAATGGGACCGTTAAGTCTTTCTGGGAGAATGTACGGACCAAGTAAAATACCCTACAATGCCAGCCCACACGTTAACGAAAAATTTTCATTGTGGGCCGTGCAGGATTACGCTGGAGTTCTTGGACAACTCTTTCTTCAGGATCAACTGTCCGAGTTATTCGTTCGCGACCAGCAACCGGCTCGTGCACGTCGAACGAGCCGGTTTCACACAATCGTCTATGCAGAGTGGCAAAGAATGAGCGGCTAGGCCCCTTTCTACCAGGATATTTCTCACGATACATTCGCGAGGCTTCTCGTCTATTGCAGTTGGCCATGCCGTAAATTAAATGCATGTCAGACATTTCGAGTTGCGTGTAACTAGCTATGTTACGTCCAACGCATCCACGGCTCGAATGAAGACAATATCCGTTTGCTCAGCAACGCCCTCTTCAGGCATTTGCGACCCTCTGTTCCTATGCGATTTTTGATCCTTGTTGTATGACTGATATGCCATATCATTTTGTCCAAGTTTTTTTGAACCACCCTGTATATATATATGTATGTATGTATGTATGCATGCATATATATATTCGATATTTTTCTAGCGCTGTCTCTATTGGCAGACTAGGACTTTTGAACAGAAGCGACGAGGTTTTGGTTTATTTTGGTTGACCAACGAATAAATTGCTTCTGGCGACTGATGGCGATGAGCCATGATTTATTATGTTATGCCGTTTCAAGATAGTAGTGCACGAATACATTTTTCTTAATTTAAAATGCAACGAACTTCGTCCAATAAAGACATAATCTAACGATCGAAAGCAAGTTATGTAACTACTTGTTCTACAGTTTTAATATTCATTTTATGTCCATTTTTATCGCCAGATTTTGTCCAATAAATGTCAAGGGAAAAAGCTATCTTCACTACTGCATAGAACTGTAGACCCGTCACATACTCTCTCTCTCACACACACATCAACATACACCTATAGATATATTGAAAATAAATTAAAATATAAAATACAAAATATTACATTAGAAATAACTTAAGTATTTACCAAATCATATTTATATACTTAAAAATATTCCTCAAAAATGGCACAGAATACCGTAAAATAAAATAATTTGAGAATTTTTTGAAAATATTTTTTTAAAATTTCTTGATTTTCACCTGTGGCATCCATAACCATAACATACTGGGCATACATATATCTATATCTATATCTATATCTATATCTATATCTATATATCTATATATGAATCTTCGTGTATCTATATGTATCTTTAACAGAGACATTTAAAAGTTTAAACGTAAAGAAAATACTTCTTGAATTTAAATATTTAATGTTCTGAAGTTTGACAGCAACATTTTTGAAGTTATAAAATTCGTAAAATAATATGTCACATTGCATTATAAGCGTTTTGAAATCTAAAGTAAGTAAAAACTTTAAAGTTGAAATGTTAACTCTGACAAATTCATAAATCATATTATTAAAGATTTTAACTTTGAAATTTGAGATTATAGCAAAAACTAGGAAAACATTTACCTACACTGTAAAAAAAATTCTGTAGTACTACTAAAAAAATTCTAGGAAACTGGTATTCCATAAACTTTTCTAGTAGCCAATACAGATTGTTCAAAAGTGATCTTACTCGATTAGAGTTAGTAAACATTACATGCACTTCGTTAGTAAATATACTAAGAAACTCTTAGTTAACGGGTCAAGTGCTTTTTTTTTATGTTTACTAAGATTGTGTTAGTAGCATTACTGAAAGTAATACTGCAATTTTACCAAGAAATGTTTTGTGTAGGATACATGGTTATTATTAGTGTAAATTCAAATAATATCCATGTAACCTTACTAAATTTGTTTTGTTTAGAATACAGATTTTTTATCAGTAATTGTGCTAAGGAAATGTAATTAATAATGCAAATGAATTTCGTTTATATTCACAAAAATGTTACAGTTAAGTTTACAGAAATACTACAAGTAATATAAATAAATTTACCCTTAAATACCCCATGTTACCTTACTAAAATTTTTAAATCAACAATATTTAATATTATGAGTAATATTGCTAAAAAATTTAAATAAATAATAGAATAATAATAGAAAACCTTTTATGTTTAGTTTTAGTTAAAAATGATGGCTGATCGAAAATGTTTATTTAAATATATACATTTACAAATTCTAAATTGTTTGAAATATTAAAAACATATATCAATATCATTACCTTAATTTTTATATATAATTTATTAAACTTTTTTCTAAAGTCAAAATAAATAAATAAATAAGTACGTATATGGAATCATTTTTTATTGACAAACTTTAACTAAAAAAATCGATACCTTTAAAATATAATTGTGAAAAGAAAACATTTTTTGCAATAACAGAGATGCCAACTTCTAATGATCAAAAAGCAGGAGATTTTTTAACAGAAATCACGAGCGTTTTTCCAACAAGAAAATTTGTAAGAAAAATGAGTAAAATAATGCAAATTTAATTTTAAGTAAAGCTTTATAAGCTTAGGAGGTATTTACATCAGTATTAAAATTAAATGAATAATATATGTTTTTTGCAGTAAAACAAACTATCAAAAAAAAAAAAAAAAAAATCTTTGTAAAAGAAAAAGTAATAAAGAAATGAAAATATCAGCTATATTCTAATGAAATTTCAATTCTTTAAGTTTTCACTAGTTATGGTATTTAAAAAAAAATCTTTTGATAATAACACATTTTTCATTATGCAAAAATGAAAGTTAAAAATTTATTCTTAGAAAAAATTAGTTTTAAAGCATTGTATAGTAATTCACATTCAAACTGAACTTGATAAATTGCAGGGCAAGATAAATTTCAATTTTCTTTCAAATTTTTTTACCCAATCCCACAAATTTTAAGCATAAATTATGCTAAGAGGGATAGATAAAAATTACATCAGAAAAGCAGGAGAAATGAGTGGAAAAGCAGGAGCATAGAAAAACAAGCAAAAAGCAGGAGACTTGGCATGTCTGCAATAATATATGCATAACTTTATTTGGTAAATATGAGCATATATTTCACAATATTAAATTTAAAATTTAATGAAATAATAATAGAAAAATAATAAAAAACCAAAATAATTTAACATGTGATTCAGACAGCAAAAATTTTAAAAACCCTGAATTCAGGGGTAGCCTCTGAAAAGTTTTTGCCTTAACTTTTATACATAATATATTAAATATGTTTTTTAAAAGATATTTTCTTTTTGAATAAGTCAAAATAAATAAACAAATAAGTATATATATTAATATTGTACATTTAATTAATAAATTTTATTTTAAAGAATCGAAACTTTTAAAATATGATGGGAAAAGAAAATATTTTTTGCAGTACTATGCCAAATTTTATTCGGTAAAAAAAATCAGCATATTTTTCAATTAACAATAAAGGTCATTTAATATTTTTATAAATATATTTCGGTGAAACTTAATATGGTATTTCTAAACTGCATAAATTATGCATACCATTTTCAGGGGTTAATTATGTAATACTTATTTTACAAAAAATAAAAACATTAAATTAAATAAGTACCTCAGAATAATAATAATAAAAACTACATACCTTTTTAACTTTTTGATTGTGTTATCCGTAGTAAATTATAATAATAATAAAAGCTTTGCCAGGAAAGTATTTGCGTTGCTAGCAATTTTAAATAAATAATCACTAACTAACACAAACCTTCACCTAGCAGGGGCTGATATTTGAAACGCGTCCATCATGCACACGGATTTCAAGTTTTCCAACACTTCCAAAATGAGGCTTAAGAACTGATAAAGTTTAAATTAAAATAAGATAACGTCAAACTAAGCATACTGTATTACAAATTAAGGATATATATTTATGACTTCTTACTTTTTCTAAAATGCAGATGTGTATAACGTTAACAATAAATAAAATATCAGAGATTAAGATTTAAAAAGTCCGCCTGATTACGATTTACGAGTACGACAGACCCGACGCTTCGGCTCGTTTTTCTCTGGTATCTTCTACGCATGCGCACAGTATTGGCGTTTGCTCAAATGAAATCGCTCTCTTAGAACGGGGAGAGAAGAGACAGAGATGTTGCGATAGTAGGAAAAATCGAGTAGAATTACATATGTTATTTAAGCATTGAATACAAAGAGAATCTGGTTACAAAGTTTTCCCTAGTAGTTGAGATAATACCTGTACTGTTACTAAGTAATAATTTGTAAATTGCCGTAAAATTTTTTACAGTGTACTGCTTAATTTTAGGCGTGAGATATTTTAGTTTTAGGCATAGTTCTGAAAATTAAGAAAGTAATGAATAAATTATACACTGTTAATATTATATTTAAATTAAAGCTAGAAGAGTTTGCGAACAATTCAACATAACGATATAAAAATCCAAATATATATTTTTTTTTTTTGCTAAACAGTTGGTGAATAACTCTAAATTAATTCTTCTTCTATTCATTTCCATTACTGTTTTGTTGTTCTTTTAATTTAAAACAACAGCTGTAATAAAACAAAGTGAGTTATTTTGCGCAATCTCTCCTTAGGTAGGGGTAATTGTGCACATATGTAGGAGAGATTACGTTTAATTATAACTACAATTACGCTGTTAACAGTGGCGGATCGTGCACCGAAAATAGGTGAAGAGACACACTGTATTTTATACTGTATTCATTTATAGAATATAAATTTACGTTTAAATAAGCATTTTTAGTTAATTTTAGCCAAGACCATGCTTAATAAAAGTCATGCATTGAAAATACTTAAATATTATTTTTGAGCTCTTCACCTATTTTCGGTTCACGAGCCTCCACTGGCTGTTAATAATAATAATTGCATTTAATGGCATTTTAGAATTAATTTGTAAACGAATATTTTTGTATTTTCATTGGATATTTCAAATTCATAATTAAGATTCCGAAAAATAAATAAGTTTATAAATATTTACAAAAATTGATTAAAAAAAAAAAAAAAAAAAAAAAAAAGTTTAAAGAAATAGAAAATAAGAAAACCAGATAAACATTTCAAAAAGACATTAAGTTACTTACATAATACGTTTAACTTAACATTAGTACATTTTCTTTTCCGCTTGAACGGTTTATTGTTTACTGACCTAATCTCTCAAGTCTACAATCGTTTCACTTATTGTTGTACATTGTGAATATATCGTGCAACACACTGCCACAAGTGAACCTATTCGAGATTGATTGCACATCGTATGTGTAATTTCGAGGGGGGGGGAGGTCATTGCGTCGTGCCGTGCGTGAAATGATATTTGGCTAGACCCACCCATTTTTAAGCCAAGAATCAGCCCACCGTTTACTAATTATCAATTTCTTTATTTTTTTCTGTTTTCCTCAAAATCTTGCACACAAAAATGTTCAAAACAGAAACCCTAAATTCCACTTGGTTTGAAATCTTATTTTTTTCAACATCAAAATCCTATCTCTCTCTCTCTATCTCCTTTTCGCTTATTTAATTTATTTTATTTTACTGAAATTTAGATGTGTACAGTCCTTAAGGTATGTGCTTACCCTAAAATCGTCGTTTTGGTGATTTTTTTTTTTTTTTTTTTTTGTTCATTTTATAGGCCACACATTTAGGATTCAAAAGAACTTTATTTTTCTTTTTGTGATAACTAGAAGCAAAGTTATAGTATAAAAAATAAACCGGAAGTGTAGTTTCGGATGCTGGAATTTAGTTATTTTTCTTTGCGATTACATTCATCTCTCAAAATATATTTAAAATATTAAACTGAAAATTTTTCCAAAATGATTTTTTCATCTTTGTTCTGTAGCAAAATCTAATCTCTTTGTATTTATTTATTGATTTTACTGACAGTTTTTTGGAGAAATGAGGATTTTGCTGGTTTTAATGTTGAGCTTTTGTAGAAAATATGGAATATTTCAATAAATTTTATAAGTACAGCAAATCTTTTGCTACAGAACACAGGTAAGTATGTTATTTCTATATTGTGTAAATGATATTGAATATATATTCACTAGAATCTGTTATAGGAAATGTGGCGTAAATGAAAATTTTCACTAACAGTTTTCAAATTTTGCCTCTAATTTAAATGTTAAGGGAAATTTCTGTAAAATTTCATTTAAATTCATACTTTTCTATTCCATCGCAATTAAATGCATGTGTGTTTCATTAAAATTTTATGTGTTTTTGAAAAAGTGCTTCATATGTAGGCATTTGGTTTGAATGTGGCGGAAATGTGCACTATTTAATTTATTTCTCACTTTATTGTGGGTTTATTATTTTAAGTATTATTTTTGGATCAAAATTTTCAGACATTCTATTTTCTTGGTTTCTTCTTATTATTATTGTAATAATAATTTGAGTTTTTTTTTTTTTTTTTTTTTTTTCATAGAATAAATTATTTCATTATGTATTGTCGTAATTACTTTTATAAGTTTTGCAGATAAAAAATAATTTACAAATATTTTTAAATGAAGGATCATTTTTCCCTTTGGTGAAAACAAAATGATTCTTTGGGCCCTTTTCCAAAAAACTATTTTTTTTTTTTTTATTACACAGTTTAAAATATTATTATGTTAATAATGCAAAATATAATGTAGAACAAACTAGCAAAGAGCTAAAGTTTTATTTAAACAGTTTTGGTGTTTTACGCATGTTTCTTTCTTAAGAGGACCATGGCCACCTTCCCCTATAAGTTTTGTTTTTCGAAAAGTAATAATTTTTTTGCTTATAACTGGAACGGATTTCCATACAATTTAACAAAACTTGCTGAAAATTTGACAAATCATTACAGAAACTTTTTTTTTTTTTTTTTTTTTTTAACATAAAGAAAATAAATTGTGCAGAGGTTGAAAGCTAGATATATTGAACAACGTTTTGCAAAAGTTCATTTAAATAGCGTAAAAATTAAGCAAATTGTCGGCAAAAGAACGAGCTAGATTTTAGGTATATGTCAGAGTTGAAATTTCATAAGGTGTTTTTTCCCATGCTGCGTATATAATTTCAAAATCCACTTATTTCAACAACTTTTTTTTTTTTTTTTTTTTTTTTTTTTTGTGTGTGTGTGTGTGTGTATGTGCATGTGTGAAAAAAAACCTTATAGGATTGTAATTTTAACATATTTTTATTTTTTTTACAAAGTTTTTTGAGTTCATAAGGATTTTTTCACAAAAAAAAAAAAAAAAAAAAAAAAAACTTTTACAACTTGATTGAGATAATGGATCTTCAAATTAAATACGCAGCATGTGTAAAATACCTTATAGAATAAGGTATTACTCTAAAAAATACCGATAAAGTAGGCTGTTCTTTTGCGGACAATTTGCGGACACAAATGAAGTTTTGAAAAAAGTAGCGCAATATATTTGACTTTGCACCAATGGAATATTTTTTTCTCTATATTTCACGCATGCGCAATAAAATAATATATAATAAAAATGCCCATACTTCAAAGCATATTACACCTGTTAATTTTTTGTTTCAGAATAATGTTTTTCTAATGTTTTGTTAATTTTTCAGCATGTTTTGCAAAATTTTATTGGAAGTCCGTTCCAGTTATAAACAAAAATCATATTTTTTTTTTAAAAAGGTATTATTATTGTTATTTTTAATTATATCTACCTAAATAATGATGCAATTCCAGCACCAAAGTAAGCAAATATTGTGCATAGTATGTACTACAAAGTATTAAATTTACAAGTCAATTCTAGCTTTTCGTGATACAGGGTATCTAAAGTTTTTTCACTTTTCATAAATGTGTGGTTTGTCCACTAATTGCACACGGAACCAAATCGATAGTAGGAAATATGAGTTTTTAAATGTTCCTTTTATATGAAGTTTTAGGCCATTTCGTCAAGAATTTTTTTAGATAATAGAAAAAATTTCAGAAAAAAAATCTAATAATTTAATCACCTACTGTAATTGCCATTATATCATGTTCTTCTTTTTAGTGACTACATTTCGCATAATAATAAAAATTTGTTTAAATTTTTAAAAGTATGGGGAATCAAAGTAGCTTACAGACAATAACTTTTCAGAAAAATGCACTAAACTAAAATAGATACAATCAGTAGCTTGAACCTATGCACTTACATAACATTTGTGTATTTCTATGTAATATTTAAACAAAAGTTGAAGAAGTTCCATAATTTGTAATGTACTTGAAAATCATTTACTTAAATATCATATGGTTCAAATTATACTACATTTTTTTTTTCCGAGACACATAATGGAATTTTTTCCTGGCCGACGTTTTCACTTGGGAAAACGCCAATACCATTAATCTTAGCTGATATATTTTCATTTCTTCGTAAAATTTACATTCCGTTAAATAAATAAGATTTTGTAAATTAACTATCGAATCCAGATATTCGATAAAATATAAACTATAACCAGTATTTTTAAAATATAATATTCTTCAGTTTTAGAAAGTCATTAATAATGTTTATTTGTTAGTTGTCAGATTGTTATCAAATTTATTTGCATTACGGTAATCATATATAGAAAATTCTGCCAGAGTTTATATTAAATATGCAACTAGCATTATTTACATATTATGTAATTCATATATAAATGTAGCATAATAATTATTTTTTCTTATTTTTTCTTTTCCTTTAATTTACATTTTTTATCCAAAATGTAAATTAATCTAATTTATAAATTAGATTAATTTACATTTTGGATTTCATAAGTATTGAAATGGCAAAATTCGTTTGCTCTGAATTTATTTTTTTTTTAATTATTAGTAATCTGGAATTTATGGACACCAAAATTTTACTAAAATTTCTAACTATTAGCTTGTAAAAATGTATTGGAGCACAAAAAATATGTCTGAAAATATTTTACAAGATTAGAAGGAATTTCATTTTTTTTTTCATTTTTTTTTTTATTTGAAATATAAATCAAACATTCTATTTTTTATAAAATATAATTGAATATGGTTTTGTGTAAAGAAAAATGCTATAGAAAATATTCTAGAACCATTAGAATATACAAAATATATAAAGTAACTATTTCTTTATATTTTCTTCTCTAATGCATCGCTGTGATAAATTATCTAGTGGAATATTTATTTTTAATATCAGTAATAATGAACGGGCATTATGAATGCAAACTAGTACTCATAAACTCTTTTTATAGTAACTTCATTCTTTGTAATCTGTGAGAAAAAAATATACATTGAATTGTTTTACAATGAATCATGCATATTTTTTTCAATCAATGTCATGAGTGAAAAAAACTCGAATGAGTTTTAAAATATCAAATTTCAAAATTGAATAAGTTACTAACTGTTTACATTATTAATTTTCGTTTTTTTTTTTTTTTTTTTTTTTTTTTTTTTGTGTAAGTATATATATATATATGTGTATATATATATATATATATATATATATATATATATATATATATATATATATATATATATATATATATATACATTATGTTTTTTTCGATTTTCTGAAAAAATAATAGATGATATCGTGTGAAACGCTATACATGCAAAAAACATACAAAATCATATTTTCCACTATTGATATAGTCCAGAGTGCATTAATGGAACCAACAACAAATTGAAGATGAGCGAAAATACTTTGGATCACCCTGTATCACAAAATGCTACAAATGACTTGTAACTTCAATACATTGTTATAAATACTATGAAAAATATTTATATGTTTTGGTTCGGCATATGCGCAATTATTTAGACAGATATAATGTTTTTTTTTTTTTTTTTTTTTCCAAAATTACTAATTTTTATCATAGGATTCTTGCTTATAACTAAAACAGATTATTATAAACGTTTACAAAATTTGCTGAAATTTTGAAAAAACATTAGGTAAACATTATTCTTAAACATAAAATTCACACGTGTAATATTCATTGCGATATGAACATTTTTAGTTAATATTACTTTTTTTCGAATGTGTGAATGATAGAAAAAATTTTATTGCGTAAGTCGTAAACTAAATATATTCGGCAACTTTTGTTTGTTAAAAGTTCATTTGAATAGAGTAAAAATTAAACAAATTGTGGGCAAAAGAACGCCTATGATTTTAGATATTTTCTAGAGTTCAAATTTTATAAGTGGTTTTACACATGCCACGTATTAAATTTCCAGATATAATTATTTCAATTACGTTGAAAAAGTTCTTTTTGTAAAAAAAAAAAAAAAAAAACCCTTATGAACTTAAAAACCTTAGAAAATAAATAAAAATATGTTAAAGTTACAAGTCTATGCGACATACTCAGCTTTGTTCATTTTTGAGAAGCTACTTTTACTGTGAAGCCAATGTTTTTGTAGACACAATCTGGCTTGTGTCGTAGAGCTACTATTACGACAGCCATCATAAGTAGACTACTTAATTTGCCCTGTATGCTTATACAGCGTTTAGCAACTTTTCTTATATTATACCTTGACGTTTTGACATAACAAAGGAAAAAAGAAAAGAAAACAAAAGAAAAACAGAATTTATGGCAAATGTAAGAGTTTTATCAAATAAACGTATGTCTAGTGTAATTACACAATTCGAGTTTCTAAGTTAAAACAAGGTTTTTAAAAGATAAAAAACTATATAAGAATCAATAATTATAGTCTGAGATATATTTTAAGCAGTATTCGAATGAGCATAATTAACTAAATGACGGATGAATTTATCTATGAAATTGAGTGGGAAAATTGTTTAGATTATGTCGCATAGTAGAAATAGCTATGAAACAAACATACTCATTTTTTTTTAATCTAATGAGCATTATTTAATAGGCTAATACGCTTAAAAACGGCATCAATAGTCATAATTTGCAATTCCAAACATACATTTTCGATGGTGTAGTCGTCAGCACACTAAATATAGTTATAATGATATGAGGGAATAAATTTTGCTTTTAAACTCTTTTATATCAATATAAAAGAAATTTTATTAAAGAACTTGTTCAAGTTTAGTATATTTATAAAATATTTTGATATGAGCAGTAATAAAATTGAAAATATGAGACACATCATGAATGATACAAGTTTCGTTTTTAAACACAACTACACGTTCCGAAATTAGTATGTGTCTTTATTCATTTCCGAGCATTGCATTTTGAGCAATGCAGTACTGTGTTACTTAATAACGTCGGCGGTTAAAATGATGTTCGCTTCATGTTATTTCGGACATGTTATCTCCTCTTATATGAATACGTCAAGTGTCAAAAACATATTTCATTTTGAGATATGACTTGATTCGAGAAAGTTTCGGGATTTTGAATGGCAAGGTATGACGCATTAGAAACGAAACCCATACGTATACCTGGGTTAAATTGCAAAACATAACAGAATTATCAATATTTATTATTTGAGTAAACATTTTAACTATGATCCATGGATTATATGACCTAAATCATAAATAAATTCATATTAAAATTCCAGCACCAATTTTGTAATCACCCTGTATGTATACGCACACACACACATAACAATGTATATGTGTGTGTTATCACACACTTTACATAAAGTGTATAATTCTTCAGAAAGAAAACCATTTATGTATTTTAAAATATCTACACTAATCTCTATAATTAACCTGGAATACAGATTTTTATCTAAAATTTGAAAAATTGAAAAGAAAAACAGCCCAATATTAATTTTAATCTTTTTATTTAAACTTTTATTTTGGCAATAATAAAAGCAATATATCCATATATTATAATATATTTTATTTAAAAAAATAATAAATTCACATATTAATTTTTATGTTTTCATTTTTTAGTCTATGTAATTTCTTGATTTTTGAATATTCCAAATTTTAGCCATTTACATTGATTTTTGAATTTTTGAATTTTAAAGTTTATTTTTTATAATTGTTTTTATATTAAAGAAAACTTTTCTTTCGACACACTTTTTTTCCCAGAGAAATGCTAATTTTTAGAGGAAAATCGATTTTAATTTCATTTTATTATTATTAATTTTATTATTGTTTTTGACATATTGCATTTATACCCTTCAATTAAAATACTTAGTGCATATTTCTTACTTGCTCGTTTATTTTTTTTTCGCATATTTTAATTAATGTCATATGAGAAATTCATTTTGTTTATTCCAAAATATTCTTAAAATTAATTCCCGTTAATATTTTGACAGCCGTTACATATATAAAAGTAAAATATTTACAAATATTATAAATTAATCGCTTAAAATTAAATTTTTATCTGGAGGCAAAATAAATAAATAAAATATATATATATATTCAGACTGTGACTTTAATTTGCTTATAAATTTAAGAAATAAACGTTCCTCATTTTAATACAATTATGTCATTTTATTTTCATTTTAATTACTTGTTTTATAATATGTTAAAATGTAATAATTATCTTTTTGTGTGAATACAGACATTCAGTAAATTGCTCAAAAAAAAAAAAAAAAAAAAAAAAAAAAAAAAAAAAAAACTCTAGAGAAATAAATCTTCACCCCCCCCCCCCCCCCCTAAATTTGCTTGATGAATACTCCGATATCTGTATGGAAAGAATTGTCCACTAACATGGGAAGTATGAATGAGTAAAATTCCGATTTAAACAAAACCGAGCTTAAATTAAAGAGCATGGTCGAAAACATACGGTAGCGTACAAATTTGCTGCAACAACCCCCCATGGAGCGAGAAAACGACCCTAAAAGTTTTAGTTGTTTCTATAAAAGCCTACGAAAGAGACTCCGTTAGCAAGGCGGTGTGGGACAGTGGTTAGAGTATTGAATTCCAGTGCGAAAGGTCGTGAGATCGAACCCAGGCGACAGCTCGTTTTATTTTTTATTTTTATTATTATTATTAATATATATAAATGAAATAAAACAAAATATTAAAATAAATTAATAATTTTAGAGAAAATAATTATAAAATTTAATTATAAAATTAAAAATAAATATAGTCTATGCCAAGATATTATTAAGGAATATAGGGTAAAATTATCTCTTCACGGGAAAAAAAAAAAAATAAATAATATATATATATATACATATATATATATATATATATATATATATATATATATATATATATATATATATATATATATATATATATATGCTTAAATTTGCAAATTTAGTGTCAAGTTAATTAATGACTATGATTAGAAATTTAAAAAAAATGATCAAAACATAAGCATTTTTCAATTTATAAGCGCAACGTATAAACGAAAATTTATCACAATAACGACTATATAAGTAAAAGTTCTTTCTTTTTCCGCATGAAAAATAACTCAATTCAAAGCAGACAATCAGCTTTTGAGGCGATTTATGCTTTAGCAGCGTTGGCAAAAAATATTAATTAAGAATTTATATAAAGCAAAAATAAATAAATAAATAAAGTTTTTTTTTTTTTTTTTTTTAATTATTCCTTTATTTAATTTAGAAAGAAAAATTAAAAGCATTTTTTCGCTTGAAATAAAATGTTATAATAATTTAATAGAAATACTATTCATTTTTAGAATAACAAAATTAAAAGCAGACGATCACCATTTTCTACTAGAGGCTTCGACATAAACTATTGATAAAAAAATTAACTGAAACTTTAGGAAAGAAAAAAAAAAAAAAACTTTGTGTAAATAAAATTTATTTTCTCTTAAACTCGTCATTTATATAAATTACAAAGAAAAATTAAAAATATTTTTTTTTCAGTTGAAAAAAAAAAAAAAAAAAAAAAAAAAAAAATGTTTTAATAATTTAATTAAACATTTAAATATATTTTTTTATTAAATATAATAATTATCTTCCTTAATTTCCTCCCTTTATTTCATTTTAAAAAAGTATGCATATAATATATCTGTATATGCATATTTGGGAAAGAAAAAAAAAAAAAAAAGAAGGGGCTCCATTATGGCTCGAACGCAGGAACTACGTAACACGAATCCAAGACCTTGCCACAGCACCACGCTTCTGCGAGTGTCTTCTTTTTTCGATTTTGATAAAAAACATCTAAAAGTTTAAGGGTCATTTCTTGCCCCCTGGGGAGTTGTTGCAGCAAATTTAAACGCTATCCCATGTTTTCGACCATGCTCTTTAATTTAAGCTTGATTTGGTTTAAATCGGAATTTTACTCATTCATACTTCCCTCGTAAGACTACTAAAAAGTCTTTCCAAAAAGTAAAATTCCTTTCTGAAGAATCTTATTAAAATGAACGCTGAACTGATAATAACTTGCGTTTTTTTTTTTTTTTTTTTTTTTTTTTTTTTTTTTAAGAAATATAACAAAGATGTATTTTTCTAAAATATTATCTTTGAGGTATATATTTTAATGGACGACTAAGTAATAAACCAGATTTTCTTTCTCGAATGATGAAATAATTATTGAAACTAAATGTAACAAAGTATTTCAATCGATGCTTTGTGCTATTTTTCGGAAACAGATGACTGTGACAAGTTTTTAGAACTCTAAAACTTAAACTTTAAAGAAATTAATAATTTGCAGATAAAGTTTAAATAATTGTATCAAGAGCGAAAAACGTCGAGCCTATGAATTAAAGCAGGGGCGTACAACTAAACATACAATGTATCGCTAATTTTAAAGCATATTTTTCTCGAGGTCGGTTTCATAATAGCATTCTGCATATTAACACACATAAAAAAAAAAAAAGATAAATATAATCTACGGAAAATCACGTCAGCAGTAGGTCCCAGGTTTGATTCAGGGCTGGAAAAATTTTCTCTCTAAATGCAACTATTCAAAATTCTGTTTTTTTTTCTTTTTTTAATTCTCAAATTTAAACAAATCTTTTTTTTATTATTATTTTTTTTATTTTTTTTTTAATTAGAATATGATATTTCACTACAAATAACAATATTATTTTTTAGCAGTTGCATTTATTATTAATAAAAAAAGAAAAATCGACATTTAATATATATATATATATATATATATATATATATATATATAATGCATGTATTTGCGTAATATCAAATTTTATTTTATGTATTTTTCTGATCAAAATCAAGTCTCTTTTAATGTAATTAATAAATACATCATGAAAGGAAATATCAATCTATTTTTATTTTAAAGGTAATAAATTATTTTTAAATAACTAAATAAATTTTTTATATGCTTATGCGTACTTTTATATCAAACATACAACCTTTTATTTAATTATAATGAAATATTTTCTAGAAAACGTGTTTTTTGCATCATTTTGTAATATATATATCCTTTTTTCCTAATTCTTGTTAAATTTATTTCGAATTTAATTAAATTCCTTTAAAATGCACGTATTTTTATTTCAGAAAGCTTTTATTTTTATTTATTTATTTATTTTAACATGAATCGTTTGAAATATCTTTCTTATTAAAATATAATTTCTGCAAAGATGCTAATGTACACGTCCTTTTTTTTTTTTTTTTTTTTTTTTTTTTTGAATTAAATAAAACATGCTTTGTTTGGTTTTATCTTTATAAATGAAAGAAAATAATTATGATAATAATTTTACTGAATATCAAAATGTAATTAGAGAAAGTGGTTGTTTGAATAAAAATAAAGTATATAATTATATAGAAGAATCTAAAGTGTCAATCAAAATGTGACGAATTTGTTAATATTTTCTGTTTCTTAATGAATAATTTTGTAAATCTTTTATTTTTTGTTATTATACACATTTTAATTGTGTCCTTTTTTTAACTGTGTTTTCTTTGAATTTATGTTAATTGAACTGTATCTGAATATTCTATTAAAAATTATACAACTATGTTTAGGGACGTGTCAGCATTCACTTAGAAACACTGAATGTTTCATATAAACTTGTATTTTTATTTAATGTTTATAAGTTGAAATACATTAGGTTTGTTGAATACAATATGTAATCAAAAAATAATTTTTCTTCTTATTATTATTTTATCTTTAAAACGCATTTTCACATTTTGTTTCTTTCATGAACTTATAACCTGAAACATGCTAAAATTTCTACGGAAAAATTTCAAAATCCATCCATAAATCTTGTACGTGGGTTGTATTAAACAGCCAAAAAAATATTAAGTATTTTCTTAAATAACCACTGAAGATTTAATTTTTTGAAGGACATAAATCCATAAAATAAGGCAAACTAAAAAAAAGAAAGAAATCTGCAAAACATATATAATATAAATAAGAATTATCTCCTGAATATATATTATATTTATAAAGAACAAATACAGTTCATTTTATAAATATTAAATGGAAATACAGTGGAACCTCGTTAGCGTGAACACTGTTAACGTGAATTTCTTTTAACATGGACTGTTTCTACAGTCCCCGTTAAAATGAAGATTAGTTTAGTTATATGAAGGTTAGTTACTGATAATATGATCTACTGATACCATGAACTACTGATAACATGAACACAATTTTTTTTCCGTCGACTGCATAAACATTATCTGAAATCTCAATTGAGGTCAAGTCATAGTTCCCAGATCAATTTGATAAAATTTTAATTCTTTGATAATTAAAGTATATAAATTATACTTTTAGACTTTTATTAGAAAACACAGATAATGAAATGTAATTTTTTTTTTGTATGTGTGTATAAAACTGAGAAAAATGTATTATTAATCTTGAATGCACATCTGTATTCTAGGTATCTAAGATTAAACGTAATTACAATTTATACTTGAACTTCTTGACGCCTTCGTCTACATATAAGGAGATTTATCTTTTTACAATTATAATTACTCTCGTTAATAAAAAAGAATAAATTTTTAAAATAAATTTTTCAGACCAGCATATCTTTACTAGAATGACTTAAATCATATGGTTTGAATTTAGCGATTCTGAAAATTTTTAAAGTTTATCTAAAGTTGATTCTAAAATCAGGCTGGATGGTATAAATCTTAAAAATAGAAATCGAAGTACTGTTTAAGATTTGGCAACAGAAATTGCGTAAGACGAGCTCATGAGATTTACGATATACGTGAATAACTGGTATCCATAGAATATATGAAACTATTTAATTTTTAAATTTATGCTAATGCTGAGTGTCCTCAAATGTTTAAGCTGAAACAAAAGGAAAACATGAAAATGCATAAAAATGCGACTTTGAAAAGAAAAAAAAAATTACTCAATTTTACATTGTCTAAGAAACCGAATTAATATTCAATCACACGAAACACGGTTATTGTAAATATTTTCAGACAATTAATTATTACATAAATATTACAAATATAGAATTATATTAAAACTAGTGTATAATTAAAATTATATTTAAAATAACTAGCCAAATTACAAACAAAATTTCTTGTGAATTACACATACTTACTTTCAAAAAGTCCACTGTTTTACTCTTTTAAATATTAACACAATATATATATATGTGTGTGTGTGTGTGTGTGTGTTAAATATTAATATTTATTCATGCCTTCTTTACGAATTAAACTCATGGTATGAGTTATGTTGATTTCAACTGCTATGAAATAAAATGATGTCATCTGATCTCTGAAGCTTATGAAACAGCAACATAAAGATTTTTTCAAAGAAAAATATTTTGCAGATAAACTTTGCGGTTTTATCAGCGAGTCAAAAATTAAGGCGACTGACCCGAAAGCGGGTAACCGCGCATAACCGACCCAATGGAAGACTCTAAGAAAATAATCAAGAACCGTAGTAAGAGAAATTGGAAAACAAATATATATATATATATATATATATATATATAAGATAGTTTTTTAATTAGAATTTTTTTTTTCTCTAACTCTAAATCTAACCTAGTGCGTGAAATGAATATATTGATACATATAAATTATTTTTGTTTGTTTAAACATCCTATTTTACATTATTGCCTAAAATATTTAACGAAAAACGAATGTTTTCTTTTGAAGAAATAAAAAACAATCACTATTTTTTTTAGTTCTTTAAAATTCAAAATCAAACTCTATTGATTAAAATGAAATTACTCTAGCCAAAGAAATGTATAGTTGACAGTTTCACTGAGTCATTTTAAATGATAAATTTTTATTGTTGAATTTAAATATTAATTATAAAGTTCGAGTTTGACAACAACATTTTTAAAGATATTTAACTGACAATCTTACGTGTCATACTTCATTTACTTCTTGTTGAAACTCAAAAGTTATTTTGAGCTCTAGAGACTAAACGTTATTCATGGAAATCTGAATGTTCATACTATTATTTCTTTTAAGTACTTGAAGTTGACAAAGTAATATATATATATATATATATATATATATATATATATCGGTATACATGTATCTATTAAGTCATTCATACAATAATTTATATGAAATTGCGTGTGCAAAATTCTTCATTCGGAAAAAAAAAATAAAATGGTTAAGTTATTCTATAGTTCACAAAATAAATTATATTTTTTGGATTTTTTTTTTTTTTAATTCATATACATTTCGATAATTAAAAAAAAAAAAAAAAAAAAAAAAAAATGAAAACATTGAAAAATTAAATAAACAAAGTCTTACATTTTTCTATTTTATATTATTTGGTAAGTACAGCGTATACCTTAGCTAAACATTTTTTTTTGTATTTCTTATATTTTTATAGTTTTAAATTAAACTTAACACATTGAAAGTTTCAAAACGTTAGTTACATCATTTTACTAATAACTGATTTTGTAACACTAACATTCATTGACTTAAGAAAACGATCCATAATCTGCTTTTTAAAGTAATATTTATTCAAGTAAGTAAGCAAGTTGGTGTATGAAAATATATCTATTTTTCTAAACTTATTAACTTGCTTAGAAATCATTTCTACGATAAATTAAAATTTCTGCTTGTATCACATGTCCGGATTCCAGTATCTTATCATTCATAGTGTCAGAATAATTACAATACATAATAATAATACGTTCATTAAACTCCCATAAATATATTTAAATGATACGTGAGGAAAAATGGATAGGGGAAGCAGGGGTAATAAGAGACAAAAGGGGTAATAACCGACAAAAAATATTAATAAAATCTATACTATTAATCTAAATAACTTGAAATAAATGTGTCGTATTAATTTCGTTAAATGGACTCTTCTTGATTTTTTAGGTGATTTTTGAACTTAAATTTTTTGTTTAAAAAAACATTTAAATTTTCAATAAATCCTTGTTCCTAATAACCCCGCGTGGGGTAATAAAAGACCAGGCTTGTAACTGTCCATATATAGCAATGTAAAATCATGTGGGTAATAAAAGACACCTGGAAACTTTTAATTTTTATTATTTCCAACCATTCAAAAAATATGTTTTCTCGAAAATTAACTGTCATAAATGTGTTTGTGAAATTCATTTCTTTTAATATTAAGCATTAAATAATATAATATTGTACTTAATGATAGTTCTACATAATCAACATAACCTAGGGATTAACCAAAAACATCAATATAATTTTTAAAGTGGGCAGAAAATATTTTACGCATTTTCTAATGTGTAGTCGAAAATAGCCAAAAAACCGTATCTTTGAAGTGTATACAAGCGAACAAAATATTATAAAAAAATTTCTAGTAATTATAAAAGAATTTATTTATTATGTAATGAAGTATTAATGACTAAATACTAACTTATAGACATTCTAAACATAAATTTACATAATCATAAACCTTACATATGGTCTAGCCTAATGAGTAAAACTGCTTTTTGATTTAAAGCAAAAAAAAAAAAAAAAAAAAAAAAAGTTATCTCGGTAAACTTAGACTAGGCCTGACACTAGGTAAACTCCTCGTAAACTAGTCAGCAGAATTAACAGGAACTACAATGGGGGGGGGAGGGGCACAGGAATTAACAGTGGGGGTAATAAGAGACTCATGTCTCTTATTACCCCCACAAAATAAAAATGGGGTAATAAGAAACATGCCTAGAACATGTAAATGAAGAATGCTTTAAAGTTTTTAAAAAATTGTACATCAAAAGTCATAGTCTTGGTCAAAAGGTTACACATTAATAAATCCCAAACATCTAACCCGCAAAAAAAAATTACAAAAAATGTAGAAAATGTCACGAACTTTTAGGGTAAGTTCAAAGTGAAGGTTTTTTTCATCGTATAAAAAGAAATTCAAAATGTGATATAAACTTCTCAATAAGTGTATTGTAGTAAAGAATACACATGATACTTAATATTACATATTTTTAAAGTTGTCTAAGTGTATTTTTTGGAGGTTTTTTTGACTGCGTCTCTTATATCCTCTGTCTCTTATTACCCCGGCTTCCCCTAAACAATAAAATTCAACGCTTTTGAAAATAGTTTAGAACACACAAATAATGACCACAAACATGAAATTACCAGGTGCAGTAGCTTAATTGCAGTCTAAAAGACTTGGGTTCAAATCTCAGCAGACACAGTGAGAATGTCATTGTATGATATTATTATTATTTTTTTTTAATTGTAAAACGTTTACAACTATGCCATGAAATTAAAACACATCAATTTTCCGTTAGCTGTAAATTTACAGCAAAAGTGCTAGCACCCCTTTGTTGCATTTTTAAGAACACATTTCTTTGCAAAAATGTCGCTTCCTGAGATTATTTTTATTTTTATTTATTTATTTATTTATTTTTATTTTTAACATCTTCATTGTGCCATCCTAACATCTATTCTTATCTCGGGAAACACATACAAGTGGATTTTAAGTCAACATATTTGCTCTATTCTACATAAACTGTAAATAAATAAGTAAATTAGGAATACCTAATCATTTTCTTAAAAAACAAGTAAGTTGATAATATTTATTTTAAGAAGTTAATACAAAATATAAATAAACTTTTTAGAAATTTATTAAAAAAAAAACTATACTTATGCATTATTTATTTATGATACAGAAAATAACTTCTTGAAATATATATCTATATATATATATATAAATATATATATATATATATATATATATAAGGAAATTACACTCTAAAATAAATAGTTACAGTAGTTAGAATATTCGTTCAAGTATTTCGTTGGAGGTACGTACATTTATATAAACGTGATAGATTTAACTAAAACTTAATCCGGGAGGACGGGCGCGGGGTGTTTTGACACTCCATGCCCGGAAATATTTATCTGCTGTCTCTCCCTATAAACAGAAGTAGTCGAGTCCTTCAGTACCTGCCTCCAAAGTCATCCTCCGTGCGAAGCGTATGACAACGGCAAATTCAGACTCTTTTTCATTCTTATATAACACTCAGAAATTGAAGCTATATGTAAAAACTGCAAAAAATCTAAATTTTCTAATCCATGTACACCCTAATTATTAGGAAAATTAATGTCTCAATATTGTTATCCACAGTAATGCATAATTTTTATTATAATAAATATTGTAAAGAAAATAATTAAGTGCCACATGGGAAAGAAATACGTTTTTTGAACAAGGAGTTAAAAGTTGAGTTCTTTTAATTGATTTTCTATTAATTTTTAAAGTTAACGATAATTTAACATTTCAGTTATTTATTTTTACGAAAAATAGTGTAATTATCATGAATTTCGTTAACATATTGAATTCTAAAGATTTTTTTTTTGTATTTATGTTATTTAATATGTTTAGGATGCGCTGCCCCCTCACGCCCGTCCTCACGTTATATTTCACGGCGCCCGTTCTGCCGGGTTAATTCCTTAGTAGATTATATGTATTTTAATTTATTAAATCATAATAAATTGTATTTATGTGTTATATTAAACGTATTACTTTTACTGAAACACAATTTATGTTTCTTAACGACATAACATATAATTAGTGGTATATAGTTTTCATTTTTACTTCCATTACCCTACTACCGTAGGTAATGGAAGTATTGTATTCGGTCTGAAAATTCGATATCGGGTTTTCACCTGATTTACACGTTTTAAGGTCCCCTGAGTCCAAAAAAGTGGTTTTTGGCAATTGGTCAGTGTGTATGTATGTGTGTATGTGTGTGTGTATGTATGTGGAGAATCTTCTGGCTATTATAGCTCAGAAACTAATAACGATAGAGCTACGAAACTTTAGAATTCAAATACGCCTGGCGTACAGATGAAATTTCCAAATTTTGGTGAAAATTGAAAAACCGGAAGTGGGACATCGGAAACCGGAAGTTGGACCGTAAGTCCGTATCTCAAAGACGGCTCTAACGATTTTCTTCAAACTTGCTATATAAACACTCTATTAGATGTCCTTTCGAATGATATAGTTGGTTAGTTCAAGAAAATTGATAGGCGTCCTGTATAAATAGCTCAATTTCAGGCCTCCCAAGGGCGTTCCTTTAAAAACGGTTGTACGGATTTTTTTCAAACTCGCCATTTTAACTCAATTTTAAATATGCTTTTGTGCGTAATTATTTTTTTCCTGTCAATAATTGAGTTTAACCGGAAATGGGACATCGGAAACTGGAAGTGGGACCGTAAGTCCGTATCTCAAAAACGGCTCTAACGATTTTCTTCAAATTTGCTATATAAACACTCTATCAGATATTCTTTCGAATGATATAGTTGGTTAGTTCATGAAAATTGATAGGCGTCCTGTATAAATAGCTCAATTTCAGGCTTCTCAAAGGCGTTCCTTTAAAAACGGTTGTACGGATTTTTTTCAAACTCGCCATTTTAACTCACTTTTAAATATGCTCCCCACTAAAAATAATCTCAAGATATTCTGCAGATAATTTTAGAGAAAATCTGCAGAATATCTTAAGTTATTTGGCCCATTCTTAAAAAAGTTTACAAAATTTCTTTATATTGCCTTTAAAATTTCTGAAGATATTTTATAGAAAAAGATAAATCTTCAGAATATTTTAAAATATTTGAAGAAAGTCTTAAGAAAATGCTATTTTCTCTAGAATAACTTCGGAATGTTTTTAGTGGGGCTTTTGTATGTAATTATTGTTTTCCGGTCAATAATTGATTTTTTGTGAAAGTTGGTATCTCTAAACGGCTCTAACGATTTTCTTTTTTGGTCACTTTTATGTTTTCTGATCACATTATCTCTCAAAAATGCATATAATACATGTAATAGCGGGTAATGGAAGTCGTGTGGTTGTTTCACACCAGATTTTTTATTTTATTGATGAAATTGTTCCTCGAAAGATTAAAATATATTTTTACTTCCATTATTTATCTCCAAATTTATTTATTTATTTCACATCAAATGAATAATCTATAATTATTCTATCCTACTGATTTCTAAATGAATACTTTTTCTTTCTAATAAGAAAGTAAATTTGTAAATTTCTCTTTAATCTATCTTTTATTGTTTTAGAAGTTTTAAAGACATTTGATATATGAACTGTAATATTTTCAAATACATAAATTCTTAAATTATTTTCTATGATTTCTTTACTCTGTTTCACCTCTTTTTTTGTCCAATTTTACTGGAATCATACTAAATTATATAAAATTTCAAGTTTTTTTTTTTTTTTTTTTTTTTTTTTGTGTGTATGTTTTGAAAATACATATTTACGTATATTTGAAAATATATATCTGCTATAAATTGACCGACAGCACTATATGTAATAACTAATTTTATACTATATACAAGTAGAAAGTATTTCTTACAATCTGTTTCAATTTAAGATAAATAGTTATTTTTCTCCTGGAGCAATTCTTTAAATTTGCTAAATGAATTTGAAATCCTCTAACTTCATTAGATATAAAATCGATAAAACAGTTAATTAGCTTTTTTCAAATAAATGAGGCATTAATTAAACTATTGTTCTAAACTCCTTCGAATCATTTAAACAGATTTACACGATCAAGCAAAAAAGTGTAAGAAAAAACGTTACTTGATCAATCTTTTGTTTAATTTCTTTTCTGATTTTCCTTTTTAAGTATTTTATTTACAACAACAACAAAAATAATATGAAAGATAATACTACAGAACAAATAAAAACTTTTGTTTTTGTTTTATGATTTAATCTTTGTCTAGGATGCATTGAATCATATAACACATTTAAAATAATCTCAGTTTACGTCACATGTAGTTTTCACAGTAATCTGATAAAATAAAAACAACCTTTGCATAACTGATAACTTTCACGAATAGTTATCACCTATATATATATATATATATATTTCAAATAAACACTTTGCACTTTTTAAAGACTGCATTTTTACAATTACATAAGAGAAAAATATGTTACTCTGAAATAATGATGATAAAATACGCTTTATGTTGGTGGTTATAATTTTTTACAGTAACAGTTTGTTGAGAAAAATATTTTTAGATCAAAACGTTTTCCATAACAAAGTGTAAAAGTTTTTATAGTTATTACTTATTTTATATTTATAGTTGTAAATAATATTCAATGTGTATTTATTTATTTATTTTATTTTTTTAATCGCTTATTGACGGCTACAATCTGTTATAACAAAATAATGTAACATACAGGTAGATAAAAATTAAAATATCCTATAAGTAACGCCTTGCTGGTAAAATGTTTATCTAATTTGGTACCAAGTCTGCACATATGCTATACCAAAGATACGTCAGGTTTTCTTGTCTTTCTTTATTTCTTAAAAAAAGAAGACGAAGAAGTAGAAGAAGAAATGTGTGTGTGTGGGGGGGGGGGGGTGTAAACTGAGAAAAGACGTCGTTGTTACATTTAACATTTCTGGGAAGTCCTTTGATTTATTATTTATTGTTGAATTAGTTATTTATTGAATTCTTATGAAACACTATATCTTTCTGTACGGGTATAAATGTATTTAACTTCAAAAATAATATAAAAACTTTTAAATAAATGTTTTCTTTAATGCTTTGCTTTCGACATCTTACCCCCAAAAAAACTCTGGTGTGAAACAGACACAGGATTTCCATTATCCACTATTACACGTATTATATGCACGTTTAGGAGATGATCTGGTCAGAAGACATAAAAGTGACCTAAAAATTAGACATCAAACAATTTTCCTCTATGATAAAAATGATACATATGTAAAGATATATAAAAGGTTTTTTAAATAGAGAGTTTAAAAAAAAAATATTCGGTAGAGCCATTTTTTGAAACACTCATTTAAAAGATGTAAAGTTGACCTACCTAATCAGGATTATTGTTAATCTTCCTGTAATATCAACGAAATTTTCGAATAAATATCTGAAATGAGGTTTATGTAACGATTTTTTAAGAAAATCGTTAGAATCATTTTTGAGATAACGAATTTCACCAAATATTCGCATACTCAATTGTTGACGGGAAACAACAATTACGTACAAAAGGATATTTAAAAGAATTTTATGGCGAACTTTAAAAATAAAAAAATATGCATAAAGCCACTTTAAAAGGTTCGTACTGGCGAGACACCACTAATTGACTTACTTATACATGACGCCTATAAATGCTCATGATCTAATCCACTATTACTTAAGAAAAGATATCTTATAAGATATTTACATAGCAACTTTGAGGAAAATAGTTAAAGCTATATTTTAGATACGGACTTATATAATTCAATTTGATATTTCAATTCACTTCCGGTTTCATATGTCAAAATTCTGGGTTTACAATTTTCACCTAAATATATCATTTGTACACCACATCTAGTTCAATTCTGAAGAATCGTTGTTCTACTTTTATATGTGTTGGAGGTATGATTCCCTACACGCATATATACACAAATAAGCATAAACATACTCACGTACTGATCAGTTGCCAAAAACCACATTTTCGGACTCAGGAAACCTTAAAAACATGTAAATCAGGAAAAAAAAATATAAAATTTTATACCTATACAATACTCAAATTACCTACATTGTTATGGTAATGGAAGTTACCGTCGTTAGTACGGTAATGGAAGTACAAATGAATATTTATCCACAGTTTGATAAGAAGGCGGAAAATGAAAATAATAACAATAATAATATTATTAATATTATATATATATATAATATTAAAGAATATAATATTAGCCTTAGTAAATTCAAACCAGTGACCACAAAACCTACAGATAATAATATTTAACATTATTAATTTAGATAATTAAAAAATCTTACGGTTACATTTAATTAAAATATTTCCATAAAAAAATCAATTAAAATAAGGAATTATACTAATAATGTATCATTTAGGTAGTATACGAGACCATTTAAATTCGAACTGTCGCACTGTATTTTATTTATTTATTTATTATTTCAAAATAAAATGTAGTATATTTGGAAAAAAAAAAAAAAACCTTTTATATACAAAAATTTTGTATAGGTAATTATTATAGAGATACATTAATTTAGATGTACAAAATTAAGAAATTAAAAGTGGCACTTTGAAAGGAAATAAATTAAAATTTTTCGATCACCTAAATAGATGGTACTTGAACATGTATGCACTGAATGCATTTTTCAAATAATAATCAAAGTACTTTCATATATTTAAGGAAAGCCTTTTTATAAAATAAATTCAAACTGCGTATTTTTTTTCAGAAATCATTTTAAGAATTTCATTAACTTAAGTTCAAAACATGAATCAAATATATGACCGTCGTGGAACTTAGGAATTTCCTTTAACAATAAAAATGCTAAAGGGAATAAATCTATCCTTTTGCCCAGGGTGGAGATATTAAAAATGCTTTAATTTAGCTTCTCATTTAGATAGATTTATTTTCCAACTAAAACAGTTTTAGGACATCGTACACAACATTTGCCTTTATATCGATCCTTTGAATAGAAAATAAGTTCAATATCAACAGTAAACAACAATGTATATCTCAAACAAGAATATTTCAAAAGGATAATGTAAATGGTCTTAAAAAAGCTTTGCATTTTTTATATTTGGATACAAAAATGGACATTTATGAAGTAAATATTTTAGAAAATAATTTTGATTGGTTATTTAGTCAGATATATTTCATAAAACGTTTTATTCACAGTCAGGCGAATTCTAATCTTAATTAATATGAGTATGACATTTTATATCTCAGAATATATTATTACATACTTGAATCATATATAAAATTTCTCCTAACTTTAAAAAAGTTAGAGAAATACTTATTTTAATTTAGAAACCTCAATGAAATTCATCTGTGCAAAAATATTGCACAATTTTTAATGTGTATATAATGATTATTTATATATAATATGTTAATTACTATAAAAGTTTTCACAAATATTTATTTGTAGCAATAGAAAATAAACACCGTAATGGAAAATTATCCTAAGTTGCTATAAATAATTTATAGATTAGAATATTTGAAATGGTTAAAAAAATATATCAGAAGACTCTATTTATAATATCTCTTTTTACTATGAAAAAACAGACGTGACCAGAAAAAAATAATTGTCAAATTTTAATGTTACCTTTATCGATAAAATTTTAAATTGAAGGTATTTATATTGTTTTTCTTTGATTCTGTAAGCGATAGGTTGAATTAACCCGCGGTATTTGAAAAGGGAGAACTGCAATGTGATCACCTTCCTGTAATTAAACAGATACAACGTCACGTAAATCAGCAATGAATTACTGGCTTGTTAGAAAAGAGACAGCTGGTAATTTGGCATTATTATGAGGCAGAAAAGACATTTCCAGACTTGCGACATGTTCGTCAGAAACGGTGAAATTTCTGAAGACAATTTCTTATGGTCGATGCTGTGACTGTAACGAAAGTGTAGAATTTTATCCCAATAGAGGGAAGAGGCTAAATAAATATTTATTAAAAAGTATAATATTACGTACGTTGCTATTTAGAAAATTATTGACAAATATCTGTACACATTAGGCACATCATCGCCCTGTGGACTACGATTATCGATGCATGCGTCAGGGGCAAATACGCCACACCTTGTCAATGAAGACGTTGTCTGAAACACTACAGTAAAATACAGGATCAATAAATATTATCCGAAATTGGAAAGATCAGCAATAAATGCGTGCACAGCGACCCACTTTCCCGTAATTAGGTTTAGGTGCAAAAAGATGTAAAGTAAGGTACGTCGTCAGTATTTTTAAACTGCTGTAAAGACGTCTGAACAGAAAACATGAAGAATGTTCAGACCTTCACTGGAGCTTATTGATGATTACTTCTGAAGAAATATTGTGATGATTTGTTCAAAAAATGCTTATGTATGATAACAAAATAAGTACGGTTTCTTGCCGAAAATGTATCTGTCCGTTCAGAAGGACGAAGTGGATTATTGCTCTTATATATAGATAGTGACACGAATTTTAGAGTCTGAATATCAGCAAATAGGAATTTAAGAAACCAGGGGTATTAGTCTATAGTAGTTTGTGATATAGAAACCTACGCAAAAAGTCAAGAATATATAGATTTTATGTATTATTTCCAACAATCCAAGAGAAAGATAAACAGCAAAAACAAACTTAACACAAAATCGCATACTTTCAGCAGGAATTCAGCCAAAATAATCTGTTGTCCGAAACATTTACAAGATCTCGATTTTACGGAAGATTTCTATATACATAAAAATGATAAAATATTATTAATTTTGAATTTGCAACACTCTTTGACTGTTGGACATATTCTTTATTTCTCCATCCCAAATTCTAATATACTAAACTGGCTGTTATTCCGATTCTGAAGTTCACTTCCCTCCCTCCCCCTCTCTCTTTATATCTATCTATCTATCTATCTACCTATATATATATATATATATATATATAAGACCAATAATCCACCTCGTCGTTCTGCACTGATGAAGGTATGCTTTTCGCTATCAAAAGTGTAGTTTACATTTAATATTTTTACATTGGCGATTTTAAAGTTGTGCAAGATGTTACATTTCTGTTCCACGTCAAGACTGGTTATATATTCAAAGCCACTTTGTTTCGAAAAAATGTTATATCTCTCTTATTCTCCTGGTTTTCTCATATACGAACTACACTTATTGCAAGGTAATAATTACGTATTTCCCAATATAAAAACTCTCATTCAGTGATTGAAACACTGATTTTCTCGGAATTTGCTGAATTATAAAATATCGGCTTTTAAATATTAAAAAAAACACTGACAGAAGTGTTTAATCCTCACGATGTAGATCAGTCATAAAAATAACAAACAAAAACTGTGTTTTTGTGTCGATTATTTTTCAATAATATTTGTAACTTTCTCATTCGTGTATATTTTTCCTGAAAAATAGATTTTTTATTTTTTTTTAAAAAGTCTAAGATATCAATACATATCAGCAATATAATATAAAATTATATTAAATCATAATTATGAGACAAATTTTTATATATGTATTTTAAAGTGTTGATCTCGATTTTGAAACATAATTCATTTCATTACTTTAAAATACATTTAAGAAAATAAATACAAATAATAATAATAATAATAATATGTAATAATATGTAATAATTTTACATATAAGCTTCAGGTGTCACCGCACAATTTCCTTAAATATTTCTATTTAACATATTCCATAACATTATTTTTTGTTTAATTTCCTTCCATATTTAATTTCAAGATTGCAGTTTTAAACTAAAATTATAATCAATCCTATTGAGGAAAACAAAAATTGTTCTAATATACATTTTTTAAAACCTATAAGTAGCTGATTTTTTAACTTTTGATTTCAATCTTTCTCATAAATGTCGAAATGTTCTTCATTAGCATGTTTTTGTAAGAAAAGGCTATTTTTCATTTTGTAATATAAATATATCTAAAGTTACGTGAAATGAAAATAAAATAAAATAAAACATTATTAACAGTATGTTTAAACTACAAATATATATGGTAATTCCTACAGAATAGTTTTTATATTGAGACGCACTAATGTTTGTTTTTGAAAATTTTATCCTTTGGATATTTTAAGAATAATAAAAGAACTTTTTTTTTTTTTTTTTTTTTTTTTTTTTTTTTTTTGGGGGGGGGGGGGGGCTGTTTAAATGTAAAAAATTCATTTATTAAAGAGGCATTCTTATGATAGTTAATGAAAGCAAACTAAAGCATACAAAATGCACAAGAAAGTATTTTAATAAAAATGTGAAAAAAAAAAAAAAAAAAAAAAAAAAAAAACATAAAGAGTACTTTTGAAAATGGATAACAGGAAAATGAAAATTCTATTTAAATTGCACTCTCATTTTTAAAATTAAAAAAGTTGATATGAAAGCAACGGTACTGAAAATAAATAATGGCTATATTAACATGAAACATAGAACGAAGTGCAGCTTTATTTATTTATTTATTTATTTTCATTTTGTTTTAATATTTTTTTAAAGGAGTAAAAATTATTTTTTTGGAAGCTTGAAAAGATTTTGAGAGCAGTTTGATCATTTTTGAAATAATTCTTATCCGTTTGTCTGTCTGCTCGTCTGTTTGTGTATGACAAGATTACTGCAATTGCAGCATTAAATCAAAAACTATTAAATAGAATTTCATAAAGATACTTCTTATCTTCGTTTTAATACAAATTAGTGTTTATAAGCGTTTGTTGCAGTTCGTTCAATACGCGTCAATGATAGAATGCAATTTCCTTAATTTACGAAAAGCCTATAATTCTACGTCTGTACTATATAACTGCACAAACCTTAATAAATGAGAGACTATTTTGTTATTTCAATAATATATATATCGATATATGCGTGTCGCAGGTTATTAAAAATGCGTTTTAAAAAGGCTTGTTATTAAAAATTTTCCCATTTACATTAAATGCCACATCTCAGCTTCTCTAGCGCATACATGCGCCTAACTTGATATATGAGAAGGTGATTATAAAAAAATATATACAATTCATATGTATGGCTGCTAAAAAGGTCCACGTTGTCCAGTAAAGGTTTAAATCTATTGGTATCTTCAATCTACTTATGAGAAAGGCAGCTAGCATTTATTGTCCATCCCTATCCACTCCTTTTCCGATTTTTCATACCAATGGTATATACATAATTTTATAAATTTTACTCCCTGTGTCCTTTTTTTTTTTTTTTTTTTTTTTTTACCGTACAAAACATTTTTCTGGGAAATATATTTTGAAGAGTGGATTTTTGATGGAACAGCGTAATTTAGTAATATTAAACTCCTCCATTTTTTGAAAACAATTGTTATAATGCTAAATACACCAAATTTAAATAAGTTGAGATTTCAAAATAGCCATCATATTTAAAATCAATTTTACTTTTAATTCAAGTAAATTATTTTTTTTTCAATAGGATGGTTTATTTTTTAAAAGAAAAATCAAATGTTGTTCACACATTTGAAACTATACTAATATCAGAATCTTTCAAACTAGTTTCAGTTGCTCATTTTTAGTTTGAATTCCTACATATTTAGTTGAATAATTTGAGTATAAAGCTTAATAACTTATAACTTAAAAAGAAACTAATTCCAATGCCTGAATGCGCATTTGTTTTCAAATTAATAAACAATGGATACCAATCTGCAGTAATTATTTGATTATTATTTATTTTATATAAAGTTGAGTGAATTTTTTGAAACAATTGTAATTTTTGCGAAAAAAAAAAAATGAATATTTAATATCCAGGTGTGATTACATTTTGTACTATAGGAACTACTATGAAACACACGAAATCATCCAAAATGTATAAATATATGAAACACAAAATTATGCAGCTTAGAGGTTTTTTTTTTTTTTTTTTTTTTTTTTTACTTTTTTAATTATTATTAGAGAAAAGGGTGATAGTATGGGCATCCTCTTTTGTTTTTGATATAGAATTAGTTTAATTTTGAAAATTTCTACCTTTTCGACCTTCATTAAGAACTAGAACAAGTTTACTAAATATGATGAAGCATAAAATTATTAATATCAATTATTTCAATTCGAAAACGAATATTTACAAAAAAGCTTTTAAAAATACACCAGAAAAAATAAATGAGGCGCAAATATCTTTCCAGAAAAGTCACAAAATGTAGTTTAGATTTTTTTTTTTTTTAACATGATAAAGCAATACAAAGATGTAGAGAAATTTTTATTACGGGGAAAAAAATTTATTGGTCTCTGACGTAACTGACTCTTTCAAAACCGGTAGAATCTTTGTGTACCCACATTTGTCACATAACATTTTATACCACTCTTCTCTGCGAGTGAATTCAGCGACATTCCATCACAAAGGATGCGAGTTGCATCACACGAATTTAGTTTACCCCCATCGTTGGTATCCACGCTGATATCATCATCGTTGTCGATAAGGGGGAGAGGCACAGTTGATTGATAAGTTCATGTATGAATCACATGGTTTAGTGGGTCGAATTTTATTTATTTGAAGGCCTTTGGTCTTTGCACCCTTGGCCGGTTATTTATTTTACCAGACGGCTGGTACATTACCACGGGAAAATACAAAAACATCTTCTTCTGAACACTTTTATCTATCGACCTATTCAAGTCACATTTGTATTGGCATCAAATGATGAGGCGGGACTTTGATGCTTTGTGTCCACGAGTAGTGGTTGCTTTCTCAATGTTGAGGACAGAATAAATCGAACGAAGAAGCAGCATTTGAGATCTCTTGGGTCAATATTTACACCAGGTTAAGGTGCCCATATTTACACAAACCCATCAAAAAATGTTGTCCTCTATCACATGTAACTTAAAGGTGGTGTGACTAAAGGCGTGCTTCTAAAAGTAGCTTAGGATTTCTGTCTACCGGATATCACTGTAAAATAATTTTAACTAATCATAAGAACAAGAAAAGTAAATGATTTTAGATACCTGTCAAATATTTGCAGTCCAGAACAAGCACCGATTCACACAATAACTCACACAGTATCCTCACTACTTGAAAGAACGATTCCAACTGTTGCCTGCTGTCTTATATCAACAAGTGGCTCCATCTGTAGTCATTGATGCTAGCCTTCAGCACCTCCCATAGTCACTTGTGGAGGGGCGCCCATATTTAAATCTTTTCCTCTATCTTTTATTTCTTTGTACCAATAAAAATACTAATGCGTCACATCTTTCATTTTTATACCTGATATATATATATGTATATACATATAGACTGTAATGTATGTTAAATATAATATGTTTTTAAAACTTGAATATTAAAATTTGGAATGCAGGTTTAACTCAATTTTTATTTTAATAACAATTATTAAACTGCTGCTTAATATTTGATAAATTTATAACTGAACAATTATAATTGATGAATTATAAACTTATATTGATGAACTTATTTATATCTACATACTAAAAATATTATTTATATCAATTTACATAACAAATTGCTGGAAGGATTCGACTATAATAAATAATATATTGAGTATTTTATTGTTAAGTGATTGAGTCTTAATAAGGGATTGTTTATAGCCTATACAGGATAATGAAACGTTTATTTATTTATTTATTTTTTATTTGAAATACGTATATCTCAATGTGAAAAAAAAATGATTTAGGAAAAAGTTTAGTCTAAACTGTAAATAACGGAAATTTCAATTAATAGCATTAATTGAAATTTCATAATTAAATAATTAAAATTTCAATTAAATAATTAAATTAAATAATTAAAATTTCAATTAATATTTTTCACATCACAAATATATTTTTTATCAATGCTGTAATTTAGCATAAATTATAATAAATATATTCAAATACTTTTAAAAGATGCTTTAAAATCTTGCATAAATATGCATTATATATATATATATATATAAACTGAATAGAACAAGAAAAGTTAAATAAAAAAATTACTAATAAATAAATAATTAAAAAAAAAAGCAAAAGACAAAGACAAAAGTAAATTTCCATAAATAAATAAAAAAAATTACATGCGTAAAATACTTAAAATTCCAACATTTTTTCAAGCTTGAGTGTAAAAGATTCCTTAAAAAGCGATATAATCTAAATAATTTGCTTAAAAAAATGAGAGAGAGAGAGATCTTTAGCATACCGTACAGGGAAAAAATAATTTTTTTTTTCAACATGAACCCTTTTACAAATTAATCTAAAGAATACTTCAAAGTATAATTCGTGTTTAAAAACTCCTTATACTTTCTTTCCTAAGTAAGTCTGAAAGTACCATCTGCTTAAAAACAGAATATTTAATTACTGTAATTACTTGATGGGAAGATGCCCCTAAGAATTTCCCATTTTTTTTAATCCGATTTTCGTTAGCATTCAGCAAAACAGAAATGCATTTGACTCAGCATATTTTTACTGTGCAACAAAATACGTAAGTTTTTTAAAGTACGTACAAGTTTCATTCTGTTAATATCGCCTCTTAATATGAAATGCGTTTTGTTTGGTTTTTTTATAGTAATCGAATAAGAACATGAGCTAATGTTAAGTATACTTTTTCATACATATCGACAATACTTAATTGAAAAAAGTGCACAACATTCATTCTATTTCTAGGAAATAAGTTTTTGTATATGTTTTAGAATAAATAATATAAAAGTTTTGAATATATGAACATATATACGCATATATATAAACGTTAAAATTAAATAAATAATTAATAAATTAGTATCATTCATAGCAACCAGTGAAATATGCCATATAAATACACTGCTCGACATTGAAAATGCAACACCAAGAAAGAATGATAACAACGGAATGAAATTTGTTGCACACATACATTATAGTAAGAAGAACAATTGATTAAAATTTCAGGAAATTTGGAGTAATATGGACTGAGAAAACAGTAAATAAAGCAGCGACATCTGTGAGCAATAACAGCACATATCTGCCTAGTCATTGAATCGAACAGCGATTGGATGACATGTAAGGGTAGAGAACTTCATGAAGTTTTAACACGATAGCACAAATCATCGATCGAAGTTACTGGTGAGTGGTGGGGGGGGCAGTCGCTTTTCAACGATTAAACAGTCATTTTCATCGGTGCGAGATCAGGAGAACGCGCGGGCCAGAGCAACAGTCGAACACATTCGGCATCAATGAAGGTCCAGACGATATGGACAACTTGCGCTCGTGCATTGTCCTGATTAAATGTTGCGCTTCGGAGGCCTTGAACATAGGGCAGAGCTATGGGCCTTAGCTCGTCAGAAATGTAATGGCTGGTATTCAGAGTGGCGGGAATGAAAACAAGAGGTGACCGGGACGTGTATCCGACGGTACAACGTACCATCAATCCAGGCGGTGACTCAGTATGCGGCTACCAAAATTATCATTACCATCAAAACTGCATCACTGATATGGGTGCCATTAATGTGTGATCAACGATGAACTTGGACGCAGGAATGGCGTGAAGTCACTTTTCAGACAAAACACAATCCTGTTTACAGCATCAAATTTGGCTTATCCGTATTTAACGGCATTATGAATAATGCACATTTCAGCTGGGATTCGATATCATCATACTGTCCATCATTTGAAACGATGTTATGGGTTCCCATTGGATACACGTCTCGATTATTTAATGATCGTATTCCTGACATTCTGAACAGCGGCCATTAAATTTCTGATGAGTTAAGGCCCGCCCCTCTGCCCTGTATTCGAGGTCTCCGTATAGAAAAATTTAAGCAAGATAATGCACGGCCGCAAGTTGTTTTTATTGTACGGATTTTCTTTGACACAAAATGTGTTCGACTGTTTCTCTGGCCAGCGCGTTATCCTGATCTCGCATCAATGCAAATGATTGTTTAATTATTTGAAAGCGACTGCCCTCCCCCCCACCACTCACCAATAACTTTGATCGATGAATTGTGGAATCGTGTTGAAGCTTCTTGAAGTGCTCTACCCGTACATGTTATCCAATCGCTATTCGATTCAATTCCTAGGCAGATATGTGCTGTTATTTCTCACAGAGGTCGCTGTTCTATGTACTGTTTTCTCAGTACATATTAATCCAAATTTCCCTAAATTTTGATCAATTGTTCTTCCTACTATAATGTATGTGTCCAACAAATTTCATTCCGTTATTATCATTCCTTCTTGGTGTTGTATTTTCAATGTCGAGCAGTGTATTATGCTCAATAATTAAAATATATTAAATACAAAAAACAGACTGTTATCTGATTTTTTTAAAAAACATTTTTTATGTCATTATTTTGCATGTGTGTTATATGTATTAAAATAATTTAATATTTCCTTTTGAAATAAATAGTTAAATCACATTCCTTGCATTCAATATATGCAATCAGTTCTGTTTGACATGATTCAAAATTAGAGTAGTAATATTTATAATTGCTGATATTAGCAATTCATTTGTTAACTAGTTATTTAAAATTTTGTAGACATTTTTTAATGTTAATGTAAATTTGTTGTGTGTCTGTTTGGGTAAGTGTGAGTGTGTGTATATATATGCATACATTTCAAGTATTTGGAACAGGTGTATTGGATCGAAATAATAACAATAGTAGTATGTACGAGAATGCATGTAAGCAGCAACACATGAAACAAAGTCGAATGACAAGATTAAATAATTGGAAATGATGATTTTTAACAAACTCTGCTTTAACATGATTATAAAAATATACAAAAAATATATTACTAGTAATAAAAATGTCCATTTATAAAAAAAAAAAAAAAAAAAAAAGATTAAAAAATGAAAAACAGAAGGCGATATATGTATATATATATATATGCGCTGTCCAAAGAATTAGAAACCTGTAAGAGTTTCTACAAATACTCGCTGACGGTGGAGGTATAGAAAATCTGTTACAAATCCTTGGCGAATGTTCTACTTCTATGTAAATGGTCCCCTAGTGTTACTTGAGTATAATCAAAAAGCCATGTTGATAGATTAAGTGCATGCCTCAACGTTGCATTTTTACTCCAAAGTTAACGGATACTTTGTGCTCGATAATACAACCATAGATTGTAACAAAATTGTTCAAGATTGGTTCAGTGAACATCAATCTGACATTTTTCCTAGCCGCAAAGCCCGGATCTTAATCCAATAGAAAATGTTTGGGACATGTTGGAAAGGAGTCAAATTGCAAAAGAAGGTCCAATAAAATATTAATTTAAATGTTTCTAATTCATTGGCCAGTGTGTGTATATATACAGAGAGGAAGAGAAAGTGAGTGAACGAAAATAATTTCGATTTCAATAACATAAAATCACATGAAATATACTTTTTTAAATATCCTTGTATTACTTTTTTAATAAAAAAACGTAATGCATTGGGTTTTAAAATATTAGTTGCTCGTTATGGAAAGAAACATTTACGCAGTATCTTACTCTTGTAATTTGATATAAAAAGCTCAAAAAATTGTGTTGACACTTACAAAAAAAAAAAAAAAAAAAAAAATGTCCTTACTCGGCATCTTACCCCAATCTTGTAATAATTTTGTTGTCGGATTTTAATATAAATTACACATTCTTATGAAACATTATATATTTGTTTTAAAACAAATGATTGATAAAGACAAAAGTAAAACAGAATATTATCTATTATATTACCTAATATTTTGCTGTAAAAATCAATACCCAATTCTAACTTGAAATCACAAAGAAGACAACCAGATAAACATCATCAATGTGAAACTAGCGGCACTTAATCCCCATTTTTTTTTTCAGCATCTTACTCCAGAACGTTGACCAAAACGTAAATCTGTTTATTAAATTACATGAAGGGGAACACTTTACAAGTTAAATGCAATGAACAAACAATCTATCTTTTTTTAATTATCCATTTTTCCCCTGTTTAAACTACGATTTACATAACTAAGTAAACAAGGAGCAAGCCATATTTTTAACACTTACCGAATAAAGAGAAGTGGATGAGTAATATAAGAAATTTCTAAAATTTCGCAGAAAAATAAAATACAACTCTTTACTGTGGTACCTTGTCTATGAAATCCAGATGTTCACCTACAACCTCTGGGCCTGGGCATAACTGAGCCCAGGCATCAGTCACACGGCATCTTGTCAAATGTCTCTTTACACGTCATATATTATCCCCAACTAACCATAATTTTAAAAATATCCAATGGAGATACCTAGCGCTATTTAACAACAAATTTATTAAATGTAATAACAAACGTAGAAAGCGTAAACCTTTTCAACTCTTACCAAACATTTTCAGTGGCTCATTCTGTTTGCTCAATGTGTCTTTTTCCTCAAAGCGCTTTATAGTAGATGTTATTAGAAATATAATTAGTAATACAAATAGTTACTTTTTGTGAACAGGTCGTGTAAATAACATATACCAGATTTAACTGAAATTTACTAGTCCATTTTTATTCAAGAAATAGATTGTTAAAGGAAGCTTAATTGTATATCGAATTTACAGTGTTAGATTACCTTAACTTATCTTCTTTCTTCTTTCATGAAGTGCTGCAATTGCGAATTAAACATTCATTTTTGAACCGTCCAAAATGATAAATTTTATGGACAACAATGCGTAAAATTCTTTACAATTTTGGTAAAAGCAAAATGAATGATTTATTATTATTAATATTATTTAATTATTATATTTTCACCATAAATTATCTCAACATCATTTTGGTTTTATTTTAATAATGAATTTTAAATAAAATAGCTTGATAATTTTATGACTAAGTACGTCATTCATACATGCCAGGTACTTTTGTTGAGTTTATATGAAAACTTTTTTTATTATTATTATTATTAAAACAAATGTATAGCATTACAAATTGCCTACTTCCTATAAGAAAAATACAATGCAATCTTCTGAGATAAATGCATAGATAAAGCTTAAAAATCGAAAATGTTTCAAATGAATTACCATTTTCAGAATATTTGTCCCTAGTGTGTAATAAAACTCCATCCGTAAAATAGCGTGGCATTTATTTAGTTTAGTTTAGACTTCAGATTGTATCTTTAAATTAAAAAGCTCTTTTGATAAGTGACATATTATTTACTTATCATAAGGGTTTACGTATCAAAAAGGTTTATCCGTCAATTTAAAATTTCAGTTTAAGCATTAATAGTAAGAATTTATTTTAGATCTATTCTAATATCTTTTTGAAAAAAAAATAATGTGATATTTATTTAGTGATTTAAAACCAATACTTACTACACATGTATGTATACATGTCATTAATGTGGCGTGTACTACTAAGTAGATTCAAGGCATCTTTTTACTTTCTCTTACCCATAAGGTAGAGAAAGTATTGTATTTGGGTAAAATTTTCGAAAGTGAGATTTTGCTATATTTACACGTTTTGAGGTCTCCTGAATACGAAAATCAAATTTTTAGCGGTTGGTCTGTGCGTATGTCTGTGTGTGTGTCTGTTATCAGCATATCTCAAGAACAAATAGTAGCAGACATTTCAAACTTGGTATTCTAAATGTGTATCATATAGGGATGCTACGTAAGCTTTTCGTAAAGATCAAGCAAATGGTTCGTGTACAGGGATAATCAAGAGAATTCTAATACATTACGTCTATGGGGGAAATTGCAGGTAAGTAGAATTTAACGTCTATAGACTGCACTAAACCAAATGAAACGAATATATATTTTTTGCAATAGAGATAGTCAACTGGGATTTTTTTTTTTTTTTTTTTTTTTTGTGTATGTAGGAGCCTCGCCTCCCCTCCTGGGGGGTAAGGCCCCCCTCGAGGGGAGTAAATTTTCATGATGGGTATCTTTCAAAAGAGCTCGCCAATACCGTTAAAACGAATGGTTGAACCATCGATCTGCGATAACTTAAAACAAAGTTATCGATTTTTTTTTTTTTACTTTTAACGAAAAAAAACTTAGATTTTTTTTTTTTTTTAATATTGAGAATAAAATGGACTTTTTTTGGATATTTAGTGTTATACTACTTCTCTAATATGGAAATCATCTGCATTATCATTAAAGATAATTTTTTGAAATAATATTTTTAATAAATTATTTTTTAAAAACAGAATTACTTTTTAATAACCGAATTAAATTTTATATAAATCTAGGTGCATTAATGAAACGGGTAGTTGAGAGGGGCGTTAGCCAACCTCACATAGAATTAATTATCATATAAAACTCTTCCGAAGCCTAATTTGAATTGTTTAACATAGGTTTACATAACATCGTTATCTTACCTCTTAATCGCCAACCTGTATTTATAGTATTAAATTTCAGGGTAATATAAAGTCGTATGAGTGACACGCAAGATTATTTCAATAGTGAAAGCAATTTTACAACAATGCAAATGACGTAACAATCCAAATAGCAATTTAAGTCTTTAAAGATATTTTAAAATCCCGTAAAAAATTAAAGGATTACAAGGTTTTCGAAATGTTAGCAGTAATAAGCATGCAAAATTATAATAATGTTCCTAAAAAGTTGCTTGTGGACAAAAACAAAGGCAGTTTATAAGACTTTTCAAGAAGCTCTTCATAAGGTAAACGGGTGTACAATTTTCACAAGGTAAACAAGAATAATTTTTTACGTCTTTTATGCACAGGCTTTCTAAAAGTAAGAACGTAAATGTAGTTTTTAAAGATTATTTAAAAGTAATTCTTAAAAACGATGAAAAGGTGCGATTTTTTATTTTCAGAGCCGCCATCTTGCATGGGAATTTTGAACTTTCAAATTTTTTAAATTTAATTTTCCACTTTACGTAGCTAAGATAAAACCCCGATGTTTTGCAATGGTGTATAGTGCAACAGCTACTCGACCATCAGTGCTTGCTTGGATGTCTCATTATATAAAAAAAAAAAGTTTCGTTATGAGTTATTTTAGGCAGATATTGTACATTATTTTGGTTGTTATAATTAAAGTAATTTAAAATGCTGAATTCCATAGAAATATTTATGGTTTCTGATTTTTTTTTTTTTTTTTTTTTTTTTTTACTCTTTAAATGTTATGTCTACGTTCTTTTTAATGATAGGAGGAGGAATATCGACATGTATAATATCACTTGATAATGCTTTTAATTCCGATTGGTTTATATTTTTAGGTAAGTTTCCTATGAATAAACTTCTTAATTCTCTTTCTACTTTACGCTTTTCTGCTAAATGTAAAACCTCTTCATGTATAATTTGTTTTTCGTCTTTCTTTGAAGGAGTTTTTTTTTTCTTGATTTTGCGATTTCATTTGGGAAATGTCCTCCTGATTTTGTTTCTTTAGCCGAGGCTCCTCCTCTACCTCGCTGTCATCATCTTCACTATTATCATCCCTTAAAAGCATCTCTTTATCGTCATCATTTTCGTCATTACCTTCGTCAGCTTTTTTGGAAGTTTCTAATGATTTTTTGGACAACTTAGCAGGTTGAGGGGTTTTATTTTGACACATTTCAACATTATTTAATGTTTTATTTATTTCTGGGGACTTCTCAGAAATTTTACTTTTAAAGTTAATGGGGCGTCAATAGCAATATCTGTGTCAACTTCATTTTGATATGCATTTATTGGAAGTGCTGTTACTAAATTTACCTCAATGGGGCTGGATTTGTTTTTTTACAAAACTACCATATTCATTTATTGTCGTCTCGCCTAACATCAGCACGTTCATTCCAATGAATACGTCATGGGGTATAACATCATCATTTACAACATAAAAAGTAACGTCATGCGTAAAACTATCAATTTTCAGATTTGCGTCGGACGAGCCTGGCGGCTTTACGAAACTTTTCCCGATCCCCTTCAGAGTGGTACTCATAGGATTTAATCTATTAACATCCAATCTATTAAAGGCACTTTTACGAAGTAATGTGGCGTCACTCCCTGTATAAATAATACCAGTAAAATTTACATTATTTATTTGAATAGTTTTGTTCAGGTTTCGATTTACAGTAATGCATAGCGATTCGACTTCGGGTTTCGAACCGGGCATTCCGAGCTCTTGTGTCCAGAAAGTTTCCATGAAAAACATTTTAAACCTTTAGCTCTATAGGGGCAGTTTCTAGATAAGTGTTTTTTCTCACCACAATTATAAAAAAAAAAAAAAAAAAAAAAAAAAAAAAAAACTTTACTTATTCCACATATAGGATTAAATTTTTCGACTACATTATGTCTTATGGGTTTCAATTTAGCATTATGATCTATATTATCTTTGTTGAATCTATATTTACTTTCTCACTATCTCTCTTAAACTCTTCATACATTTTATTTTTTTCTTTAAAATCACGTAGAGTTTTAGCACCATAAAGCATAATTTTGTTTTCATATTTATCATTGATTCCCTGGACCACATAGTGCATAATAGCAGCATCATCGATATGCCCATTCTTACTCAATTCTCTGATTTTAAAAAAGTATTCAGTAGCCGTTTCATCAAATTTCATTTTTCTTTTGCTCAATATATTATGCAAAGCAGATGAATTAATTTCAATTTTGAATTCTTCAATGAGCGCTTTTTTAAATTTTTTTATACGTAAGCAGCGCTGTTTCAGATTTAATAAAAAATATAGCCTTTCAGCTCAAAAATCGTTTACAAAAAATTATTTTCTGTAATTCTTTTAACTTAAACATGTTATATATTTCTTCAAATTCATTGAACCACTCGATTATATTTTTGTGCGGCTCGGCGCTAAATTTAGAAATATTATTCTCGAAATCGTTAAATAAAATGGCTGCACCATGGGTTCCAGAATTCTTAATATTAACAGAATTACCAGTACACTTACCACCATTATCATTGCACTGGAGAATCAATTTTCGTGACTTCACTATCGTCGCTTTCCGATTCACTTTCGGATTCACTTTCTGGTTAATTTTCAGAATTTTTATCCATTAGTGATTCAGTATTACATAATTTTGACAAAAATCTGTCACTTAATTCTTCTTTAGTACCGTCAAAAGAGACATTTAATAAATTACTAATTGTTCTGAGTTCATTCAAGATGAAGTTTTTAACCGACTTAAAAAAAAAGAAGGAAGGTTCTCAATTCAAACCGTATGTTTTTTTTTTTTTCTTTTGTTAGCTCATAACTTCTGAACGGATGCTCCGATTTTGATACTTTTTGTTTTGCTGAAAATGTTTTGGTCTGAAATAGGTCCCATTCTAATATATTTACGATCTAAAGAAAATACAGGGTGCCCAAAAAATCAGTCCCAACTCTTTTAACTGCTAAACGGCTGCAGATATAGGTATGTAAGTATAGCAAAATGGTCATGCAGTACAAGGTTAAACCATTTGAAGTGCCACCTTTTGGAAAATAGTGGAGTTAGTGTTCCTATCTCGAAAACGGCTCTAGAGAAAAAAGTGAGTGACAAAGTTGAAGAGTTTCACCGATTTAGTACAAAAAGATAGTTTAGACATTCATGCCAGCGTTCCTGTCTCGGAAACGGTTCAAGACAGGGGAAAAAAGTGAATTATAAAATTGCAGAGAATCATCGATTTAGTACGAAAAGATAGTTTGGACATTGATACTAAAAATATAATGCTAAAAATGTGCATTTGTTTCTACGCAATTTCTTACACTATCCACACTTGAGCTATATTGCACACATTGCAGTGTAGTTGGTGAGACATGCGCTATATAGTTCAAAATACGGTTACTCGATACTTTTTGTTTTGTTGTAAGGATCTTAGTTTGAAGTAGGTCCCATTATAATATCTTTACAATCTAAAGAAAAAAAAAGTGTCATCTATTGAAAAACAGAGGAATTAGCGCTCCTATCTCAAAAACGGTTCAAAATGGGATAAAAGTTAATTACGAAGTTGTAGAGCATCATCGATTTACTACAAAAAGACAATTTTAAGACATTATTGCCGCTTAAAATAGAACGCTTAAAACGTGGAGTTGTTTGTTCGCAATTTAGTTTACTGTGCGCACTTGAACTACGTTGCACACTTTGCATCGTAGCGGATGACACGTATACTATGTGGTTCAAAGTACTGTTATTATAAGCGGTCACGTCGATTAGCGCAAAGTCGTTTTCTACCAACTACAGAAAGCAAGGTGTTCTTAATTCGAGCTATGTGATGGTTTTTGTAAGCTCATAACTTCGTAAGATATGCTGTAATTAACGAACTTCAAAAGGAGGAGGGTCTCAAATCAAAGCGTATGTTTTTTTTTTTTTTTTTTTTTTTTTTTTGTTAGCTCATAACTTCTGAACGGATGATCCAATTTTGATACTTTTCGTTTTATTGTAAAGGTCTTGGTCTGAAATAGGTCCCATTGCAATATCTTTACGATCAAAAGAAAACACAGGGTGCCCAAAAAGTCTGTCCCGACTCTTTTAACTGCTGAACAGCTGCAGCTATAGTCATAAAAGTGGTATTTCGGTATAGTAAAGTGGAAATGTGCTACGCGATTCAACCGCCTACAGCGCCACATGGTGGAAAACAGTGGAGTTAGCGTTCCTATCTCGGAAACGGTTCAAGACAGGGTAAAAACGTGAATTATAAAATTGCACAGCATCATCGATTTAGTACGAAAAGATAGTTTAGACATTAATGCTAAAAACAGAAAGCTTAAAACGTGCAAATGTTTGTTAACAATTTCCTATTTTGTGCACACTTAAACGACATTGCATAGGTTGTAGCGTAGCGGGTGACATTTATGATATGTAAAATTCAAAGTATGGTTATTGTAAGCAGTCACATCGATTAACGCATACACATTTTTAACCGACTTCACAAAGGAAGAGGTTATAAATACAAACCATGTTTCTCATTGTTGTTGTTGTCGAAATTTGTTAGCTTATAACTTTGTAAGAGGTGATTTAATTTTAAGACTTTTTTTGTTGTCGTAATGATCTTGGCCTTAAATAGGTTTCATTATGATTTCATTAAGATTTAAAGAAATTACAGGATACTCACAAAAGTCTGTCTTCACTCTAACTGCTGAACGCATCCAGCTACACTGGTTAAAGCCGTATGTAAGTATCGATGTTGAAACTTCTGTCCGTCTGCTGCAATGCTTATTTTACTCTTTGTTTGAACTTTAAGCTGCGCAATTTTCAGCGCAGCGGGTGACACGTATTCACTGTAAAGATCAATATATATGCTAACAGAATTTTTGGTTACGAATACAGCGAAACCGTTCTTTACATTTCTAAAGACTTTTTAATTTAACGTATGTTCATTCAATAGATAGTTTTTTTTTCATATCCGATAAAGACAAAAAAAGTGACACAACTTAAAAATGCAGCATTTGAGAAAAATACACATAAAAATAACTTGACTAGAATAAAACAGACATAACTTTCTTACGAGTGGATAACTTTCGAGATGGAGATGTAACTTTTCTAATCACATTAGGTGCATTTCATGTATTTTTCAGTGACATAAACCATTTTCTGAGTTATGTCACTTTTTTTGGAAGTTGTGATTGCTGAAACTGCAAAACTGCCGTCGAACGTCTTCTGATATTCTGCTATATGAATAAGTTTTCACTGAAAAGAGAAAAGTAAAATATTTTTGTAAAAAAATAGAACCGACTCCAAAAAGCAACTACTATTCAAAAAAAAAAAAAAAAAAAAAAAATTGGTATGAAATGAAACGGTAAATTGCGCCTAAAAGTAAAAAAATTATTTCGCCAAAAAACCTGTAACACTACAATTTATCATAACTTTTGAAGTCGGCGCAAAATTAAATAAAAATTGTAACCTTTATTGAATACAAAAATCAAATCCCATTCAAAATACACATCTCACATTGTCATCTGCAAAACGCAGCAGAAAACTACTTTGATTCAAGAAAACAAATAAGATTTCGTAAGCAGCAAAAGTTGGCGAAGAAGCTGGTATCTGACGTCCTTGGTGAAAGAAAACTTGCAAAATTTATCTGACAAACATGTTTAACTTCTTTGGGATAACATGATTACCTTAATATACCTTATATTAAGAGAGTAATCAAGAATATGAACAATATTTCGTACAATATATATTATGAAAATATACATGTTGCTTGTATATTTTTGCACTACGTTTTGATCGCCGAATCGTAAAGCCACCAGGGATGATAGTTGTCAAAGTTATACTAAATTTGCAAAGAAAACTAACTTCGTAGAAACATAAATACCGCATTGTGAAGAATGTTCACTGTTCTATGTAGATACTACTAATGGACCAATTGTATACATTTATAAAATAATAAAGGAAACATGAAAATGGATCATTCGAGACAACCGCATTTGTTGCTTCCGATCTAAAATCAAACATTTAAAAACTAATTAAATTGTATTTAATTTTGCGCCGACTTCAAAAGTTATGATTAATTGTAGTGTTATAGGTTGTTTGGCGAAGGATATTTTTTTTTTTTTACTTTTAGGCGCAATTTACAGTTTCATTTCATACCAATTTTTTTTTTTTTTAAGTTGTTTGCATAGTAGTTGCTTTTCGGAGTCGGTTCTATATTTTTAGAAAAAAGATTTTATCACTAAAAAGGTTTTGTTTTAGAACACAGTTTACATCGCCAACGGCGAATTAAAACCTGTATTTTTTTTTTTATTCTGCCTCAGTTCTTTCGATCACCGCCGTCGTCAAATAAAAAACGATGCAGAATTTCAATTTTAGAAAATTTTTCGTTCCCAAGTGCAATATTTATTTGAGGAATATCCCCCAAAGAAACCATCATGGAATAACAACAAAATAACGTATCATTGAAGAACAGGAACAACAGATGCTTGATTATTTTAATATTTTATAAGTACATACTTAAATTTTCGTTGAGTCGATCCGTCAAAATAATCTGTTGACATTGCGAACTTTCATAATTATTTGTAGAAAACCTTTAATATAATTCAGCACTGATTTGTAGAAACACAGTTCAACCACAGTTTTAAAATAAATAAAGAGTTCAGTCTATCGAATGTATATTTTAATTAAAGTTCAGCGAATTGTTAAAATAGGTGTTTTTCAGTCCAGTCCCATCCAACTTCTGACTCTTTATAGTGGGTGCGGTAGTGGGCGTTCGATTAATTAATTACTCGAATACTATTATCCATTTAAATTTAATAAAGAATAACTATAATACAGTTTAATGTACAGGATGGATAATATAGTAGTTAAAGAGTCAAGTCGTATTCGTAACACATTTCGTCTAAGTTAAAATAAACACAGTTTATGAATAATAACAATAACTTAGTAAGTTCATCGTCAAATAAAATAATACTCAGTTTATATTCCGTAAAAACTTCTTTCGTCAACACTAATAACTTCGGCTGCGTCTTTAGCCATTATTTTAAAAAGAGCAGGCTGAATTAGACAGGACACCGTCTCGTCAACGTCCTGACGTCAACTGAACTGTTTCTCGTATGTGGTCCAAGACTCCGTCTATGGGGATGCATGCGCAGGAGGTAAGAGTAGTGACGTCTTTCTCACCTCACGTTACGTCATCAGTTGTCAAGGCTATTCGCTCGCTTCATCTCCGCGGGACTGCATTTATGACAAAGCAGGTTTTGAAATCAAATGACCGGACGAGTATGGTGCTTCCACTACATATATGAGTTACATATACTTCTTTATGAGTTATTTTAGGGAATATACATATACTTCTACATATACTTCTTTATGCGTTATTTTAGGGAAATATCGTGAACATAATTAATATGTTATATTTAAATTAATATTAAAAGTGCTATTTGTATTCATAGATGTGCTATTTTTATTATTTAGGCCTTTGTTTTAAAGAAAAATTCAATTAGTTTTCTTTTGTTGTTGTTGTTGTTGTTAAATAAGTATCTTAATTTTATAAATTTTTATTCAATTGCATTGTTACATTAGAAAATATTACAATTATTATATTTATCATAATAATATATCATTAATGTAATATCTCGAACAATGCACTTGTCCAAAATACATCCTGAAGATGACAATAGACTGCCCATTGAAGTCGTTTTCATCCACAAGACATGCTGAGGATGTCATTTGGAGGAGATGTGCTGTTAGAGATACAAAATCATTTAAAATCGAACTGTCGCAATGTTTTATTTATTTATTTGTAATTAAATAGATTATATCTAAAAAAATACATATATATATATATATATAGATAGATAGATAGATAGATAGATAGATATAGATAATTAGAAAACGATTGAAATGAATTTATATTTTACTAATTGGTTTTCAAATATCAGTAGAAAAGTTTTAAAAATTATTATGTTTGCACAGCTTAAAATAATTCGTACTATTTGCAATAATGAAAATGATTTAATACATGCTCTTGAAGGCCTAAAAAATACCTTGCAAATTAACTGTTACCCGTCCAAATTTTTAACTGTGTGTTTCCAGAGTTTTTCTATTTAGGTTTGTTCTACATCCTCATTCAAGGGTGATATTTAAGTACTGACGAGTAGTCCCGTCGGCCGAAGTGGGTTTGTTTATCAGGTGAAGGGTTTTATTTTATTTTATTTTATACTTTCATGTTTACTTTCAGTAATTCTTTATATTATTGTATATTTTTTAAAGGAATTGTTGTAATTTTGTAACTTTTCCAATTGTGAAATTTTATATGATTTCTCTTCAGTTATTAGTGGTTTTCTGTTTGGTAAGAAGTTGGGGGCAAAGGATAGTTATTAGCTAATTGCTACTGTCCCTTCAGAAACTTCTCTTTCACCCCTACACTGAGGGGCCTCCCTGATGAAGATCTTAGTGTTTTTTGGGGTTTAATTTCATTCATTTGTTCATATATTCCTACATTTATATTTCTCTCTCTTTCTCTCTCTCTCTCTGTATATATATATATATATATATATATTGCATTGGTCATTAGTATAAAGATACATTAATTAAGAGGAACAAAATTAAGAAACTAAACGTGGTACCTTGAAAAAAAAAGAAATGAAAATTGTTGCGATCTCCTAAATGAATAGTACTTAAACATGTATGCACTGAATACATTTTACAAATAATAATAAAAGTACTTTCATATCTTTATATATATATTTCTTTTGTGCGTATGTATGTCACTGAACTCCTCCTAAACGGCTGGACCGAGCTTAATGAAATTTTTTGTGTGTCTTCAGGTGGATTCGAGAATGGTTTAGATTTACAATTCAGTTCAATCGGATAATTGGATCAAATGATATTAAAAAAAAACTCCATTTTAACTTTAAAGTGATTAAAAAGAAAAATATATTTGATGCCAAAATAAACAAAATTCACGTTTATTTTTTCTCCGTAAATAAAATATTTTTAATTTCGCGTGATAAACAATAAAAATTAGAAAACAATAATAATAATAATAATAATATACTATGAAAATATTCGCGTGTAAATAAATATTTTCATAGAGATACTTGGTATTAGCTTACAATTTTTATTTAATTTAGTAGTACTTTTCCTTTCTACAGTAAAACATAATTTTTCGTTTTAATTGATACTTTATATGTAACTTATAAAGGTTCTTTTATGTTTTCATCTTAATTGTAAACAGTAATAATTTCGAATTTATTAGACTTTTTTTTTTTTTTTTTTTTTTTTTTTGTATGGAACAGCTTTAGTTTGGAAAAATTTGAAATTTGGCACCGAAGAAGTACGGATGTTTCTCACCAAGATCGTCAGTTACGCAACTGAGATAGCCATGTTAATTCATCGCAAAAATGGCCAAAAATATTTAAAGTCGACAAGGGGGGGGGGGTCTATACTAAAGCTGTGCCTTTGTATTTATTTATATATATATATATATATTATTTGTGCGTGTGTATGTCACTGAACTCCTCCTAAACGGCTGGACCGAGTTTAATGAAATTTATTGTGTGTCTTCAGGTGGATTTGAGAATGGTTTAGATTTACAATTCAGTCCAATTTAAATTGTTTATTTAATTAATTTATCACTTATAAATTGTTGTTGATTTTAGAATGTTTCACATTGGATCCGGCAGACTGCGCTACGATCGTAGTATCGAATATTCAATAATACGCAAGCGAAGTGATGACGTCACTGGCCGTCCGTGGATGCAAGAAAAATATTTCCTATGTTAATCGCATTGGGTTTTTTGTAAAAAATTACTAAATATCGAGGAAAATTATTTCCCGATTTTAATCCCCATATTTGGGTATCGATATGTATTAGTTATGATGTGCATGCGTTAGATTAAGTTGTTTTTGCTGTAAAAATAATAAAATTTGAATTTTTAATCTCAAAACTCTCATCCTTGGCGGAAAAAAATAATCGCTATATCATCTGGCGAACATATTTAATTTCTTTCAAAAATAATGGTTATTTCAACAACTTATATTAAGAGACTAATGAATAATATGAAACAATTTCGTACAATGCATATTACGAAAATATACATCTGGCATGTATATTTTCGTATTACGTTTTTGATCTCCAAACACAAAAAACGCCAAGGAAGACAGAGTTTTGAAATTTAAAATTAAAATTTTGTCAATTTGAGAGCAAAATATCTCAATCTAACACATGTATACGATAACTAATACATATGTATACCCAAATACGGGGATTAAAATCGAGAAATATTTTTTCTCGATTTTTAATAATTTTTTATAAAAATCCAATGGGAGATTAACATAGGAAATCTTTTTCTTCCATCCACTGACGGTCAGTGACGTCACACTTCGCTTGCGTATATTCTACTGTAATTCCAGTTTGTCTCGAGAGTTGGTGCTCGATCAAATCCAGGAAAATATTTTTTAACTTCGTGTTATTATTGTTATACAAAAGATTGTGTCCTAATTGAAATATTACATCAAGATGTAATTAGTGTTTGAAGAGTTTTGAAGTGTGCATAAAAAACTATACATTTTGAAAATTTGGTGCGGAATTGGAGTGAGCATTTAATATAATTTTCTATCAAATTTACACGCGCGTTGATTAACAACCACTCTAACCTACAAATTTATTTGTGTAGCTAATTTATTATATTTTATTTATTTATTTATTGTATGGACCACTTTTAGTATCGTATCCCTTTGGCAAAATTTGAAATTTGGCACCGACGTAGCTCGGACGCTTCTCGCAAAGATCTTTAGTTTCACAATTGAGATAGCCATTTCAATTCATCGCAAAAGTGGTTTAAAATATTTAAAGTCACCAAAGGGGTCCCATACTTTTGTGCGTGTGTATTTTATTTATTTATTTTTTGTATGGAAAATTTGGCACCGAGGTAGCTCGGACGCTTGTCGCCAAGATCTTTAGTTCCACAATTGAGCTAGCCATTTCAATTCATCGCAAAAATGGCTTAAAATATTTAAAGTCACCAATGGGCTCCAATACTTTTGTGCGTGTGTATGTCACTGATATTTTATTTATTTATTTATTTTATGGAACAGCTTTAGTATCGGATCCCTTTGGCAAAATTTGAAATTTGGCACCAAAGTAGCTCGGACGCATCTCGCCAAGATCTTTAGTTCCACAATTGAGATAGCCATTTCAATTCATCGCAAAAATGGCTTAAAATATTTAAAGTCACCAAAGGGGTCCTAATTTGTGGCTTAGATTTAGAAAATCCGTGCTTTTCTCACGGCCAATTATATGTTGCGTGTTCCAGGGTTAGAAAACCTTCGAATTTGTTTGTGTATACTCCTCAAGAATTAACCAAAAATATTGTACATCCAATGGCATTACGGTAAATTAAGTTTTTGTAGAATAAAAAAATATACCTGTTATAAAATAAATTGAGTTTCAACTTTTTCACCTTTAATTAAAACGAGTTTAAGTTTTTATTTAATACGAACTCTACATTTCACTCCGCTCATACTATACACATACTCACATGCATCGATTGATTAAATTGTAATAAATGTACATGTAATGAATGATGTTAGATATTGTAATAACTTTTTGATAAAAATTTTCATCAAATCGGTCCAGATTGTTACAGCTTATTCAAAAAATACGGAATTTTTATGTGAAATTCGTTGCTATTAGAGATTCTCTCATAAATTGAAATATTTGCCGTATGAAATAAAATTTTGAGCTGTTCGACATTCAGCGGAGGTTTTAAATAACAAGTAGCAAATAGAAAGTACCAAGTAGCAAGAAGCAAGTAGCGAAAATTTCGGTAATTATGTCTTTTACGTTATAATCGGAATTCACAGTCACCGTTCACAGCGCTCCATACCTGTTTCACTTATATACCACATCCTTACACACTTACAATAAGTTAGTTATTTTTTTTTCTAGCAAAATATTCTCTAGAAATAATTTATATGACAAAAAAACGTTTGTCGGGTCAGCTAGTATTTAAGTAAAGCCTTTTCATAAAATAAATTCCAACTGCGTATTTTTTGCATGATTCATTTTATAAATGTCATTAAATTAAATTCAAAACATAAATTAAACATATGACCGTCGTGAAACTTAGGAATTTGCATCTCCTTTAACAATATAAATGCTAAAGAGAATAAATCTGTTTTTTGTTTAGAGTGACGATATTAAAAATGCTTTAATTTAGCTTCTCATTTAGATAGATTTATTTTCCAACTGGAACATTTTTAGGAAATTGTGCGAATCGTTTGCATTTATATTGATCCATTGAAGAGAAAATAAGTTCAGTATCAACAGTAAACAACAATGTTTATCTCAAACATGAATATTTAAAAATGATAATATAAATGATCGTAACAAAGCTTTGTATTTGTTATATTCGGTCATAAAAATATACATTTATGAAGTAAATATTTGATAAAGTAATTTTATTGTTTATATTTATTCAAATATACTAAAGAAGACATTTTATTCACAGTCATACGAATTCTAATCTTAATTAAAGTTAAATATAATGTTTTATAACTCAGTATATAATGATTCATACTTTTGAATCATATTTTTTTTTTCTCCTAACTTTCAGAAAAGTTACAGAAGAGTTTTTTTTTTTTTTTTTTTTTTTTTTTTTTCAGAAAGATCGTTAAAATATATTTGTGCAAAAATAATGCATAACTTTTAATGTGTATATAGGGACCCCATACATAATACATTTAATTACTGTAAAACAGCTTTACACAATTATTTACTATTAACAGCAGAAAATAAACGTTATAATGTTAGATTATCATCAAATTAATCGAAATAATTTATGTATAAGAATATTTCAATTATCTAGCTTGAAAAAATAAAAGATGACGACATATATTATAACCCTCACTACTTTGAAATAACATATGTAACTGGATGAAACTTATTGTGAAATTTTAATATTACTTGCACAGATAAAATTTTAGATTAAATGCATTAATGTTGATTTTCTTGGATTCAGTAGGCGGTAGATTGAATTAACCCACCATATGTAAAAAAGAGAAAATCGCAGTGAGATTAAGTTCCTTTAATTAAATGGATACCACGTCATGTAAATCAACAATGAAATGCTGACATGTGAGAGAAAAGACAGCTTGTAATTTGGCATTGTTATACGGCAGAAAAAAATTAGACTGGCGACATGATCGTCACAGTCGATGCAAGTACTATTTACCATTTCTTATGGACTATGCTGTGGCAGTAACGAAAAAACAGAAATATATTCCATTGGACGGTAGATACAAAATAAATATTTATATGGTGATAAAAAGAATAACATTGCTTACGTTGATATTTGGAAAATTACTGACAAATATCTGTACACATCAGTCACATCATTACGGTGTGGGCCACGATAATCGATGCATGTGTCAGGGGTAAATATGACACGCCTCATCCATGCAAATGTTGTCTTAAATACTATGGTAAAATCTAGGATCTATAAATATGATGTGAAATCGGAAAGATCAGCAAGGAGTGCAAGCAATTCTTCCCGTAATTATCAGTGAAGATGCAAAGAAGTGTAAAGTGAGATACGTCGTCAAATTTCTTAAATTGCTGTAAAGACATCTTAACAGATAGCATGAAGAAGCATCAGACCTTAAGTGGTGCATATTGCTGATCACTGATGATAATATACTGGGACGCTCTGATCAAGAAATAATTCTTTATGATCACGAAAGAAGTACGGTTTCTTACCGCAAAAGTAAATGTCCACTCAGGTGCGGCTAAAAAATTAGAGCAACGTTGTCAGTTCAGAATGACGAGGTGTGTAATTGCTCTTATATATAGATAGGAAAGGGAATTTTAGAGTCGAAATAGAAACCAATAAGAATTTAAGAAATTGAATGTATCAGCCAATAGCAGTTTGTGATGTAGAAACCCATGTAAAAAATCAAGAATATATAGATTTTATGTAATATTTCCGATAATCCAGCAGAAGGGGGCACAGCAAAATCACAATTAATCCAAAATTGCATACTTTCAGCATGAATTCAGCCAAAACAATCTGTCGGCCGAAACGCTTACAAGATCTCGATTTTACAGAATACTTCCATATCCATAAAAATCATAAAATAACATTAACTGTGAATTTGATGCACTACAAAATATCTACATATCCTTTATTTTTCACGGCTTTCTATATCCCAAATTCTAGTATGTTTCTTAAATTCGTACAAGAACAAGTATCCACCTCGTCATTCGACACTGATGACGGTATATTTTACGCTATTAAAACTGCAGTTTGCATCAAATATTTTTACATAGGTGCTCTGAACGTTGTGCAAGTAATTATAAATCTGTTCAACGGCAACACTGGTTACACATTCAAAGCAACTTTGTTTCGAAAAATTGCCATATCTCTTTTATTCTTCCGATTTTCTCCTACACGACTTAATAAATAGTTATGAGTTTTCAATATAAAAACTGTCATTCAATAAATTAAACTAGTTCGCAGAATTTCCTTAATTATAAAATGTCAACCATTAAATGTAAAAAAAAAAAAAAAAAAAAAACACCGACAGAAGAGTGTAATGGTGAAGATGAAGTAAGTCCCAAAATTAACAAATAAAAAGAAAAATATTTTCTAAATAAAAAAATCTAAGTTATCAATACATATCAGCAACTAAATAAGAAATTATAGTAAAACAAAATTATATGTGTAGATTAAAGTATTGATCTCGATTCTGATTATTATTATTTTTTTTTTTATTGAAATATTTTTTAGAAAATAAATACATAAAATTGTATATGTAATAATTTTACGCATAAGCTTCAGGTTTTGCAGCACATTTTCCTTAAAGATTTGTATTTAAAATTTTCTTTGACATTATTTTTTCGTTTATTTATTTATTTATTTATTTTAAATTTAAAAATAAAATTAAAATAAATGTTATTGATGAAAATAACATAGTCCTAATATATATTTTTGAAAACGTATATGTAACTGATTTTTAAATTTTGTAATTTAAATTTTGTCATAAATGGCGAAATTTTCTTCATTAGCATGTTTTTGAAAGAAAAGACTATTTTTCATTTTAAAATATAAATATGACTGAAGTAACATGAAATAAAAAAATAAATAAAACTTTATAAACAGTTATGTTTAAACTAGAAATATATATGCTAATTCTTTCAGAATAGCTCTTATTGAGTCAAAATAATATAATAATATTTCTTTTTGCAAATTTTATCATTTGAATATATTAGAAATAATAGAAGTTTTTTTTTTTTTTTTAGATGTAACAAATGCATTTCTTAGAGAGGCATTCTTATGATAGTTAATGTATGCAAACTAAAATATACAAAATGCATAAGAGTGTTTTTTAATACGAATATGAAAAAAGCATAAAGCCGACTTGACAACTTTGGAAATGGATAACAAAAAAATTAAAATTCTATTTGAATTGCACTCTCATTTTTAACATTAAAATAAATTGATATCACAACGACCAGATCTTATTTGTAACTGAAAATAAGTAATGGATATATTTATTAAAAAAAAAAAAGATTGAAGCAGAGCTCCATTTTGTTTTTTCTTTCTTTCTTTTCTTTTTTTTTCTTTTAATTATTATTAAATAAGTGTTTGTTATTTACATGTGGAATTATACTTTATTTTAAATTTAATAGAAAAAAAAACATTCTTAAATAATTTCGACTTTTTTTTTTCTTAAGCTTGAACTTATTTAGAACGCGCTTTCATCATTTTAGAAATAATACACATCCGTTTGTTTTCCTGTACATTTGTGTGTGCATGGCAACATTCATTTTTTTTGCAGACCAAAATCAAAACTATTTAATAGAAGTTCGTAAAATTGCTATTTATGTCTAACTTAACATAAATTAGTGTCTATTAAATCTCGATGCATGTCACCCAAGAGGTGTCGCTGATAGATTACAGTTTCAGTAGTTTACCAAAAATCTATATTTCAGCTTCTATAATGTATAATTGCCTAGATTTTAATAGTGAGAGAATCATTATGAAAATGTTATTTTTTTAAGATGTATATCGAAATATGCGTCTCTCGGGAATATTACAAGTTTTCCTGTTTACATTATAGGCTACATTTGAGCGTCTCTATACCTGCATTTAACTTGATATATAAAAGAATTATTATTAAAAAAAAAAAAAAAAAAAAAAAAAAAAAAAGAAGAAGAAATAGAAAAAAAAAAAAAAAAGAAAAGAAATCGATGTAATTTATGTGTATATAGAACGGACAGAGACTTACTTACTGTTATGATTTACATTCTGCGATTTTCCATATAGTTACATGGAAATGTATACAACCGTTAAAATTGTACCAAACTGCATATATCCAATATATATTGTGAGCAGCTATACTGTTTAGCAGCAAGTTATTATTATTATTATTTTTCTTTTTTCCATTTTTGCAGTAAATTTACAAAATCAATTTACAAGTTTATTATTATTATTATTATTATTATTATTATCATTATTATCACTATTATTTTTTTTTAATCTAATTTGTCCGGTAAAGGTTTAAACATAACGAAATCCCCAATCTGTTAATTTCAATAGCTCATTTTCAGTTGAACTCCTACAGACCTACTTGAATAATTTGAATAGTTAGTTTAATGAATTAACTAAAATTTTTTTGTCCATTATTTGTAAGCGCAGTTTTTCAAAATATTAAACAACTGATATTTTTCTGCATTCCTTATTTGATTACAAATTTTTAGTATACATTTGAGTGGAATATTTTAATCATCTGTAACATTATGCGAAAAAAATATATTTTATATAAAGGTGAGGTTTCATTTCCTGCTATAAGAACTTTTCTATGAAATACACAAAATTACGCAAAAGGTATAAATATCTGAAACACAAAATTATGCAACTTACAGATTTATTTATTTATTATTTTATTATCATTATTATTATCATTATAATACAATTCTTAATATCAATATGTATACGAATGTATCATTAGCTGCCAATATTTTAATTTTATTCCGGTGTATTTTTAGCCCCACATTTAATTCATATCACTTATGTTTTAAGTGTTTTTTTTTTTTTTTTTTTATCAAAATTATATATTGGAGAAAATATTTCTATAAATAAAGTGGTGCGAAATAGAGGCGGGGCTAAAAATACTTCGGAATAAATTAAAATATTTGTAGCAATGTGTATCACAACTTTTACTGTTTTACATATTTAGAGATGTAAATCTAAAGAGTATTTTGCACAAATACACTGTCATGTATATTAAATGTATTATGTTTCAAAAACTTGGAAATAAAAATTTTCTATGCAGGCTTTACTATTATATTAACTATATATTTTTAATTGCTGCTTAAGATTTTATTTTATTTTATTTTATTTTGTTTTTTTTTAAATATAAATTACATAGTTTTTAGTTTTAATTATAAATACGCAAGATTTTATAATTTTAAAACATAGTATTTAACATTTTCTATAACAATATGTTTTGTTCAAAAATTTTCATATTTTAATTTAAGATCGCAAATTTTAAACAGAAATTACAACAAATGATAAGAAGAATTTTACAAAAAACATAAGAATCTGATTTTTAAAATTTTCAGTTCAAACTTTGTTGTAAGGTCGAAATGATCTTCATTTGCATACTTTTGTTAGGAAGAGGCTATTTTTCATTTCAAAATATAAATGCATCTAAAGTAATCTAAAATAAAAAAAAATAAAAATAAAATATTTTTAACAGTTTTGTTTAAATTACAAATATATATGCTAATTCTTCCAGAATAACTCTTAAATTGAGACAACACTCATATTTGTTTTTTGAAGATTTATTCTTTGAATATTTTTAAAACAATAGAAGAAAACTTTCTTTTACATATAACAAATGCACATCCTAAAACAAAAGGCATACTTATGATATTTAATGTAAGCAAGCTAAAGTGTACAAAAATCACAAGAGCGTACTTTAATATGAATATGAAAAAAAAATGTATAAAGAAGAACTTTGAAAATGGAGAACAGAAAAATGATAATTCTATTTAAGCTGTACTCTCATTTTGAACATTAAAACAATCGATGGCACAGCAACGGTACTGAAAATGAGTAATGGCTATATTCATATAAAACACAGCGTAGCTTAATTCTTGCTTTTATTTCTATTTTGTTTTATTATTTTTTAAAGACGTGCACTTTATTTTAGAGATGCCATTATACTTTCTTTAAAATTTTATAGAAAATAAATGGATTCATAAATAATTTTGACTTAAAAAAGAAATGCTTGAAGTTATTTTAAACGTGTTTTGATCATTTTGAAAAAGTTGTAAATCCGTTTGTTTGCCTGCACATCTGTGAATAAGTGACAACATTTATCCTTTTGCAGCACTTAATGAAAAACTATTCAATAGAAATTCCTAAAATTCCTAATTATTTTTAACTTGACAAAAATTAGTGTCTATTAAATTTTGGTGCGTTTCACCCAACAGGTGTCACTGATAGATTGCAATTTCCTGAATTTATGGAAAACCTGTAATTCAGTTCCTATGATGTGTAATTACCTAAATCTTAATAGGGGGAGAATCATTATGAATTATTATTATTATTATTATTATTATTATTTATTATTATTAAGATGTATATCGACGTATGCGTGTCGCAGGAATATTACAAATTTTCTCGTTTACACTAAAGGCTATATTTCAACTTTCTAACGTATACCTAACTTGATACCTAAAAGGATTAATACTTAAAAAAAAAAAAATAAAATAAAATAAAATAAATAAAAAATAAAAGACGTAATTCCTGTGTATATAAGCTGACAGGTGTTTCACTTACTGTTGCGATTTACATACTGCGATTTTCCATATAGTTGTATTTATGCGTACAATCGCAAAAGTTGCACCAAACTACATGTATTAAATATCCGTTGTGAGCAGCTATGTTGTTTAAAGCTTTTTTCCATTGTTACAGGCAAATTTACAGGACCAGTTTGCATGCATTTTTGTTCTTTCTTTTTTGTTCTTTCTTTTTCGTTTTTTTTTTTTTTTTTTTTTTTTTAAGACCACTTTGTCCGGTAAAGGTTTAGACTTATTAAAATCCTCAATCTACATCTTTCAATAGCTCATTTCTAATTGAAATCCTACATAGCTAGTTGAATTATTTCAATAATAAGTTTAATGAATTAAATCAAAATTTTAAATCCATTATATGAATGGGCAGTTTATTTCAAAATATTAAAAAAAGAAAATGGATACATCTCTACATTATACATTTGACAACATTTTTTTAATGTAAAGTTGAGTGGAGTATTTTAATCTTCTGTAATGAGAAAAAAAAAAAAAAAAAAAAAACTAATTTCTATATGAAGGCGGTTTTTCATTTTCTACTGTAAGTAATACTATGAAATACACAAAATCAACCAAAATGTAAAAATACATGAAACAAAAAATTATGCAACTTACAGATTTTATATATATATATAAGGATATATATATATATATATATTATTATTACACAGTTTTTAGTATCGCTATAAATACAAATGTATCTTCTTCTTCTTCTTCTTTTTATTTATTTATTTATTTATAATTAATTAAATAATTTATTAATTTATTTATTTACTGCTGTACCACTTTAGTGATATAAAATCAAAGAGTAATCTGCACAAGTAAACTATCATCTATATTATATGTATTATGTTAAAAAACTCGAATATGGAAATTTTCAATGTAGATTTTACTTTATTGTTACTTTAACTTTAATTTTTGAATTGCCGCTTAAGGATAAATAAATCTTATAATTTTATGTATTGTAAAATTAAACACACTTTTGTTAAAAGTAAAGGACTTAATAATTTTAACATATTAAAAAAATTACTCATCTAAATACACATAACAATTTACGAGAAATTTTGATTAGAATAAAAAATGTATTACTTGTTTTACTGATAATAACAGTAATTGGTTGCATCTAACGATTGAATCTTTTAAAGACTATATACTCTCTAAAATTTCTGCAGTGAGAGTCTCACTCCTTAAAAAAGTGACCACTGATTTGACGCCAATTAAAGTGACAAAATACTATTATCATTCATTTCTCACTTTTCTCGAGAGAGTGGCGGGTAGTCACTGTATCACAAAGAGTGAGGTCATCATCTATTGCAAGATCAAACTTCTGAAGAGAGAAAAACTGCTGCAACCATCTATTAACCATATTTCGAATGAAATATAAAAAATAATTTCTGGACGATCCCTTGCATGTGATTTGTTTAACAGAACTTATTGAAGATATTTGAGAATTAAAAAGGAAAATAATTATGGTAAGCGATATTTTGGTAAATATAATTTTTTTATACGATTGATAAAATCGAAGTGTTATTAGTGAAAAATCGAAACCCATAAGAAAAATATTGAAATTAGTCATACAAAGGAAGTAGTTTTATCAGTGGGATAAAATATCAGTGGGAATATTTAATGCATAACGCCTTAAAATCTATTGCAATTTATATATTTATTATTTACATTGATATTTAACGAATATGAAATATTCAAAAAGTTGGTTTTAATATATCACTAATAATTAAAATCTTCAACAAGATTTATACTCCTGAACAGACAAGTTTTTCAAGAAACTCTCTAGAATTGTGTACAAATATTTTATTGTTTCTTGAAACAGGCACAGTGAAGTAGCTTTTGTTTTCTTCTAAGCTACTTTAAAAATAGTTGTTTGTCTAAGAGAATTTATTTTCAAGTATACATTTTGATTTTAAAATAATTCAAATTTTAGTAATTTAAAGTAATTCTAATTTTTAATTTCAAATATTCGTTAGAACTCTGCAATTTTCTTGATAAATGCAGTAAAAAATTATAAATATGATGAATATCTTATGTCAAAGATTTACCACTGTAAATTAAGGAACTTGTGCATGTGCTCAGCGGTTCAGTGGTAAGACACTCGGCTGCCACGAGGATCGGTTCGATTCCCGACAGATCCAAACTGCGTACTTTCCATCGTTCAACTAGTGCCAATGCGAATATATATATATATATATCGTCTAGTTTATTCGATTTTTTTAGGGAAAAAAAAAAAAAAGCTATTTGAATAACTCGGAATATTCTCACTCTTAACGGAGAGTGAAAAATCTCACTCTTTCAATAAGAGACTTTTCACTCTTCAGATGTTGGCTCCATTCTCGCTTGTTTCAAGAGTGATATGCCTCTTTTTTAGAGTCAGATCTCACTGAGTAGAGTAAGATACGGATTTTTTTTTTTTTTTCCTTTTTTTTTTTTTTTTTTTTTTTTAATACGTATAAATCACTCTGAAAAGAAGTTTGATTAAAAAAATACTTTCTGTGCTGCAAATAATTAAAAATTCAATTAATAAAATATTTTTCCCTTCTCAAATACGTTTCACAATTAATTTTCAGATACAGTAAAAAATATAATAAATCTATTTAAATACTTTTCTAAAGATGCATTAAAATATTCCATAAATATGCATGTACTTACAAACTTAATAGGACAAGAAAGATAAAAAATATTGATAAATAAAATTTTAATCTTACAAAAAAAAAAAAAAAAAAAAAAAAAAAAAAAAAAAAAAAAAAAAAATCCAAAATATAGACAAAACAAAATATCCATAAACGAATAAAAAATTACATTCGTAAAATACTTAAAAATTCCAAAAAATTTTCAAGCATTAGTGCAAAAGTTTTTTTAAAAAGCAGTATAATCTAAAGAATTTGCTTAAAAAAAGACCTTTAGCTACCGTACAGAGAAAAAAAATCCACTCTCTACACAAACCATTTTACAAATTATTCTAAGGAACATTTCAAAGTTTAATTCGTATTTAAAAAATCTTTATCTTGTCTTTCCTAAGTATGTCTGAAAGTATCATCTGTTTAAAAAGAGAATATTTAATTATATTAATTATTTGATGGGAAGATGCCTAAGGATTTTCCTTTTTTACAATCCGATTTTACTTAGAGTTGAGGAAAAAAGATATTTGTTTCACTCAGCATATTTTTTATTATGAAACAATTTATGTAAGTTTTTTAAGTACATACAAGTTCCATTATTTTATTACCACCTCTTATTTATGAAAAGCTTTTTATTTCATATTTTATAGTAAACGAATAAAAAATGTGTGTCAAAGTTAAGTGTACTTTTTTCACATTTCAAAAATGCTTGTAAAAAGTATACAAATTTCAATCTGTTTCTTGCAACAATGTTTTAAATAAATGATTAATTATCATTCATATGAACTAGTTCAAGATCCTATATAAATATTATACTTAAAAAATAAATAAATAAATAAATAAATAAATAAGCATTAAATATTAAAACATACTGATGTCTACTTTTTAACAATTTTTATGTCGTTATTTCTCATGTACGTTGTACTTATTAAAATCATTTAAATTAACTTATTGAAATAAATAATTACATCACATATTTTGCATTCAATATTTATACTAAGTTCAGTTTGTCATTCTGCAAAATTAGAGCAGTAGAAGTGTTAATTAACGATATTAGTATTTCATTTATTTACTAGTTATCTAGAATTTCGTAGAAATTTTTTTAATGTCTGTCCCGTCCGTGAGGTAAATTTATTAATAAAATAGCCTGCGAGGTAAATTCATAGCCAAGAGAGTCCGCGAGATAGTTTCTCAGAAAAGTAGCTGAATAACTGAATTAGAATTATTATAAAGTGTAAATAAATTAAACATTAAATATATAATATATATATATATAATAGAAATTACAGTTGTACCATGGTTTGTAAAATAAAAATAATATTGAATTTGGAGTATAAAAAGGACACGTACGGATAGTATAAGAAAATAAAAAAGAAAGGATGATGTCATTGTAACTTTTTTTTTTTTTTTTGCATTAGTTGCTTTGGAATAAATAGAGAAACGAAACGTACTTAATTTTCCCTGGAACTCTTTTAAAAGGTGAAATATGAACTGATGTGGTTATTAAAAGAATAAATTGGAAATAGAAAAATCGGCATAAGTTATTTTCAATTAAAATTAAGTGTGCGACATTTATAAATGGTGTCAGAGAAGCGGAATTTCCTTTACCTATAGTACGAACTAAAAGTTTGTTTGAACTTATGAAAAGGAAATTAAGGTAAGGAAATTTAAAATACATGTATTATTGCTTTATATTTACATATTTACATATTCCAATATAAATGTTATACAATTGAATAAATAGTACTTAGTACTGAAAAATAAATTTAATACTTAATACGAAGATTATAAACAAGGATTATAGTAATTATTGTGAAATATGTGCTTTAAAATATATATCAGCGTATATTAATTTATTTAAAATCTTTCGAAAATTGAAAGAAAAAAAAATTTATTAATAATAAATATGAAGATTGTATACAATAGAGACAAAAAGATTACTAAAAGAACGATAGAATACTTAATGAATGGAAATGACAAGGTTTTAGCATTAGTAATCGAAAATATTGACAGAGATGTACCTCAAAGAGGAAAATTAATAGAGCTTATGAAAATTATCTTGAACAGTAAAGAGTATAATGAAGAAACTCTCAAACAGATGTATCAGACTATCATCGACTATAAAAAAGAAAGGGAAGAAACTGAAAGAAAGAAAGAGAAAGAAGAAAAAAGAGAGCAGAGAGAAAGAGGAGAATTTAAATTAAAACTTGAAGCATAAGAATGAAAACTGAGGATAAAAGCAGGAAAAAAGAAAACTACGGTTAGAATCTGAAGAAATAAAGAATTGGAAAAATTAATGTTAAAACGGTCAAGCTCTATTGAGAAACAAAGTCTCAATGATGATAATGTTGCATCTACAGAAAGGTCAAAATCAGTTAAAGAATATGTGAAAAGTATTAGATTATTAACAGTAAAAATACCTGCCAAGGCAGAAGGTTGGAAATTTTTTTTTTTTTTTTTGATAGCCTAAAGAAGGCATTTTCACTTTATTAATGTACCTAATGAAGCAAAATTTTAAATATTATTGTGTTTACTGGGCGAAAGGAGCTGAGCTGTTAATGTACGCAAAGAGAAAGGTAATAAAATAATACGAACATTTAAAAGAAATCATATTACGATAATATCAACCTTCGGCACAAACATGCTTCGAAATTTCAAGAAAGCAAGAAGAAGAGATAAAGAAAATTTCATTCAGTTTACAACTGGATTAATATCTCTATGGGAATATTATTGTAAAGTGAGGGATACTAAAGACTTAGAAACATCACAAGAACTAATAATATTGGATTGTCTTATGGAAATTCTGGATCATGAAACAGCAACACATATAAATTAGAACAAGGTGACAGTTTGGTTAGATCTAGATAGTGTTGGTACGATGTAGTAATAGATTCAGGAACTGAAATTACTGTGGTCAGAAAAGATAAAGTTAGAAATATACCCTTAGGCAAAGGAAAGGCAATTTTTTTGAAAGGTATGTTTGGTTCACCAGTACAGTGCGACCTAGTGCAAATCCCATTAATAGAACCAGTGGGATGATCTACCAATGTGATACACTTACCAGTATGGTGTGCGGTAGCTGACAGTTTCTCAAAAGAGATGCTAATTCCACCTGACATTCATGAGCAATTAATAGGTGAGTTGGAATAAGAAGAAACGGATGTAGCGGGATGTCCTGTTGGACATGGAAGAGTGGGAAATTCTGAAGAAAAGCAGAAGTAGGAAAGTAAAATTCCTTCTTATTTAGGAAAAGGAGAGTCGGTAATAGATTCAAGCGGTTAAAAGTTTCTCTGAGAAGAAGACGTAAAGGTTCTCAGTCCAGTCAGTCTCCAAAAGAGCAGAAATAATGTCTATAATTGCGGATGTTATGGTAATAAGCTAAACAGAAGAAGGGTAATTTCACAAGATGTATTCTTTCACAAAAATAAGATGGGGGGAGAAGATATAGGATAGTTAATCCTACCAAAACATCGAAGTAATGAAGTATTAAGTTTAGACCAAATTTCGCATTTTGGAAGTAATCTAGGAGCTACGAAGACAACAAAGAGAATCCATGATTTATTATGTTAGCCCGATATGAAAGAGGGTATAGGGAAATACTGTGCCACATGCATGGAATGTCAGTTAAGATAACCTATAAAATAAAAGGAAAGAGACCACCAATTACTCCAGTAGTTGCCAGGGTTGACCAAGTGCTAAATATTGATGTTATAGGACCGATTGAGCCAGCTACTTCCAAAAGACATTAGTATATTTTATGCCTTGTAGTTGAACATACAAGATGGGCAGAAGCAATACCATTGAGGAAACTCAGCACAGCAAAGAGTGTTTGTGAAGCATTATTAGAAATTTTCTCTAGAGCAAGGATGCCAAATTTGATTGTGTTCGATAACGGGACATGCTTCAAGTTAAAGTTGACGCAATAATTTTATAAGACAATAGGATCGAGTCCAATATTCTCAATTTTAATAATCCCCAATCTACTAGATTAGTTAAACGATTTAATCAAATTTTAAAGCAGATGCAACTCCACACTATTAGAGAGCAAGGAAGAAAGTAACATCTCTATATACTCATCATATTATGGGCATACCGGGAGATACCGAACAGTACTACAGGAGTGGCACCATTTCAGTTTTTGTATGGCCGACCACCTATAGACATATGTCGATTTTAATGTATTCCTGGATAAGAGAAAATAAAGGTAAGGTTTACAACTAGACACTAAACCTATAGCAGTATTTTTAGAAGAACGGAAGAAGAAACTTGAACAAATAACGCAAAACACAGATCTCAGAACACAAATCCAACAAGAAAGAATGACTCATTACTATAATATATCATCGTCCAATAGACAATTTGTAGTAGGAGATCAAGTACTTTTGTTTATACCTGATTCGCAAAACAAATTCTATCAAAGATGGCAAAGTTCAGAGGAAATATTCAAGCAAAGAAATCCCATTCACTTGTAGAGAAATTGGCACATGGCACACTCAAAGTCGAACACCAGAATAAATTACGTATATATTTAGCAAAGGTGTCGGCAGTAAATCTGATATTAGAAGACGATGCAGAATTTGGGAATAGAAGATACCTAGATATTTGATCAGGAGACTGTGGAATTTCAGAAAGAAATAAACACAGTCAAGCTAGAATGGTTCACCATAGATCAAATACAAGAGTTGAAAGATCTACTATGGAAACTCAGACAACGATTTGGAACAGCTATGAAACCTGCGAAAGTTGGAATGCATTGGATTGAACCTATACCAGATCTATTTTCCGACCAGACTATACCTCATTTCCGACTGTGGCAGTCGTTATTTTGATCACGTGACGTCACATTCCGACTTTTGATTTGACGACTGTCGTTGTATAAGGACGGTCGCTATGGCACTTGGATCGGAGAATAGATACCCAGGAGTAATTTGTAAGCAACCACATAGATATCCAATACCAGTTGTTTGTCGGAAAGAAATTCACCGCCAAATTAAAGAATTAATAGAGGCCGGATTGTTTTAACGATCAATAGCAGAGATCGCATACCCAATAGTATGTGATGCTGAAAAAATGCTACAGTATGATTATGTATAGACTATAGAGCTCTGAATACAGCAACGAAACGCACTCCATTCCCAGTGAAAGGCATGGAAGGACTGATATATGTAACCGGAGCAGCAAACTGGTTGACTAGTTTAGATTTACTCCGAGGATATCAGCAGATATTGCATTGAGATTATTATTAGATTGTTAATTTGATCATACATTGGAAGAAAACAGTAAATCACTGACAACATTCGCAACTCACAATAGTACTCACCAGTGGAAAGTAATGCCATTTGGATTAGTAGCAGCAGAAGAAACGTTTCAGCGAAATATAAATATAATAGTACTAAAAGATCCCAAAGACTATGCCGAAGATTATATAGATGATAGTATAATTCACTCACAAACCTTTGAATAGCATTAAATGCACCCAGATAAAGTTCTGTCTGAGTTAGGAAATGTAGAGTTATCAGTGAAACTAACGAAATACACATTTGTTGTTAACACTATAAAGTATTTAGGCACATAATTGGAGGTGGATAGTCATGGATCAGATGAAGAAAAAATAAAAGCAATAGCTGAAGTACAACAACCTACTACGAAAAATAATGTCTGAAGAATATTAGGCTTAATCAATTTTTACCGATCTTACATAGAAAGCTTTGAACAATCAGAAACTCCACTAACGGAACTAAGAAGAAAAACTGCAATAACTCATAAAATTTTATGGGAAGCACGTCGTTTTAAGTCTTTGTATAATTAAAACAAGACTTACCCCAAATACAGTTGTTTTGATAAATAAATAAATAAAATGTTATATTAGAAATGCATATTTCAGTCTCAGCATATATATATATATATATATATACAGTTTGTCTACTTGTGTATGTGATCGTGCATGCTTATGAATGTATATATAAGCATACAATTCAAGTATTTAGAACAGCTATTTTTGATCGAAATAATTACAATATTAGTATGAATGAGTAAAACATGAAATGAGCAACCGATGACACTAAGACAAATGACAAGATTAATAAAAGGAAAACAATGCTTTAATATGATATACAAAAATACATAGAACATTACTAATAGGAAAAAAAAAACTATCTATCGAGACTGAAGAGGGAAAATATAACGAATATATATATATATATATATATATATATATCGATTCAGATAGGTAGATATTTAAATAGATAGTAAACGAAAATTCCGATTTTAAAAACATAAAATTGTATGAAATATACTAGAGTTATTATTATTTTTTTTTTTTTAACAGAAAACTTAAATGCATTAGATTTATAAATATTAGTTGTTCTTTATAAAAGGAAACATTTACACAATGTCGTTTAATCTGATAGCTCGGAAAATCCTGTTGACAATTTAAAAGAAATATGATAAGAATGAAAAAAAAAAAATCTTTAAATTCTGAGTATCATATATATATTTACACACACACACACACACACATATATATATATATATATATAATATTAAATTTTTTAGATGCTTTTTATCTATTTGCACAGTAATAAAATTATGTCATTTTTACATTAATTTGTACTTATTTATGTAAATTATAAGACAAATCAAATTAACGAATTACGAAACTTTGAAGGCATAACGAACATGTATCATTTATTCAAAAATCTTCGTTGAATTTTTTCAAAGATTTTAGTGTAAAGATTCTTATTCAATAAATAGCTTTATTTTCATATAAATTTCAATAGTTTAAGCGATGTTTTTCCGTTTGTAGAAATTCTTGCAGCTAGCCATATACAGAAATAATGTCTGCTTATTTTTTTAGATAAGAAAGAAATTGAATAATTTTACAATTATTTTAGGAATGATTAACAAAATATAGAAATACAGAAGAATGATCTTACATACTTTGGATTGTTTTAATACTTTATCGTATTTATTAAAAAAAAAAAAAAAAAAAAAAAAAAACAGTCCAGTAATTTAATAGAACGAAAATTCTAAAGTTATATCAAAATTTTTTGAAATCGAAATCTTCGATAATATAAATCCAAATTTCATAAATACAAGTAAATTTCAGGCATAGCAAATACAACTTGTTTTTACTAAATGTATTTATATAAAATACAAGTTTCTTTTTTTTTCTTTTTCAAAAGAAAATTTAAAACAATAAGCTTGCATTCTTCGTATCTTAATTAACTGAATTTTGTTTAAATTTGTGCAGTTTTCCTATGAAAAAATCAATTTCATTTCATTTATAAGGAATACAATATCTATGTATATGAATTTAAAATATGTTTCATTATAATCATAAATTCATATATGTAATTTCAATGTATGTATATATATATATATAAATTGATTAATTTCGGCTATTCCTTTCTTTTAAGTTACTTTCATATAAAGTAATTACCTATCTTACATCTACTAAGTTAATGCGTTAAAAGTAAATACAAGTCAAAACTCCTTATATGGTTACAATCATCACATTTAAATTAAATTTAAAAGTAAATTTCTTTTATTAGCCTAAAATTTACAATAATATTTGTCCGGATATTATGCTATTGGAACAGATATGTCACAGTAAACGTTTTAAAAGTTTTTACTGACAAAAAGATTATATTTTTCTGCAAACATTTTCTTTAATAAATATTTAAAAATTAATTTTAAATTTTCTGTTAAATTTTTAAGTCATAAATATACCTGTCTTACTACCATGTCTCCTTACCCAGGAGAATGGAGTTCATCGGCTGATATAAGAACAACAGTAGCATCAAAAACTGACTGACATTCGATGCATATTTAAATAGTTTTTACAAATTTATAACTTACTCTGAGTGTGAAATAGAAGCTATCACATTCTAGTGTTAAATTTCTAATACTTATATAGCTCTTTCATTTTGTGATATCTATTTCACCTTACATGTACTTAATAGATAATACACATAAACGTTGAGGAAAATAATTAATGCTCATAATGCAATCAGCTGGTTTAATAATAATATAAGATTTTTGGTGTTGACATCAAGCGTAACATTGACGTGATATTACTATGCATGGTGCATCATACAGTTTTGCACTTAAACTTTTGATTTCATAATTTTGGATGTTCTTTAGGTATTTTGGTGCGCTAAACCGGAACTGAAGTCAGTTTTCCTCTATCACAAGTAATTTTTCCTCAATACAGGGTATTTACCGGTTCAATTTATTTTATAACTTTACGACCAATGTAATTAATTAATCATGGAAACATACTAGTATCTACTGAAAACAAAGAGCATGTGTCAGTAGTCACCTTCTATTTAAAAATTTCAGAACAAGACAGAGAAATCTGACTTCATTTTCGAAGACAGCACACCATAATAAACATAAATATGAACTAAATTTATCAAATCATATTTTGTCAACATCATTTCATTTTTTTGAATTGTGCAGATAATGAAGTCTATAAAATTACTTTTTCTAAGTGTCATGACACGTGTAGTACAAATTTCATGCCATTTCACATTTCTGTTTGAGATTTGTTAAATAATTTGTTTGTACATTTAAACTTAATGTAATTTATTAAAAGTATCCATATTCACTCTTAAAATTCTATTTTGAAGATTATATACGTATTGGAATATATATATAACAATATGTTAATTGTACTGTTAAAAATGGTTTCTGAAAAATGAGTTAAACTGTCTCAAAATAGTTCCGAAACAATATATACTTAAATTTGAGAAACCATATAATCATTTTTGAGTGTATTGACATGCTCAAAAATGGGGTTGACCAATAAGAATCCAAATATCTCCATATGCTCAAAAATGAGTACAGGGGTTTTCCAATTTATTTATAAAAACTTTGTCCCCTTATTACTTCCGGTGTGATTTTTTTTTTTTTTTTTTTTTTTTTTTCTTTTAACACACTTGACATTGTGAGTTTTTTTGCTTTTCTTCCCATGCTATTCCTATGGGGTTTTTAGCCTTTTTTCCTCTCTTTTTCTACATTCTAAAGTGGCGGTGGTATATATTGTCTCGAAGCTATTTTGAGACAATGTAGCTCATTAAAAAAAAAAAAAAAAAGAAAAGAAACATTTTAACAGTGTGTTAAAAACAAACTATAATAATAACAGATAACTTAATATAAATTTATTGAGCAATGCATCTTTTTTAAATAATTAGTAGTTATAATTGTATATGGTATAATTTAGTATTAGAATTAAAAATATTTTTTTTTAAGGAGATACACTTAAAGTAATATGAATATATATATATATATTTACGCCAATAGTATAGAAACACTGACAACCATTTATATTAAAGTATATTTTATAAATGTTTAATTTAATTCATGCATGAAGTAGAGAGTTTCATGATATAATATTTAATTATTCATATTTATAACTCTCTTCCACTTTGTCTTATCTGTTTTATTTGACAACTATCTAATTAATATTGCATATGACTGTTGAGGAATATGACTAATGCTTTTAAGTAAATCAGTTGATTTAGTTATAATATATGATTTTCCGTGTCACGAAAATGACATCAAGTGTTACATCTCCTGATATTATTATGTATCATACATAATTAATGAATTCAGTAAACACATGATATTGTCTAAAGTACTGTGTGTCCTAAAATATGGAATATTGATTTAATGCCATTTCGCCATTTAATTTCAATTTTGCTATAGATAAATATACAGGGTGATTATAATTAAAGTTACGATTTCAAAATGCTATAATTTTAAAACTACCTATCAGAGCGATTTAATATTTTATCAGAGCAATCGTAAAAAAATGGATTTTTTTTTTTTTTTTTTTTTTTTTTTTTTTTTTTTTGCAAAAGGAAAAAAAAAAAAAAAGTTCCAAAATGTGTCGTTAAATATCCGTAAAGTATTTGTTTCATGAAGCTTTTTTTCTTTTTTCACTATGATTGTTTCCGCAGTTAACAGGTATTCTTGTCTAAAAAAAAAAAAAAAAAGTAAACCCTTGAAGTCTATTGTTTCCTGTTATTCCACTGTGTTGTTAATAACATTCCTGTGTTTAATAAGTCCATTTAGGTATTTCCCTTGACATTACCCTGATATCGCCATCTATAGGAACATGTTGGAACTACTTTTTTACTCCCCCAAACAAAATTTCATTGCCTCATGATTGCTCTGGTAAAATATCAAGTCGCTCTGATAGGCAGTTTTAAAATTATAGCGTTTTGAAATTGTAGCTTTAATTATAATCCCCTGTATATATATATATATATATATATATATATATATATATGTATTACATCTTACATTTAAACTTAATGCAATTAGTTAAAATGATTCCTATACATCCTTAAGATTCTATTTTTAAAATTTTATACGCTTTAACAAAAAAATTGTGTACAGTGTATAAACAATTAAATAATAATCTAAAAAATTAATAGACAGTTTAATATAAATTTATTAAGCAGTATACTTTTGTTAATCAAAACGTAGGTATGATTGTAGATGTAATTTAATCCTTTGCGCTCAGCATATTTTCCTCAAGACACGTCTTTTGGCGATTCTTTAAAACATCACACGTATAGTTTCCAGTTTACTACATTTCGGATACCGAAAAATTGTAATAATTTGTTTTATTTTACTTCATCATTAAATAAAATAAATCTTACTGTTAAAATTTTCCGGTAGCCGAAAGGTAGCCTATAGTTACACGTTTTAGAAAAATAACGCTTCATTTGCAGAGGAACACCTTAAGGCGTGGCTCGATTTTTTAATGTCCCCGCAGAAGGGACATATGAGCGATAAGGGTTAATATAATGATGAAAATTAAAGTTTGAATTTTTTTAATTATGTAAAAAAAAAAAAAAAAAAAAAAAAAAAAAAAATGAAGGTATACTGAAATTGCTATGATTATATACACATTTATTTTACGTCAGTATTATAGACATGCTAACATTTGATTTATATTTATATGTATATTATAAATATTTAATTTTTTTAAAGTATTGAATGCGTATAATAAAAATAGAATGTAAATCTCTCCATAATATTAAGCTACTCATATTTCTAATTCTTTTCCACTTTGTGTAATCTCTTTCACTTGAAATCTGTCTAATTAATATTATACATGAGTGTTGAGGAAAATGGATTATGCTCTTAAGTAAATGAGTCGATTTAGTTATAATTTATGATTTTCAGAATCATGAAAATGACATCAAGAGTTAGATCGATGTGATATTATTATGTATATGATGGATAATAAATGAAGTTGGTAAACACATCCTTTTGTCAAAATTACTGGTTATCAAATTGCATGTTAGATGTATTCCATGTCTTCCTCTTTTTGATTTCAATTTTTGTAATCAATTTGGTATTACAAATAAACATAATCTAATTATTTAAAATAAACACATTTAAAAATTTTATTTTGTAATTATTTATATATATATATTATTTAAAAATTTGCATAAGTATAACTTTTCGTTAAATAATATAACATTTTGTGTTTACATTGATGATTTAGATTTTTAAAGCGAAATATAACTGATGAAACGTCTGTAAGGTAGACATTTTTACCCACAACACGACTAAACTTGTATTCATTTGTACTAAATGTATCATTAAGTATGGAATAGGTTATTGGAGACTGTGAGGGAGACTTCCCTGAGAGTAAAGTAAAGGAATACCAACACAATTTTGATATTTTGCAGCTGCGTTCCCTCTTCAGTTGAATGGCTCGAAGCAATGTTTTTTGTTTTTGATAGCTCAGGCCAGATAACAAAGAAAAAACCCCACCAAAACATTGAATATTTACAGAAAAATCGAAAAAAAAATTAATAATAACTGAATTCTTATAGAAATACTCAAAAACTGACCACAGTTAGTGCTTTTTTACTTTTGGCGTTCTATTTTGACCAGAATTTAACTAACCAAATACGCATGAATCTGAAAATATTTGTAACGTATATCTACCGCAATAGCGATTTGAAAATTTGGTTAATTTGATATTTTGTATAAATGTTTGAAGAGTCCGATTAACTTAAAATTTGATACAAATGTTTAAGAATTCCTCAGAATTACGTGTATATCTTTTCCGTTCAAGGAGGCATAGGGAGGTTATAAAATGTTAATTTACTGCATTTCTAGCTTATTTTCGTGTTAAATATCTCATTTACCCTTAAAAAACTGTTAAATTGCTTACCAAGGAAAGAAAGGGCTTTAACGTCACACATGGCGAATTGTTTGCTCCTTGGCGATGTTCTTTGTGACCTTCGCGAGAAAATCCTTAGTATCTATATTTGGAATATCTAAGCTCTAACTTGATTAAATGAGAAGTTACTGGAAAATTCTTATTTTCTACGAGGGTGTATAAGGGAATTGTGTCGCAATGAAGTCAGTCAGTTTCGCCAAGGCAATTCTGCGTAAAAAGCTCTGTTTGAGTAAGTCTCGCCTATTGATTCCAGCCTGTTGATGCTATAGTATAGTTTATGCTGTGATCTTGATACCGTCAGCTGTTATTTAGGCTGTGATTTCTGATGAAACGGAAGTTGATATTTTGTTTACAGACCTGGAACCTGGAAAAATCTTTAAATAAACATTTAAACTACTGCAAGGTTCGCCTTTTATGCTGAGACAATTCGTTAAAACCAAGAGCTCAACAATATATTTAACCTCATAATAAATAAATTAAATATTAAATGTATGAATTAATAACTTCTTATAATATTTAACATGTAAAAAACTTCTGAAACTTACTGTTATATATGACAAAAAAAAAAAAAAAAAAAAATCATGTAAGTCCACTAAATTTGCAAAGTCAGACGAATTCCAGTTATTTATGATAAGTTGTTCATTCAAACCTATAAAGTTTAAATGATTGTATAAGGCCCGTTGTGCAATGACGAGACATGAGACAAAGTTTATCGCGACATGCGTCTCGCGCATGCTCTAAATACAAGTTCATCTCCTGAAAACTGTTTAGAGCGTGCGTGTGTCGCATGTCGCATCAAACTTTGTCTCATGTCTCTTCAGTGTGCGGAGAATTGCCTGCATTAGGATCCTAAGTCTGAGGGAGAATGCCATCCGTAGGGGTGTCTTTATAAGGGGTCCTAGTACGTATGTACACTATTTTGGGGGAAAATAACATAAAACACCGAATGGTTAGGCCGACGAGTGCAACCTGAGATCGAAACCGGAACCTCACGTGTACCATCTTTGAAGACAGAATATATCTGTCGCTAGTGGGCAAAAGGTTTGTATAAACATCTTCCCAAGGATTATTAAAAATGTTTCTGATTTCACGAATTTATTGGGAATCTTTTTGAAGTAAATGATTGTCGCCGATTATATATATATATATATATATATATATATATGTTTCCCTTCATTAAAACAGTGTAAATGAAAAATAAAAGGATAACTGAACAACATATTCTGCAAATTCAGAAGATTTATTCGGCATAGATTTCCTTATACCAATGTAGTAAAAACTTACTTAAAGAAATTACCGATTACAAACTTGTAGTATATTTTATGCAATTTTTTATTTCTTTAAATTACTAATAATTTATTAAATTGGTAATAATTTTGTACAAAAATAAACTGTTCTGTAATATTATTCTTTGTGAAGTGTACGTATTTTAAACCAGAAACTGAACAACATTAAAATTTTTTGCTTAATTTATTTATTCATTGTTTTTTGTTGTTTATTTATTTATTTTATTTTATTTTATTTTTTTTTAATTCTTTCCTTAAATGAAATAAATTCAAAAGCATACATGATAAATAAGAAAAGAAATGTTTTGTAGTACGTTATATTTAATTGAAGTAAAATCCAAAAGTTTGTAAAAAAATGAAATGTTTTAATTATAAATCTAAAAACAATCTGTCGTTTACATATAAAAATTTCCAAAGAAAATATTTTCCTTATAATATAACTGACACTTTCATTACTTTTATAATATTATTGGGCAGGAATATTGATAGACACAACAAATAAAACTGAAATTTTATCGTTATCTTTAGAAAAACATAGTCAATAACAAATCATATGATATTGCCTCAATTAAGTAAAAATGGGGTTATCGGATTTCATAAGAAGAAGTATACAATGTATTAATTTATCTTTCTGTAATTCGTTTTGTCATTAAGCATCTGTATATTTTGCTGATTTCCAAATACAGAAATTGACAACAACTACTTTCATCTTGGCAACACGAATAAAAAACAAAACAAAACAAACAAACAAACAAAAAATCTCTAATATTAAGTTCGAAAGAAATCAAATAACTTTGCTGATAAAGAAACAGGATAAGAAACATTAATTTATAGTTTACTGTTACAGAAATATATCAAAATTGATTTTGAGGTTTCACCAATTTAGTTATTTACTTATTTCGTGCTGTGTAGATATATAACACTAGACAGCATTTTCTTCGTATGAAATAAATAAATAAAAAACGTTATTTTTATTTTTTTATTGTTCGCCTTTTCTTATATTTACAGGTACTGACGGGAAAAACTTTTTTTTTTTTTTTTTTTTTTATAAATATATTTTTAAAAATCTCCAGTTTACTTAGTGTGCAATCTGTGCCAGAAATAGTTCTATCTATCTGTCTGTCTATCTATCTATCTATCTATATATCTATATATATATATATATATATATATATATTATTAACGTTTCAGACAACTTTAAATAAATATATATATATATATTTCTGTACTGATAAGTATAAAGGGTTTAAGTCCAAATATGTCAATTTTGAGTTAAGTACATAGTCAGACTCAGAAAAATATTCTCAATCGATTGGTATAAAGGATTTAAGTCTATGTCATTTATTCTTTGAGAAAATCGATTGGTAAAAAAAAGTTGAATTCAGAAATTTACCATTCATGTATGGTATAAAATATTTAATTCAGTTTTTTCCTGTTTTTAAATGAAGGTTGACAATCACTGAATGGTATAAAGGGTATAAATCAACATAATCCTTTTTCCCTAATCGATTCTTCTGATTTGTTTTTAGACAGTTTAATTTTATTTTTCGTTTCCTGAAAAATCAAGAATATGGACTTAAATCCTTTATACTTAGCAGTACAGATTTACACATTTAGCTTATGTACCTATTTATTACCCAGAGCTTGCTGACCATTAAATTCGCTATAGATAATCAGATTGCATTTCTGATTTAAATTTATTCAAATAAATAAGCTAAAAAAATTGAATAAAATATGATAAAACAGTATTTTATTAGTTACAAGATATGTATTTATCGACAGGATAAACAAAAGTATTTGTAAAATTTCGAACTTAGTAGACCTTTTTTTAAGTAACTTAAGAAATAATTGCTGAATTCTTTTCACTGCCAAAGATTTAAGAAAAATTACGTATATTTGAAGAATAGTCTTCTCCAACTAATAACAAATTAAAGAAGAAATATCTAAATTGTAGAATTATCCTCTTAAAAAAATATATAGAGAGAGATTATTAAAATATCATCATTTAAATTCATTGTATTTCTTACAAATGATTATTCTGCTTCTTTGAATAACTGATAATAATTTTTATAAGAATAACACTTAAATTTATAAAGCTTTCTTAATGGATAAGTTTTTGAATGTTTTTATATATAAGACGAGAGTGATGCAAACCATTATAATGACATTTTTAGAAAACTTGAGATAGGGTAAGTGCACCAGTGATTGCCACTTTTAGAGCAATATCTGATGTTTTTAATGTCCTAGTCATCAGAAAATATTTTTAGAAGTCTTAAGTTAGTACATATGGCATGAAAGCCATCCAGAACCACATATATGCTAAAATATATACATTTGATAGCTTTTATTTTTTTTTGACAAGCACTCAATGTTCCAGTAATTGACACTGGCAGTTTTTCCTTTTATTACTAATTAGTTCCAGTGTTTGACACTGCAAGTTATTCATTTTATCTGTTATTAGCACCCTATGCTCCAGTATTTGACATAAAATGTTAAAATTCTAATATGTAAAATATAGGAATTTATTATTGTTTTATTAATAATTATTTCGGTATATATGTCAATTGCTGGAACTCCTAAATCACTGGAGCTCCTACCCTACGTTATCAGCACATTATAGTGCATTCTGAATATAAAAGAATCGATTATCTTATGAATTATAAGGATTTATATTAATTAATATATGCTGCGCAAATTAAACATTAAAAAAAAATTCTTTAAAATTTTTTTCTAGCCAATTGTGCCGAAGTAATCTGGGAAAACAAGAAAATACTATTTAAGCGACTATTGTAAAAATAATATATATATATATATATATATATATATATATATATATATATATATATATATATATATATATGTATATATATATATATATATATATATATATTATAAATAGAAATAGTTTAAATTGTCCTAAAATGTACGTGAAACGATAATGATTTCAATCCAAACTTTCAGTTAGAATAACTTAAAGGTAATAAATAGTGTGTTATTTAATATATATATATATATATACTAGCAGGCTTTGCCCGCTTCGCTGGACGTTAAACTTAAATGATTTGTCAAAATGCCATATCTTTATTAATAACCTAAGTTCTCGCTGTGATTGGTAGAGGTTTTCTCGCTCCCAATGTTAGGAGTCTGGGTCCCCACTGTCTTCGGCACAACTTACCCACTTCTTACTTCCCCACCCTCAGGGGTGAGTTCGAAGTTTTGCAAAATCCCACTAATGTACATAATGCGTACACTTAATCAATATCCACACACCAAAATTCGCCATTCTAAGATAATTCAAAGCGAATTCAAACGGAAAAACATGTTTTTACACATGTTTATTGCCATCCGACTCCGAGAAGGGGGGGGGGGGTGATTTAGAATTTCGTGAAATGCAGTTACAATAAGTGCCGGATGCATACAAACAATTTACGCACCAAATTTCGTGCACAGAAGTCTTTAATAGACAGTATTATAAATAAAAAAATAAAAATAAAAAATAAAAATTATACAGACACGACATTATTTCATTATTTAAAACATGAAAATCTGACATTGACAGATTTTAATTTAGTGCCAGAGGCCTACTGCTAAACTTGTTAATATCGACAAATTCTTCTTTAGTTAATTCGTGACGATCTAAATTCCATGATAAAGTTTTCATTAAATCAAACCAATGTGTTTCAGCTGCAGATATTGTAACAAATAACGGTGGAAGTCCAAACTGTCTTATAGCCGCAAAACAATGTTTTTTCTCTTTTTCCCAATGAGGGGGAGGTGTGCCTTGGGGGGGACTCATGTCAAAGGTGTGCCTTGGGGGGGGGAACTCATGTCAAAGTTGTACCTTGGGGGGGACTCATGTCAAAGTAGGGCCTTGGGGGGACTCATGTCAAAGTTGGGCCTGGGGGGGGACTCATGTCATAGTTGGGCCTTGGGGGGACTCATGCCAAAGGTGTGCCTTGGGGGTGGACTCATGTCAAAGTTGGGCCTTGGGGGTGGACTCATGTCAAAGTTGGGGCTTGGGGGGACTCATGTCAAAGTTGGGCCTGGGGGGGACTCATGTCAAAGTTGGGCCTTGGGGGGACTCATGTCAAAGTTGTACCTTGGGGGGGGACTCATGTCAAAGTTTGGCCTGGGGGGACTCATGTCAAAGTTGTGCCTTGGGGGGACTTCATTTAATAAATCCCCATTCAATAAACCGACTGAAATAGGCCCTTAGCACTATTAAGAGTGTACTATAAAAATTCGACAACGCTGTACCGACTGAAATAGGCCTCTAGCACTAATAAATACAAAAAGCACAGCTTAAGTATCGGAACCCTTTAGTGACTTTAAATATTTTAAGCCATTTTTACGATGAACTGAATTGGCTATCTCAATTGTGCAATTAAAGATCTTGGCGAGAAACGTCCGAGCTACTTCGGTGCCGAATTTCAAATTTTGCCAAAGGGATCCAATACTAAAGCTGTTCCATATCGAATCTGGGTTGAAAACGAAAAAAGGGTAAAATAAATTAGAAATATCAGACCTATATTTATAAATTTGATACCGAATGAAAGGGGCGATTTTGCTGAATCCAGGGGTTCAAACAGTTTTTCGATGCGACAATTAGATTTTTAAAAAATAACTAAGGTATGAAATTTAGGAGGCAACGGAAAAATGGATAAAGGGAAAAATAAATTAGAAATATCGGACCTATCATTGAAAATTCAGTACCAAATGAAAGATGTGATTTTTCTGAATCCTGGGGTGTAAACAGTTTTTCGATACGACAATTAGATTTTTTAAAATTAACTAAAGTATGAAACTTAGATGGCAACACTTCATTTCAATCTTTTCATAATTTGTAGTGAAAATCACGCGAATACAAAAGTCTTTAACTTAAAAATTTATTTTTATATTTCATTTTTTCATTCAAAGCATTTTAGTGAAAAGATATTTATGGCGCATGCGCAGGCGTTTTTTACCCACAATTTAAACACTAATTATAATTTTGAAAATTTCTATATATATAATTTCAAGTTGGGTGAAGACCTAAGTTTCTGCCAAGCGCCGTTGAATTCCGTCCAGCCGTTCTCGAATGATGCCCGGACAAACGTGTTTTAGTCTTTTACCCCCTAGGGGGGAACGGGGGGGAATTTCCGAAAAGTTGATAGATATAATTTTAAGTTGGGTGAAGACCTAAATTACTGCCAAGCGTCGTTGAATTCCGTCCAGCCGTTCTCAAGTGATGCCCGGACAAACGTGTTTTAGTCTTTTACCCCCTAGGGGGGGAACGGGGGGGAATTTCCGAAAAGTTGATAGATATAATTTTAAGTTGGGTGAAGACCTAAATTCTTGCCAAGCGTCGTTGAATTCCGTCCAGCCGTTCTCGAGTGATGCCCGGACAAAAAAAGCGACATTCGGACACGATGACATACACACCGACACACACACACACACACACACAGGCAAAATTTTCTGAAGTCATTTTCGGCTTTCATGGGGAGTGAAACGTGAAGATATCGCAAAATTTTTCGATTCCGACAAATTTACAGACAAAACTCTGATTTTATTAATATAGATATATATATATACATATACAGGGTGGTGCGAAAAATATGATAGAAAGTAAGCGATCGTTGTGGAAAAAATAAAATATGCAAGATCATGAAACCTATGGTATTGAATAAAGATATGAATGACATTTAATATTCAAAGTGCTCGAAATGCCTACCGTCCCCGACTATAGTGTTATAAAGCCACACCTCTTTCCCGTGCCCCGTGAATTTTTCTTCATCCAGAGCAATCAAATGCTCATTAAACGTCATTTTAAGACACAGGAAGACATCAGCAGTTCTATGGGGACGAGGCTAGAGATGTAAAAAACCCGGGAATTTTGCTTCAGGGGAATAAACATGGGAATTTTCGGGTTTAAACCGGGAATTTTGGGAACTTTGGAAACTTTGATGGGAAGAAACTAATATTCAGTGTTTAGATTTAATTTCACTTCTTTTGAGTGCACAAACAACTTGTTTCAATATTATTTTTATTCTATTTGCTTAAATAAAAGTGATATAAAAAAGTTATGTGATTATTTTATAAAAAATTGTAAAAAAATTAAACATTTACGTTATTTTCTTTTTAATGAATACCATAATAAAATATAATATAAAAAATAATACAATGAAATTAAATTATGGTTAGAATACTTTAAAATTGTTAAATTTTATTAAAATTCATCAAACAAAATTTCACAATAGTTCATGAAATTTTTTTATAATCAGTTAAAAAGCACGGGCAACAAAATCGAGCATGAGTTCTTCGGTTAATAAGAATTAGAGCAATAATTTTTTAATGCATCAAATCAATACATAAAATATTCAATAGCTAATAATTAATAATTTGGCTGTTATTTCTCTCTTTCTTTCTTTATTTTTTGCATATTAATATAGCTGAAATTTTAATTGAAATAATATTTTCCATTGTAATATTGTTGATTATTTTAGTAAATGCAGAATATTTTGAAGCATTTTTGTTTTATTTTTGAAATAAAATGTTAAAGATATACAACTGAAACATGATATATTAAAACTCGAATAAACGACTACGTCAGAAACGCCAAAGAAATGGCACTTTAAATGGATTTTCAACCACCGTCTATCGAAAAAAATTTGCTGTCTCCCTTCCTCCCCATTCGCGTTCATGTCACCCACCTAACCAAAAAAAGGCTGCTTTCTATACTTTTGTAAACCGTGCCCTTAATATTTGTTCAAATCCTAGTTTATTAAAATCTGAAATTAAATACCTGAAAGCCATTGCAATTGACAGAGGTTATGACCCTTCCATTATAGACAAAGCTATCCAAAAATTACAAATCCCTCCTATTTCGTCTACTAAGTCAGTCTCTTCTAATATCAGTATTGTCTTACCCTATTTTCCTAAATCCAGTCAAACCATAGCTAAAATTCTCAAACAATATGATTTTAAAATAATATTTTCGCCTTCCAATAAACTCACCTTTTCTCAGTTAAAAGATCCCATTGATACGCATAATTCTTGGGGTATTTATAGTATTTCCTGTCAGTGTGGTTTATCATATATTGGCCAAACTAAACGCAGTCTTAAATTTCGTCTAAAAGAACATATAAATTACGTCCGCAAACGAGAAACCAATAAATCGGCTATTTCTAAACATTGCTGGGAGGAAAATCATAATTTTAAATTTAATTCAGCTAAAATAATTTGCAGACCTAAATCCATTCATGAACTCGATTTCTTTGAAGCTTTCCATATTTATAAAAATTTTAAAAACCTTGTAAATTGTGATTTCGCTATTCCCCTATTTGTCTGACTGTTGGAAATTTTATATTCAGTCCACATTTTCTTAATTTTTCTACTGTTTACACAGCTAACTTTAATAAATTCCTATTGGCCACTCTCCCCACCTTTCCCGTAATTCTATTGGTTGAATTAAATTCGGCCCCTCTCCTATATATACGAGCCCTTCTGCAGTTTCAGAATCCTTTTTGCACTGAAGACGGCAAGCTTAAAGCTGCCGAAACAGCTGTATGCATTTCCAATATTTTTCTTTGGCGTTCCTGACGTAATCGTTTATTCGAGTTTTAATATTCCAACGCCAAGTCTACTGTTATTATTTGAAACATGATATACTCCGATTGCGATAAATAAAAGAAGTGTTATATTGAACTTAGTGTGTATACAGCCAGAACTAAGATATTAAATTTATAGACGAAAAGCACTATTTAAAATTGAAAGATCATAAAAACATCTAAATGTGAGATAAAATTTTGAAATGCCTTAAAACTTATCTAATCTCAGAAAAAAAAAAAAAAAAAAAAAGCTAAATTCGTAACTTTTGAAAACTTTCAAAGTTCCCTTGTTTTGGAAACTTTCAAAATTCCCTCTCCAAAAAACCGGGTTTATTCCCTGGTTTAAACCCGGGTTTTTTACCCGCTCACATCTCTAGACGAGGCCAATCTTGCATGAACCAGTACTGGCGTGTCATGTTGAGACAGCCGGCTTCAAGGCCAAAGTGATATTCTAGAAACTCCCGATGCTTCACTTCCGTGACCATAACGTCAATGAATATCGGACCACTCATCCGCTTCGACGATATGGCATACCACGCCGTGACCCTTTGTGGATGCACTCGTGAGACGACACTGAGATGAGGTTTTTCCGTACCTCAACGGCGCCTTAAGGCTTCCTTCAGAGACTAGCTACTATGCAGCGCGTCAAAACTCATAAATTATCCACTGTCCGAAAGCGACCCTTGACATTTTGCACACATTTACAATGAAGGACATTACTTTTTATTGCTCTTTTACAAAAGAGACCCAATTTCGATCGCAGTAGGAGGTTTGTCAGCAGAGGGAAACTCTCTCCTGCCTCGCGTCAATTCGATTCCCCACATCAAAGGAATATCAAAAGAAACCGAACTTGAAGCCAGTCTCTGAAAGGTCCTTAAAAAATATTCTTACGATAAAAAATCTTTTTTCCAAGGTCAGTGATTCCATATTGGTTATTCGTTATTTCCGGTAATCAAGCATTCACCTTAAATGTCAATACATGTGCTATTACAATATGGAAGAATTATACTTATATCAATACATTTGAAATCAGGAACATAAAATACTTTCTATCATATTTTTCGGACCACCCTGTATATATATATATATATATATATATATATATATTTACAAAACCCCTTAATAATTTGTTTCTTTATGTGAGTGCTTGATTTTCTACTCATTCGAACAGCACTATTTTCCCTAAAATTTCCCTATATTGTTTCGACTTTGTATTTCTATATGATTAGATAAGAAATTATGGAAAAGAAATGTTGTTGACTATTGTGACTTTAAAAATTTTTTTGTAAAAGCAATCATATTTCAACCGATATTTATTGTATTTTATATTTTGATAACAGTACGTTGGTTTTCCCGAAGTATGTCTGTTTTATAAAATTGATATTGCATTGATCTGAAAATCATGAATGACAAAAACAAGCAACTTATGAAAAATTTTCGATGTTTATAAAGAAAATTTTACATTTCCATTAACATTCACGCTGTCCTTAAAGCTGATCGATAGATACTCTAAAGCATAATCTTACTCTTATGTACAATTTCATAGAATTTTAATAACACTGCGGTCCAAATCATTTTTTCATTAATTTAGTGATCTCCATTTTTATTTCGAAATAAAATGTATAATTTTTTTATGACCTTGAAGAAAATCTATCATTCGTCTTAGTTGTTAAAAACACTCTACATTCAATAAATTACAAATGCTTTTGGTATTCGGTGTATATGCTAAAGTAATTACTCAGGTAAGATATTAGACTTAGTAATATTATATGCATACTAATTCACTTCGATGTCATCACATGCTTTATACATTTTTTTTTTCTAAAAGTGACAATCATTGAACAATAACATATATTATTTTTGAAAGGCATAAATATAAATATAGAGATTTATTTATTTATTTATTTATTACTTTCAACAAATAATAGTGAAACAACAGCAATCGTCTGTAAACTATATGCCTAACTGCAATATATTTTTTTACATACTGGTCAGGAAAATTTAAATATTTCCAAAGTCTGTCATTACCACATGTCATAAATGGAGAGCAAAATCAGAAAGACAATAATGATGAGCTTTCATAGAATGGTTTTACATTCATCGCTAGTATCATACGAATTGCAGTATGTGTGCAATCGTAGTAATTAAACTGTATCCATCAAATAAAGAACTTTACGGTCAGCCAACAACTATCGTACACTATATTTATATTTAATAAATTAAGCGTGAGTTCAATAACTTTCGACATATTAATACTTAGCCAAAATCCTCAGTCATGATTTTTTTTTCTGAAATGTACAATCATGATCAATCAAATTACATTCCGGTTAAATTTTAGGAAGCAAATTGTTTTCAGTATTCTGTCAGAGCATTAACTTTAATTTTAAATTGATTCAAATTTTGAATATTACTGCATTAATTTACTAAATTCTGTTGAAAATTCGACTTAATATCATTTCTGCTCATTTATAAATATTTTAAAACCGAATCTCAAACACACAACAGAATACTATTCGGTTTCCAGATTTAGCAATTCTAATTTTTAAAGAACTATATAGAAAATAATGTGCATTTGAAAAAAAATCGATGTATATTTATTTATTTATTTATTTATTTATTTTTAATAATATTTTTTACACAGTTTCATTATTTTGTCAGAAAGATTCAGACTTTTTTTTTTCAAAAGCTAAAAAGCATGATGAGCTCGAAAATTTCCCGAAAAAAATCTCAGTTTGATTCATAATTCTCAATAATAATGCAGTCTCAGTTTTTAGATTCTTTCTTTCAACATTTTGAAATGAATTTGTGAACGATAGAAAAAGCAACGAAGTAGCAGCGGGATTATACGTTGCTCAAAAAATGACCAAAGTTTTTGAAAATTTCCCGAGCAACAGTCTTATTGTTGACCATAAGGGGATTTTATTATTACGAATTCGAAAAGTTTCGATTTCTCTAATTGAATTTTGTGCGATTACATATAAAAAATAATAAATAACTTTTGACCCACAGAACCCATAATTTTTACTCCGTGAAAAAAAAAAAAAAACTAGAATCATAAATCATATTTTTTCAGATTATACACTTTATAATTCATTTATAATGTTTGAACTGGGTTATCTACGCGCACTGAAAAAAATCCAGACATTAAAAATTTATATCATATAAGAAGAATGCATCATTTTTCATCGTTTAATACTTTTTTTTTCCGACGTATATCACAATTATAATTTTCTATAAAATGATTACTTAACACAAAGAGTCTGTTTTAGACTGTTTAATAAAACCTTTATCTAGTAATGAATTTTTGTTACAATTTTATTCTTATATAAGAAGCATTATATAAAACATTTAATATTTCATTCAATTTACATATCATTTCGACATTTCCGAAAGGAGATATAACATTATGAAAAGATAAAGTTTCTCTAAAATTTGATAAAGTTAATTTACTTCTTTCAAAAACGATCACAATCTTTCCCATCTGAACAATACTGTTTACGACAGTTTATTTTTATGTTTTGAATAAATCGTGCTGACATCTTGCCAGATAGTAATGATAATTTATGTCCATACTTAAAAAATTTGCTTGGATTAAAAATATATTTATATTAATTTATAAGCTAACTTTCAAAATAACATAAAGTATTCCAAATCCATGCAATATATTATGTAAGAAAAGTATTAAACGTACTAATAAGACATAAATTATTTGATAAATTAACTAAAAGCAGGAACTATGTAACGGGATATTCTACAACTTATTTTCTGGTGCGTCTCAATTTCATGGTAATAATACTTAGTTAGAAATTAGCCATATATAAATATTAGTATACTGAAGGTATTAAGCAATTTTTAAACGCCATGATTTAATTTTAAAAAATTCTTAAATGCAATCGGTTGATACCTTATAATTTGGTGATTAAAAAATGTATCAATTAAGTTCACACAAATGATCTAATTGGAGAAAGAAAATCTATTACTAAATTAAATACATTTAGAATACAAAAGTATTTAAGATTGACGCATACCTTTCAACTAAATAATAATAAAAAAGTACAGTGTGACTAGCGTAAAATTTTTCATATACTGTTCTATTTAACAGCAACACCTCACAGTTAATATGCATTACAATTTAGCAAAGTTAGATTATCATATTTAATTTTGAATGAAATTTAGAGGAAAATCACATGACGTAACATTACATACAATATACATCTAAACTGATTTATATATATATATATATATATATATATAAAGGTGTTTTTGGTTAGATTGATGAATTTATATGACACAGTAGCTTGCTGCTAGCCTTTCCCTGAACAGAAAATATTCACAGAATAATTTCACATCATTTTTCTCAGATAAAAATTTTGGTGCAAATGGAAAAATATTAGCAGAGCCTGGGCCAAAACTCTCTTCCGAAAAGAATTTGTGTCAATTTGGTGACGTTAAGCCAAATCGTTTTTATTTATTTTATTTATTTATTTTATTTATGTTCTTCTTATGTATGTATCAAGAAGACATTTATTTTTCCATTTCGTTTCCAGTTAAACTCAATTTAAAAATTTCAGTGAGAGTTGGATACGCTTAAGAATATAAACTATATTTTAAATAAAAAATACAGGGTGATTATAATTAAAGTTAAGATTTCAAAATGCTATAATTTTAAAACTACACATCAGTGTGATTTGATATTTTACCAGAACAATCGTGACGCAATGGAATTTTATTTGAGACAATAAAATGAAAAAAATAAAAGTTCCAAAATGTGCCGTTAATTATCCGTAAAGTATTTGTTTTACGAAACTCCTCTTTTTCCCTTTTCACTGTGACTGTTTTCGTTGTAAACACGTATTCTTGTCTGTTTGCTAAAAGCACTGCAGTAAACCTTTGACGTCTATTGCTTTCTGCTGTCCAATTGTATTGTTAACAACATTCCTGTGTTGAATGAGTCCATTTACTCCTTTCCTCTGACATTACCCTGACAGCGCCATCTATAAGAACATGTTGGTACTACCCCCCCCCCCCCAAAAAAAAAAAAAAAAAAAAAAAAAAAAATCATTGCCTCCTGATTGCTCTGGTAAAATATCAACTCGCTCTGATGGGTAGTTTTAAGATCATAGCATTTTCAAATCGCAACTTTAATTATAATCTCCCTGTGCATTAAATACTAAGTTTATTGAGATTATTTAATCTTTTATACATTTTCGTATGCACTTTAAAATATATGACAATCTGTTAATAAGTTAAAGAAAACAATTCATGGATTGCTAAAACTTTCCCGTATTCCATAATATTAAACTGTGATGTTGGAAAATATACATAGCTAAAAAGTGCACATTGGAAAAAATAGCATGTAAAAATCTGGTTGCTTCAGGTCAATTATTATTATTATTATTATTATTATTATTTAAATGTATGAAGAGTATCTTCGATCCATTCATAATCTCCTCAAAACAGCATGTATAATTGATTTGAAAAAACAATTATGCGTGTGATGTAATAAAAAGTAGCAATTCTAAAACTGGACTATTCACGATCTTACGATTAACAGATCATTTTTAATTTTACTTCCTTATTGTTCGTACATAAAGTTTCTAGTATGACGTTGGTATCCATGTATAAACCGTTAATGATGAATATGACTGGAATCGCTGGCCGAAGCTTCAGTCAGCGGTGTTGTAACACATTCGAAACGTCAATTTGGATTGATGATGGACACATCAAATAGGAGTTATATGCTTATAAACGTTTGTTTGCATACAAATATAAGTTTTTTCTCATGAATATGCGATTTCATCTCAGTCAACTTCCTCTAAACGAAATTTTAAAAAAGTGTTATTTATTTAAGAAAAAAATCCACTTTCAAGAGAATGACTTATTTGTAAACAACCTTCAATTTTATCCATTTCTTGACAATTTTTATGAATTTTTCTAAATACTTTGAATACTTAGTACTTATATTATTTAAACATAGTACATTAAATATTTTCATTTTCATAGAGAATTACTGAAATCTGACAAATATGTAACAATACACTAAAAGTTCATTAAAAAATTCAGTTGAATATTTTTTAATCATTATTATTTTCTTAAATATGAAATCATTTATTTCACAAACGACACCTAAACGACACCTAAACGACACCTCATTCAACGACCTCTAAACGAAATTTTAAAAACTGTTATTTATTTGCCGAAAAATCTACTTTCAAGAAAATGACTTATTTGCAAGCAACCTTCAATTTTACACATTTCTTCAATGTCTATGATTTTTTTTAATGCTTTGAACACTTAGCACGTATATTATTTAAACATAGTACATTAAACATTTTCATTTTTGTAAACAATTAATAAAAGATGACAAATATGTAACAATACACTAAAAGTTCACTAAAAATTTCAGTTGATTATTTTTAACTCCTCTTTTAAAATATAAAATCAGTTACTTCATAAACGACAACTATATTAAAAATTTCTAACCTGTATTTCTTTTTTCTTCTACATTTCAAGATAAATTATTTATCGGAATTCTGTACCATTTCAAAAATATTCCTGACTTGTAAACTTTAAATAAACAAAGAATAACGACATGTTTCTAAGAAGAAATTGACACTTTTGCTATGCATAAAAACAGTAAACTCCAAAAAAAGATTAAAATAATGTGTTTCTGAGCATCCAAAATAAGCTTTCTATATAAACATAAAATAATTCAATATTTTCTGTCGAGATGAAATGTCATTCGTTTCATTTCTAAGTTTTTCCTTTTTAATATAGCGTTTTTGAACTTAGTAAAAAGATTTTTCGCTAGTTCGCTTGACATAAAAATATCGATGTTAAGCATTTTTATCACTTTTATACATAAGTGAATTTTAATTTCAAACGAAATACTTCAAACCTGGAACATATATAAAAGAAAAATTTATTTTTTCATTACGTATTTTGCGTTAAAATAATGCATCTTTAATGAACAATATTTCATTTGAATGTATATACATACATATATATATATATATATATACAACTACGGAAAAAAAAAAGAAAATCCGTATAAATTTTATACATTAACAAAGAATGATAAAAAATCAATACAATTCAGAAAATTAAAATAAATAATAAATATATATATACATGTGAGTTTACCTATTAGTAGAAATTGTCGTGTGAGTTCAAAGAAATTTTCTTTAAAATCATAATAAATTCACTATATCCTTATTAAAATTAAAGTAATAATAAATATAATATGTTATCAGTAGTTATATTTTATATATACAGGGTTAGCAAGAAATAAGTTGCCCACTTCAGAGGGCTCTAGAATCCGTCCTATTGGTCCAAATAACATAAAAGTTTAACTACAAATAAATCAAATGTTGCGCTTGACATTTATTTAAAAAATAGTACTAAATTTCGTCGGTAGGTGTCGCTGTAATCCTTTAAAAATATGCGTGAAAAATGAAGTAACATTAATAAAACTGCTCAATATGATACCCTTCATGCTCAACAATGTGCTGTAATTTTCAACAGCTGACCGGAGTAACTCTGGACAGAGTTGATGGCCTTTGACGGTAGATATTGTCCTTTAGATAACCCCACAACCAAAAGTCGCAGAGGGTCATATCCGGCGATTGAGGAAGCCATGCTGTTGAGAAATGACGGCTGTTTACCCGTGCATCTGTAAAATACTGTTTTAGCAAATCCTTTACACGGCAATCAATGTACGGAAGTGCACTATCCTGCATGAAAGTTGTATCCTAAAGGCATCCACACTGTTGAAGTTCTGGGATTACAAAATCCCTCAGCATATCATGGTACCGTTTGCCTGTGATGGAACAGGTTTCAATTACCTTTGGTTTTATCTCTTAAAAAAAAAAGAAGGTTCAATGAGAAAGGTTGCTGTGAAACCACACCACACCGTCACAACTTTAGGATGCATGGGTTTTTCCTGGATAGCGTGAGGATTTTCCGCGGCCCATATCCGACAATTGTGGGTATTAACTAGGCCATCCAGGCAAAAGCTCCATGGTCAAGTGAAGTCAACCACAATTCGAGCAAGGAACTGAAGTGCAAAAGTTTTACGAACCTCTGGGTCCCCGTCCTTCAATTGATGCACAGTCTTGATTTTGTAGGGATAAAGATGCAAAATCCGCCGTAAGATTTTTCGCACAGTAGAATACGGCATATCCGATCACGTCAAACAACTGGCATACTCACACTACCATCCGGAGACTGACTGTTTGCTTCAAAGACCGCGGTAACAACATTTTTGATGCTAGAAGACGGGATTTGCTTTCGTCCTCTACCTGGAAGAATGCCAAGTTGTCCAGTTGTTTCAAATTTCTGTATCATTTTGCGGAGACTATATGGAGACATTGGACCTCTTCGTATTCGCTTCATATGGCGGAATTCTTTCACAACTGCAACGGAGTTCTACTGGTACTGGTAGAACAATTTTACCAATAGCGCTTTTTCTTTCAACGTAGGCATGATGAGCATGCAGAGAAGCAATACTCCTCTAGCAGAATCCGCCTTTCTTTTATCTAAAGAATAATGCTAATAGGCATGCGCGGAAACACATATGCTGTTTCTGATTTCTAATATATGCAAAAGTACGATTTGTGTTATAGCGTCATTTATCGGCGGAGTTTTGTATTATATTTCTTTATTTAATAAATGTCAAGCGTATTATTTGAATTATCTGTAGTTAAAATTTTACCTCATTTGTACCAATAGGATGAATTATAGAGCCCTCTGAATTGGTCACTTTATTTCTTGCTAACCCTGTATATATGTATGTATATATATATATATATATATATATATATATCTTAATAAACATTAACCTTAATATTTTAGCATTTAATAGATACATGTCAATACCAACACAACAAAAACAAAACTGATAACACATTGCTGAAACTATCACAAAAAAGTTGAGGTACAGTTTAAGATACAATAAGAGACAAAAACAATTTAATTACTTACGCCCACTTGAACAAAGAAAAAAAAAAGAGTACCATTAAACATAATGGCGGAGAAAGTAATTAAAGGACTTCAGAATTAAAATTGGAATTAAAAAAATGAATTAATAAATGGAATAAAAAATACATAAAAGTAGAAGTATTAACTAATCAGATATATATATATGTATCAAAACAGTGGTCCGCGGAAATAATTTTATGTTTTATTTTGATATCACTTTCTAAAATAATTTCACATTACTTACTAAAGTAATATCACATCACTTATAAATAAAATTCCATATCACTTATTATATAAAATTTCAAAAAAAAAAAAAAAAAAAAAAAATCCTGCACAATTGGTTAACATTTCCGTCTGAATACTCATTGCCAGCTTTGGAGTCCTCTCTGCCTGCGATAGCGGTCGCCTATCTTCACCTTTAATTTTAAAGTTTCAAAAGTAAGTTCAACATAGTCCCAATACCCAAAACTTAGGAATTCAGTTTTTATGGCTCCTATAACTATTTTAATTTAAAAAATATTTCCCTTAACTCCCCCACCCCATACGTTTTTCGGCTTCGAAAGTATGGACAATCGATTCCTCACATCAAAGAACTTAGTTTCACGGATGGATTTTTCAATTCCCTTGTACTTAAATTATAAAATATTGAAAAAAAATATACAAAAGAAAGAAAAGAAAAATTACCAACTCAATCTCACACTTAATTATCTAGTTTAAATTTCATTTCATTTTGCACGCGCGCTTTTTATTTTCTAATTCAAAATTATAGAAAAAAAAAAAAAAAAAAAAAAAAAAAAAAGCTTTCCCGATACTGTCCGTTTCGAAACTGGTTATTATTAATTTTCTTTCCTTTTCTTTTTCTTTCAAAAAATAAATACATAAATAAAAAGAAAGAAAGAAAGATTTTGATGAAATTCTGGCAAAAACAGAATGTAGTTTAGTACGGAGGACTATTAGTTTTTTTTTTTTTTTTTTTTATAACATCGCTTCAAATTATTCAATTACATTTTCGATAATTTTTCGATTTCGGTAAATGTCTAACTATCGTATATCTGGTGTCGTAAAAATCCGTAGATTGAGACTAATAGTGCTCAGTCCTAAAAGAAAAAAAAAAAAAATTGGTGTGCCAGTCACACAATTTTCTCTTACCATGAAATTCAATGCTATAAATAGAGATTGGAGATTAAAGAGTCAAATAACGAATACTGTTGTATAAACCTACGTTCAAAACGATTCAAATTATCCTTCGAAAAAGCTTTACATAATAAATAATTCTGTGCGAGAGGGGGCTACCGTTCCCCTCAAAACCCCATTTGAATATTGGACCTATGTTTGTACAGAATTCAAATATTTAAAAGTCCAATAAAATTATTCAAACATCTTTCATGCGCGGCGCACACACAAACACAGACAAACACGGTGACACACACACAGAGTCCAACCGCTAAATATATATATATATTGGGGGGGGATTCGGGGGACTTTAAAACTGGTAAATAAAACAAAAAAAAAAAAAAAAATTGACCAAAAAACAATATTTCCTCTGCTATATATGTGGGTAAAAGAAGGTAAAAATCAACAATTTAACTAAGTACGTGTGAATGTGAAAATCTGTGAGGAATATGCAGTGAAATGAAAAGTAAAGGAATCCGATAATTTATTTTTCTGTTAACAAAATATGTATTTGTGTTGCTTATAATCTCCAAAAAAGTTTATACTATTTTTTTTTTTTTTTTTTTTTTTTTTTTTTTAATACGAATTTGAATTTAAATTCTAACTTACATTAGATTAAGGTTTTTGCAAATTTGAACATTTAAAAATCATCAACGAATTCACCAAAATACAAAACCAGTTATTATAAGTAAAAATATTTCAAATTTAGAAATAAAAATGTTTCTGACATTTGATTAAAAGCTATTAAATATATATAGTACATATTCTTCTTCGAATGGTGATATAATATATTTACAACATACAGAAGCCGAGCGATGAGGCATTCTAAATCAGTTTCTAAAACAGCAGAATATTTTTAATGCTTATATATATATATATATATATATAATAGTATTGTTCAGTATAGTTAATTAACACATTTTGTATCTGTGCACTACAGTATATTTTGTTCGCCGAGTATGTATGCGTGTGTTGTTGTAAAACGTAATTGCATTAACTAAAAAAATATGTTTCCCAAATTCATAATATAGTCTCTTACAATCGAAATAGCATTAGTTTTTGTGAAATCATATTGGCTTACTTAACTTATATTTATTTACTTAAATGTATTCTTCCCAAAATAATGCAGAAGACGTTAAAAAAATTGTTGCAAGAAAAATGTTAACACCTTTTCGAAAGTTCTTAAATGTCACGTGCATCATCCATAATGATGTGCTGCATGCCATAAAAAAGAAAAGAAAAAGTTTGACAGTTTAACAGAGATATTTAAAAGTAAAAAAAAAAAACTTCTTGAATTTAAATATTTGAAGTTCAAGTTTGACAGCAGTATTTTTAAAGATATTAAACTCACAAACTTAAGTGTCATATTGCATTTACTGTTTTCTAAAAGTATAAAGTTAATCAAAACTTTAAAGGTGAAATTTTAATCTTGACAATTTTAATAATCTTATTATTAAGTATTTTAGCATTGAAATTTAAGATAAAAAAAAGAGAAAAGGAGAAAGAAAGAAAAGTGCTTTAAAAAAATATTTTTTCTTTTTATAAAAAAAGGAAATCGAATCTAACAATTAAACAAAAAAAAAAAAAAAAAAGTTTCTGTAATTATTTTTTTTTATGATAAGCTACATTTTATTTTTCCTTTTTTAATAAAAAAAAATATTATTATTATTATTATTATTTGTAATTATCTTTTATTTTTTACTACTATTACCCTACTACCTTAGGTAATGTAAGTATTCTTCTTGGTCCAAAACTTCCATATCGAGTTTTCACCTGATTTACACATTTAAAGGTCTCCTGAGTCCAAAAAAAAAGAGCTTTTGGATATTAATCAGTGTGTGTGTATGCACATACGTGGAGAATCTTCTTGATTTTATATCTCCGAAATTAATAACGATAGAGCTATGAAACTTCATAATTGAAACAGGTCTGGTGTGCAGATGAATTTTCGAATTTTTAACTAAGTATGTGGGAATGTGAAAATCTTTGAGGAATATGTATTGAAATGAAAAGTAAAAGAATTCGATAATTTCTTTTTTATGTTAAAAAATTATGTATTTTTGTTGCTTATAATCTCCAACAAAATTTATACTATTTTTGAATGTAGTTTTTTGTGTTATGTAGGTGTTTTATACGATATTGACTTTAAATTCTAACTTTCATTAGATTAAGGCTTTTCCAAATTTGAACATTTAAAAATCATCAACGAATTCACCAAAATACAAAACGAGTTATTATAAGTTAAAATATTTCAAAATTAGAAATAAAAACTTTTATGACATTTCATCAAAATCTATTATTTAAATTTATATATTTTTCTTCCGATGGTGATATATATATTTACAACATACAGAAGCCGAGCGATGAGGCATTCTAAATCAGTTTCTAAATCAGCAGAATATTTTTAATGCATATATATATATATATATATATATAATATTATTCTTTAGTATAGTTATTTAACATATTTTGTATCTCTTCACCGCACTATATTTTGTTCGGCGGAGTATGTATGTATGTGTTCTTGTAAAACTTAATTGCATTAACTAAAACAAGAAGGAAAAATCATGCAGTACGCATTGATTAGTAACACTTTCCAACTGTACGCAATTGTATCGAATAACTTTTAATATTCTTTGCCTACTTTATCACACAACAGACAGAACAACTGAAAAACATGCAGATAGACTAATTGATCTTAAAATTACTCTTAGGCATTTTGGAAAGTGTTAAAAAGGCTTAACGCAAAAGAAAACGCAGCCGTCAGATTATAATTACAGCTTTTAATCTCTCTGAATATTTTAGTGTAGCCCTGTAAATCTGAAAGTTAATCATATCATGTTCTATACACAACATCATTTTAGAATATTAATAATGCATGTGAATGTTTCTATGATTTTTATAGCAGAAAGATTTTTAAATATAACTTTAAAAAAATTCTGTCCTAAAACGTAATACATTTTTTTTTTTTTTTTTTGTTGTTGTTGTTGTCCTTGTAAACAAACTAGTTGTACAGGACCAATTAATGGCATTTTAAATAGGGAACATTCCATAGGGAACTTGGGTGTATCATTTTTTTAAAATTCTCAAAATATTCACGGATGATAGGAGCCGGATACAAACAGATAGACAATCGGTAGACAATCGATAGACAAGTTAGACAATCGGACAGACAGATGCACAAATTGAAATCGTATTCCCACTAAAATTATAAGAAAGTTTTAAAACGCTCATGTAAACAAAAGTGCAATTCCAGCAAATTTTTATTTATAGCTCTTAATGTAACTGATTATTTTTGTGTGGCCCTGTAAATCTATTGCTAACCATACTATATTACATAGAAGGCACTCTTTTGTGCATACGAATAATGTATTTCAATAGCATTAAGCTTTGTGGAGAATAAAATTATTAAAATTCGGTTTATAAAAATAACTCTCATACAACACAATGCTTTGGAATACTTTCAAGCGCCCCTGTACACAAACCAGTTAGAAATGTACTCTACTTTACATAGGAAACATTCGATAGGGAATTGAGTAACATGTTAAAATTTCATTGAAGTTTCTATAAATTAAAAGTATTAAAATATGGTTTTTAAAAACTCCTCCCATAGAACACAATGCTTTCGAATACTTTTGGGTATCCCTGTACACAAACCAGAATAGGTATTCACTCCATTTTCAATAGGGAAAAATCCGATAGTCCGTTTGAATAAAATATATCGGTTTAAAGAAATTCCATGAATATTTACGGGAATTAGAGCACAGTAAAACAGACAGAGAGACAGACAGACGGAAAGAAGAACATTCAGACAGATACAGAGATTGAAATTATATTCACACTAAAAAAATGATTGAAAGTTTCAAAAACGCGTAAAGTAAATGAGAGTACAATTCTAGCAATTTTTTATTAATAGCTCTTAATATAACTGAATATTTTTGTGTCACCCTGTAACTCTAATTATAACCATGCTTATTCTATGCAAAGCATTCTTTTGTGCATATAAATGACATATTTCAATTTCCTAAAACTTCGCAGAAAGTAAAGATATTAAAATTTGATTTAGTAAAATAACTCTCATACAACACAATGCTTTGGAATACTTTCAAGTGCCCCTGTACACAAACCAGTTAGAAATGTACTCTACTTTACATAGGAATCATTCGATAGGGAATTGAATAACATGTTAAAATTTCATTGAAGTTTCTATAAATTAAAGGTATTAAAATATGGTTTATAGAAACTCCTCCCATAGAACACAATGCTTTCGAATACTTTTTGGTATCCCTGTACACAAACCAGAATAGGTATTCACTCCATTTTCAATAGGGAACATCCGATAGTCAGTTTGAATAAAATATATCGGTTTAAAGAAATTCCATGAATACTTACGGGAATTAGAGCGCAGTAAAACAGACAGAGAGACAGACAGACGGAAAGAAGAACTGTCAGACAGATACAGAGATTGAAATTATATTTACACTAAAAAAATGACTGAAAGTTTCAAAAACGCGTAAAGTAAACGAGAGTACAATTCTAGCAATTTTTTATTAATAGCTCTTAATATAACTGAATATTGTTGTGTCATCCTGTAACTCTAATTATAACCAAGATATTCTATGCAAAGCATTCTTTTGTGCATATAAATGACATATTTCAATTTCCTAAAACTTCGTAGAAAGTAAAGATATTAAAATTTGATTTATAGAAATAACTCTCATAGAACGCAATGCTTTGGAATACTTTTAAGTGTCCCTGTACATAAATCAGTAGAGGTATTTCCTCCATTTTATACAGGAAACATCCAATAGGGAATATGAATAATATATTTCAATTTGATTGAGTTATGTCTACAGTAAAGGTCAGAAAATATGGTTTATTGAAATACCTCTCATAGGACATAATGCTTTGAAATACTTTCGGGTGTACCTGTACACAAACCAGTAGAGGTACAAATTCCATTTTCAATAGGGAACATCAGATCGTAAACTTGAATAACATATATCGGTTTCAAGAAATTCCATAAATATTTACGGGAGTTAGAGCTCGGACAGATAGACAGGCAGACAGACAGACAGACGGACAGGCAGATACACAAAAATGAAATCATATTCACACTTAAAAAGTGTTATAAAGTGTTAAAAACGCTTAACGTACACGAAAGTACAATTCTAGCAATTGTTTATTAATAGCTCTTAATATAACTGGATATTTTTGTGCCACCCTGTAAATCTAATGCTAATCATGCTATATTCTGTGCAAAACATTCTTTTGTGCATATAAATAACATACTTTAATTTCCAAAAACTTCGTGGAAAGTAAAATTATTAAAATTTGATTTATACAAATATCTCTCATAGAACGCAATACTTTGGAATACTTTTGAGTGTCCCTGTACATAAACCGATGGTGGTATTTCCTCCATTTTATACAGAAAACATTCAATAGTGAATTTGAATAACATATTTCAATTTCATTCAGATATGTCTACACTAAAGGTATGAAAATATGGTTTATAGAAATACCTCTCATAGATCACAATGCTTTGAAATACTTTCGGGTGTCCCTGTACACAAACGAGTAGAGGCATGAACTCCATTTTCAATAGGGAACGTGCGATACTGAACTTGAATAACATTTATCAGTTTCAAGAAATTCCATAAATATTTACGGGAATTAGAGCGCGGACAGGCAGACGGACAGACAGACAGACAAACCGAAGTCATAAATACTTTTCAACCTTGTTGGAAAGTGTTAAAAATATTAGAAAGTGTTAAAAACGCTTAACGTAAACGAAAGTACATATCTAGCATTTTTTTTATTAATAGCTCTTTATTTATCTGGATATTTTTGTGCCACCCTGTAAATATAAAGCTAAACATGCTATGTTGTATGAAAAGCATTCTTTTGTGCATATAAATAACATATTTCAATTCCTTAAAATTTGTGGAAACTAAAGTTATTAAAATTTGATTTATAGAAATATCTCTCATAGAACGCAATGCTTTGGAATACTTTTAAGTGTCCCTGTGTATAACCCGATGGTGGTATTCCCTCCATTTTATACAGGAAACATCCAATAGTGAACTTGAATAACATATTTCAATTACATTAAGATATGTCTAGAGTAAAGGTATGAAAATATAGTTTTTAGAAATACCTCCCATAGAACACAATGCTTTGAAATACTTACGGGTGTCCCTGTACACAAACCAGTAGAGGTACAAACTCCATTTTCAATAGGGAACGTCCGATAGTGAACTTGAATAACATATTTTAATTCTATTAAGATATGTCTAGAGTAAAGGTATGAAAATATGGTTTATAAAAATACCTCTCATAGAACACAATGCTTTGAAATATTTTCGGGTGTCCCTGTACAGAAACCAGTAGAGGTATATACTCCATTTTCAATAGGGACCGTCCGATAGTGAACTTGAATAATATATATAAGTTTCAAAAAATTCCATAAATATTTACGGGAGTTAGAGCGCGGACAGACAGACAGACAGACAGACATACCGAAGTCATAAACACTTTTCAACCTTGTTGGAAAGTGTTAAAAATATGTTTTCCAAATTCATAATATAGTCTCTTACAAATGAAATAACATTAGTTTTTCTGAAATCATATTGGCTTACTTAACTTATATTTATTTACTTAAATGTATTCTTCCCGAAATAATACAGAAGACGTTAAAAAAAAAAAATGTTGCAAGAAAAATGTTAACACTTTTTTGAAAATTCTTAAATGTCACGTGCGTCATCCATAATGATGTGCTGCATGCCATAAAAAAAAATTGTTTCGCAGTTTAACAGAGATATTTAAAAGTAAAGAAAATACTTCTTGAATTTAAATATTTAAAGTTCAAGTTTGACAGCAGCATTTTTAAAGATATTAAACTCACAAACTTAAACGTCATATTGCATTTACTGCTTTCTAAAAGTATAAAGTTAATCAAAACTTTAAAGGTGAAATTTTAATCCTGACAGTTTTAATAAACTTATTATTAAATATTTTAGCAATGGAATTTAAGATTTAGAAAAAAAAAAAAAAAAAGAAAGAAAAGTGCTTTAAAATAAATATTTTACTGTTTATAAAATAGGAAATTGGAACTAACAATTAAAACAAAATAAAATGAAAAACAATAAAACAAAAATAACTATATATATATATATATACAAGATTAAGGTAAAAATCCTTTAGAAAAGTACCATTCAAATCATTCCAACATTTTGTTATTATTAAAATAATATATACACTTCAATGATTTCAATAAAGTGTATGTTAAAAAAAAAAAAAAAAAAAAAAAAAAAAATGAAATTTAATACTTTAAAACTAATTAAATAAAAAGCTTAGTTTCACTTAGACTTTTTTCTTTTTTTGTTTCTTTTCTTTTCTTTTCTTTTCTTTTTTTTTTTTTTTTTATTATTTAGATATTTATTATTAATATTCTTCTTTTTCTTCTTGTATTTTTTTATAAGAACTGAGGGCCTATTAGTCTCAATCAGGGATTTTTGTGTTGTCGATTTCGATAGTTGGACATTTGTCGAAATCTAAAATTTATCGAAAATATAATGTACTGACATGCTTTGTCCGCTTCGCTGGTCATTATATTGAAATGAATCCCCAAAACAGCATATCATTAATAATAATAAAATATCTTAAAAAAAAAAAAAAAAAAAAAAAAAAAATTCATTGAAATCCGTCAAACTGTAAGTTTAAGTTCCTGCTACTTTCTGCAGCGGTATTCCCGCTCTTCACAGTTGAATCTGGAGCCCCACTGCCTTCGGCAGTCCCTTACCTGCTTTTTACTCCCCCTCCCTCGCGGTTAAAGTTGAAAGTTTTACAAAATCTCAACAAAGAGCATATTTCGCACACTTAATTAACACCCACGCATCAAAATTCGCCATTCTTAGGTAATTTGGACGGATTTAAGCTTCAAAACGTGGTTTTTGCCCCGCCCGCCTGAAGGGGTAGGGGGGGGGGGGATAAATTTCCAAAATTTCTTTATATTGCATGTTGCATACACGTACCTAACCGACACACAAAAAAATGAGATTCTGAAATTATTTAAAGCTGAGCTATGTTTTAAAACTTTTTTTTTTTTTTTTTTTTTTTTTTTTTTTTAGGACTGAGGACTATTAGTCTCAATCTGAAATTTTTTGCTGTGTCATTTTTCGTTGTTGGACATTTGTCGAAATCATTTTTCAATATTTGGACATTTATCGAAATCTGAAATTTATCGAAAATATAATTGAATAGTTTGAAAGCGATGCTATAATTTCAAAACAAAAATAAAAAAACTAATAGTCGTCCGTACTTAACTAAATTCTGCTTTTGCCAGAATTTCATCAAAATCATTTTTTTTTTTTTTTTTTTTTTTTTTTTTTTTTAAGAAAAAGTAAAGAAAAGAAAAGAAAATTAATAATAATCAGCATCGAAACAAACGATATCGAAAAAGTTTTTTTTTGGCAACAATAAAAAATTTAATTCCCCATTTTTAAAGCTTTTGCCAGGTTATTATTTTCAGATTTTAATTAATTTTTAAAAATCTAAATCTAATAAAAATTTCGTTACAAATTAAGATACTAAATAAAAGGGGCATTTTTTATGAATCCAGATAGGATAATTAGATTTTTTTTTAATTAACTAAAGTAGGAAAATCTGATGGAAAATTGCGTATGTATGTATATATATTTAAATCTCAACAACGGAAAAATTAAACTTTTTTTTTTTTTTTTTTTTTTTTTTTTTGTGACTGCTTTCAGTAAGTGGTGAAATAATTGTCTTTTACAGACATTTATCTCACACACAATTTATTCATAAATAAGCACTAAAATGACATTTAGATATAATCACAACCCAGAGCAGTATAGCAAGACTTTGCAACATTTTTATTCAATAGTCACCAATATTTTTTAAAAGTGATTGTTGATATACATTATCGACAAGTTTTCGGTTCATATCATCTATTACGTATATCAAATATCATTTCTCAAAATTATTGGTAATAAAAAAGCCTCAATGTCTGGCAACACTGATCTAGAAAATATGTAGTTAATATAGTTCATGCTTTTAAGTAATGAAGCCTTTTTTAATATTTAAATAAAAATTGAAAAAGTTCCTGTATTCATAATGTACTTTAGGAACTTTTATTTAAATATAATATAATGATTCATATACTATTTTTTCCTTTTGCTAACAGAAGAAACGGAAATGTATATTCTTGTAAATATATTCTCTAGGGAATAGACCAGTGTCATTAATCTTAAAGGATTTGTTTTGATTCATTGGTAAAACTTGCTCTACCAATAATAAATGAGTTTTTTGTAAACTAAACCTTCTATAAAGACAAGAAATAGACACCTCAAATATCTGGCTTTTCTCACTGATATAAATTTGTTGATAAATAAAAGCGGACGTACTAAATATTACCTACCTATGAAATTAATAAAGTAGCATCAATTTGCGTTTACATAACAATTCCTTATATATTTAATAATAGAAATTATTGCTCTGGTAGAAAATACTTAAAGTAAAACTCAAAAACTCAAGATATAAAACAAAATGCAATCAACATAGTGCGTTTCTTTATTTATTCCATTTATTATAAATAAATAAATAAATAAAAACAGTACAGACACCACATGCATCCCATAAACTTGTATACCTATTTATTTATTTATTTATTTATTGCACTTTTTTAAAGGTAGCACGTGCAAGCATGTTTTTTGTATAAATTTAAAACATTAAATTAATTAAATTTTTTTACTTCTTGTTCAGCACGTGCTCTTATACAAAGTAAAGGTCAAGTATTATTATTATTATTATTATTATTATTATTATTATTATTATTATGAAACTTGAAATGATGAAATTACAACGCCCTACCCTTTCTTGATATTCCATAAAATAAGAACTCTAACAAACGTACTTTTTTTTTTCTTTTTAGGGAAGTATTATATTTGTGAATAAAATGTATCGTAAATATTCACTCGATAAATAGCTCGATGATAAAAACCCATCTTTTGGGAAAAATACATTCTTTTTAGGGAAGTATTATATTTGTGAATAAAATTTATCGTAAATATTCACTCGATAAATAGCTCGATGATAAAAACCCATCTTTTGGGAAAAATACATTCTTTTTAGGGAAGTATTATATTTGTGAATAAAATTTATCGTAAATATTCACTCGATAAATAGCTCGATGATAAAAACCCATCTTTTGGGAAAAATACATTCTTTTTAGGGAAGTATTATATTTGTGAATAAAATTTACCGTAAATATTCACTCGATAAATAGCTCGATGATAAAAACCCATCTTTTGGGAAAGATACATTACACGATATCGCAATAGATTGATCTAGTCACAGACGTGTGAATGAATGTAAAAACAAAAATTCAACAAAACTTCAATAAATTTATAAAAAAAATAAAATAAAATAAGGTTTTTAGCATACCCAAAGGAAGGATGAATCTCACAGTAAGCAAGCGAAAACCCATATGCTTACCCGTATTATATCTGTACTCGAGATAGCAGACTTATAAAGAACATTTTTAATAAGAGGAATTAATACAAGCAAATTGATGAAGAGCGTGACAATCCAGGACTGACAATCCAAAAACATGAGACTGCCCAATTCTTATAAAAAGTATAATAAATTATTCCGCTAAAAAAACTTAACTCTGGTATAAAATACTTTTATGTACTGACCAGTTCAGTATGGACTTATTCAGTATGGAAATATTTTCCTATTATTAAAACTCAAATGCCCAGTTTATAAGTTGGTCTTTATAAAAAAAAAAAAAAAAAAAAAAAAAGCTATATTATGAGTATCATACACAGCATATAAGCTGTAATCAAAAGTAGGGGCACGGGTAGAGAGCTTTTATACATCAATCAACTTCATGTAAAACTAGCTAGTATGGCTGAGATTCCCTATATATAGCCTCGTAAATTTCCAGAATATTCCCAGTATCTCCATATTCAATTTAGAGCTTAGATAATCTATATCGATAATAAAGACGTACTTTCCAATGTCGCCAAATTCGTCGCCAAAAGTCCTGGTGAGGCTTTTTAAAGTTTTTTTAAAGGGAAATTGCCTATTTTAAATACAAACCAACGCAGAAACTAAGAAAATTAACATTTTATTAAGTTGTCTAAGCCTCTTTAGTTGAAATTACATAAAAATAACGACTATTATTTACAAATTCGTAACATTTCGCCCCTTCTAAGGACTCACGTCCCAGGCAGTCCCCTTTGTTAGAAAATAAAAACTACAAAAACTATACAATTTAGAATACAAAAAATACATTTCATGCAACATTCAAATAAAATTAACTAATTAAAATGGTTACAAAATTCACTAATAAGTGCACTACGTGCAAATATTTACATTACACATATGCAAATTTAGAAATACAATTGACCGTGATATGAGATTAACCTATCACAGTGAGGAGTTTATTCAAATATTTTAGTAATCCGCACAGCGACGTCATTCAGACATTTAGAACAGTATAGAAAACGTCCCAATTAGACGGTAGCTTGGGAAATTTCCCTTTACATCGAACGGAGTTCCATAAACTAACATTGTCGCCCCATTAATTTTGTGATGTGTAGACATATATCGTACCTTGTCTTCATTATTTTCATGACTGTGTTAATCCAATCACGATCAATGATGTGTACGTCTTCATATAGGGCCTGGAGATCTCGTATGTACTCCTGTGGAAATGAAGGCACATCTGGTGAACAACCAAACAGGAGATCACATGAAAGATGAAGTTCGTGTACATAAGGCATCGGCGCTGGAGTTAAGCTAGTGGTTGCGTAGGCAGGATTTTTGTAAGCCACCAGGAACAAAGGCAACTTCAAGTCCTAACCTTGCTGGTTCTTTGGTACTATTAGGTCGTTGCAAAAGTTTATGCGGACACGAATCATGTTATTGCCTCCAAAGACGTAAGCTTCTATCACCGTGGTATACATTTATTACCCGAAAAATGGGCAAAGGTTGTAGAAAGTAATGAAGAGTATTTTGATTAAAAATTGTCATTTGATTTAATGCATTTTTACGAAATGAAGCAATAAAAAACCGCACGAATTTATGCAAAGACCTAATAGAAGAGAGAAGTTCTGTAGGATGAGGCGTTTAAACCTCTCAACTATGCCGTCCGACTGGAGATGAAGTGACATCGTCTGAGTTTTGTCTATGCCGAGTTCTTCGAATTACCGACACGGTTCTTCGAATACAGTTGACGTGAAGTCATAACTTCATCGGTATGAAGCTGTAAGAGAATGCCGAAAATTTACATCCATTGCTGCACTAGAACTTCGGTGCATGTATATTTTTGGAATGGGATACCCTTCAGGCCGTTTCATGAAATACTCTATTACAACAACATTGTACTTATTGCGTCTGGGATTCCATGGTAAAAAACAAATCCAAGACGTTGAGTGCAATCTGTTCAAATAGGGCTCACACACTATACAGATGTAATCTTCTTCGACGTTTTTTTTTTTTTTTTTTTTTCAGGCTTTTACAAGCATCACAAGATTTGCACCATTTATTATGGAAAATTAGCAGCCAGTTTAGAATGCGTTCTCAGTCCGGAGTAGAAATCTTCTGACATAGAAATAATCATGAAAATGTTATGTGACCTTTAAAATGGCGAGTTTTTTGGTGGTACGGTAGATTCTCTCCGGATTAAATAAACATTTACTCCAATAGGAAATAACTTGTTCTTGACCGTCGACTTCCTGCGACAAAACAGCAACGACACCTTCGTAGCTTGCATAAGTGTCTAGTTGGAGCTGTTTGTCAAGCTGTGGGTACGTTAAAAAAGTTGAAGTTGTCAAAGCCTCTTTAAGTTAGTCCAAAATGTTTTTGCACTTTCTTCTGTCCTCAGGAGCTTTTGTTTGGATTCACCCATTTGAGAAACCGTCTGGCAATACAAGAGAAAACCTTTAGGAATGAATTTCAAGAAAACTTCGCATTTTCTGTATATTTCAGGGCAACTCCAGTTCTCGAATAGAGTTTTCGACATAGATTTTCTTGTGATCGGTACTTACACCTTCAGCAGAGATTATACGGTCGAGATAGCTTACTTCACAACGGAATAAGTGGACCTTTTTAGATTCAATTTGATGTTAGCAATTCTGGGTTTTTTCAGAACCCTATGGATGTTTCTTAAATGTTCTTCAAATGTACGACCCACAATAATAATATTGTCAAGGTACGCAAGACAGGCCTTTATAGGAAAGCCCTTTGAAAACTCGCATCATTAGGTGCTCGGAGACTGTAAGTGCAATCTATATATATAAAAGAGTACTTCCTGACTGAGTGATTCATCATTGCCCAGACCAAACCCCTGGAACTAGAAGCATGATATTTTGTGACAATGTTCGTTCTATGACGTAGGCATCCACAAAGAAGCGATTTTACAAAATTCGCCCCCCAAGGGGGGGGGCAAAATGTGATTTCACAAAATCCTTCATATCTCAAACAAAAAAACAGATATCCGTAAAATTTGTGCTTTGAAATATAGCTAACACGAATGTCTAAAAACCAATTTCTGGAATTTTCCAAATTCGGTCCCCAACGGGGGCGGGGGGGGGGGGCAAAACGTGATTTCGCATAATCCTATGTATCTCAAACAAAAAAAATAGATATACGTAAAATTTTTGCTCTAAAACATAGCTAATGCAAATATCTAAAAATCAATTTCTGGAATTTTAGAAATTCAGCCCCGAAGGGGCAGCAGGGGGGGGGGGCTATGGGGCAAAAACAAATAGAAATACAGTTAGGGCGTTCAAAATTGATACAGATAGGTTTTAGAGGCCTGCAAGTCGAATGAGGATATTTTCGATTGTGTAAAGTTATTAAAAGGGGCAGGAAGGGGGGGAGGGGGGGGGCAAAAAAATAGAGGTAGATCGTTCAAAATTGGTACATAGAGGTTTCCAATACCTACAAATCGATTTCGTATATTTTCGAATTTTTAAAATTATTGGGAGGGGCGGGAAAGGGGAGAGCAGAGGGGCAAAAAAATAAAAATAGAGATATATCGTTCAAAACTGGTGCATAGAGGTTTCTGATACTTACAAATCGATTGCGGTTATTTTCAAATTTGTAAAATTATTAGGATAGACAGGAGGGGGGCGAAGGGGGAAAATAATAGAAATAAGAGTTAGAGCATTTTGGGAATTTTTTCCGAAGGCAGTGAGAACCCTGTGCGACATTTTTCCTAATCAGATTTTGTTTTTCTTTTTCTTTTTCACGTGATAGAAATTAATGCAATTTTGAGAATTCAGTAATTATAGTGATTCTTTTAAAAAAAGAGACCATCGAAGCCTGCGTTGCCTGCTAGTAAATAATAAAATTTGCATAACTTCAAATTGCCGCAATCCTTGTCGCGCAGTGAATGTAGTCTTTTCGTGGTCGTCAGTATGTAACTCTACTTGCCATTAGTTTCTCTTCAGATCCAACGTCGAGAATCATTCATTGTCAGAAAGTGTGTGCAATTTCCGGTAATTTTAGGAATAGGGTAACTATCTTTCTTCCTCACGCCATTCAGCAGACGATAGTCTGCACAATATTTCGTTGAACCACTTTTTTTCCGCGCCAAAATTATAGGGGAGTCCCAAGGACTCATAGATGGTTCAATGATGTTATTACGCTGCATCTCATTTAGTAGCTCAGTCACCTCTTCCTCCTTAGCAAATGATAATCTTCTTGGATATTTTTTGATGGTAGGAAGATTTCTTTTGTCGATTCTGTTCTGTTTAGTGTTCGTTCTCCCTACGTCTTCAGATATTCGAGGAAACAAGACTCTGAATTACTAAACTAGCTTCTCCGCAACACATCTGTGTTCTGTTCTTAACTCTGCATTCTTCAACAATTTCATTGTTAAAATCTCAGAACACAGGTTAATTCGTTCTGTCGTTTAATATAAATCACTGATGGGCAGGTTGATAGCACATCATCTTTCTTCACTATCCTTACACTATCCCTTACGTTGGCGACAATCACAGGATTAATGCTCTTTGAAAGATTAACCAGAAATGAATCTACTGAATTCATCTGAGTCTGTAGTCTGAATTAAGGTATTCAATTTGTTCATAACGGGAATATTGCTCTTTAGGAGGAGTCCTATATTCTATTGTCTCTGTATGTGCAGCTGAAATTTTCAGATTTAGTTGTCATTTTGATTTAATGGCCGGATTTTTAAAGTTAAACTCAGCTATGTTTTCTAAATTAGAATGTAGTTGATTATTTTTAAATCTGATTTAAAATTATATTTTCTGAGGAAATCAAGTCCACAAATCAAAGAATCACTTATAGCTGCTACATATGCCACATGTTGGTAATTGGCATTTTTAAATGTGATGGTCAAGTTCATTTTTCAATGAACTTTAATTTCACGCAATCACAGACGCAAAGCGCCATCCAGAGAAGATCTTGTGAATTATTTTTTTCTAACGATTGTCACGTTGACTTTAATGTTAAGAGTTATGCGGCATGAAGTATTATTAACTTATCCCTAAGCATAAAGTGCATTGTCGCCGCATCTCATCGAAGAAACATGAACCGCTGTAATCTCAGGCTATCTAATTTCGGACAAAATTCGTCCGTCTAGATTGCCTTTTATTCGTTTCACTGCGATGACTGTGAATTCCGGTTATTTTTATTATTTTGTCGCATTGGCCCGTTTCTCTTGACATGCTCATGTTTTCTACAGCCCCGGAAATCTTCGAATTATTTTCTTCTCTATTCGCAAGATTGCATAATGTCATTTTAATTTCTACTAGGTTTTTCTTTATTTCTGTAAGATCCGCATATGAACCCTTTAGATAGTTTGCTCTGATGGTGTAGCGGTTTTTCGGGATGTTATTTTAGCTTCCTCAATCTTAAGTACATTTGGCAAAGCTAGTCCGATATCCTTGGCATTAGAGGGACTAAGGGATTTTTGATTTTCTAGATCTCTCACGGCATCGATGAAATATTAGATTGCCAAAACATCAAGAATTTCAACGTGGCAATCTGAGGAGGCCAAGTGGGATAGTCTCTGAATATCTGCTACCAGTTCTTGTAAAATTTCGGCTTTTCTCTTATAAAGGGACATTAAATGAAGATTACTACATTCTTTCGAGTATTCTTCTCCAAAATGCCGCTCCAGTTGTCAGAGCTTCCAAGTCATACCTCTATTCCTTCAAAAGAGTTACCATGATGTTAGCTGCGTTGCCCGTATTTATGCTATTTGGTGAACTATCTTGGCAGTAGTATCCCATCTGTTAACGTTAGCTAAGATAGAATACTGCGTCTTATATTCTTGTCAAGTTGATCTGGCATCATATGTGGAAAGCTTCATTGATTTTTGATTCTACATTGTTTTACCTTTTGTTTCATCTTCCTCAAGTATCGATGCTAACTTTTCGTCCAGATTTTGGATCGTTCCTTAAAATTCAATTCCAGGTCTTTCTACAACCTTCTTCTCGAATTTTCCTATCAAATTCTTGTTGCTCTCTTCTTCTATTTTTTCTCTCAAATTCTACTTCTATTTTCAAAATTTGCTTTCAGTTTCTGAAATTCTTCTTGAAAAATGAATTTCAACTCTTGATCAACAATTTCTTTAACTTTATCGTGAAAATTCTATTCTATCTTCAGAATTTTTTCTTCCATTTCATTTATTCTGCTTTGCATAACTGTTAAATTATTCTCTATTACTTCTTTCAGGGTCACCAAGTCACCCTTCACTGATAACAGTTCGTTTTTTATTTCGCTTGATTACATTAAACTTTTTTTTTGAATGGATTTAATTTATTCACTTAAATTGTCTTTCATGTTTTTTCAATAGTTTACATCTCTTCCTGTTCCTGCACTGTTTTCAGTTCTTTTATCTTTTCAGTTAATTATGTTTCCATCTTTTCAGTTTTACCTTTCCAATCACTCATCTGGACACCCAAATCTTACAGAAGTTTCTTCATCTATTCCTACATACCTCTAGTTATGGCCATTCTGTAAACAATCAGACTTCTGAAACCAGAATTCTTGCGTACTTGGATTTACGAATTGTCTGTGAATTAACGACAGGTTTAGCAGAGGCTTAGATGTTTGTTTACTGGTTATTACAGAAAATTACAGGTCTGTTAACCAAGCATCAACTTCATTTTTACCAGAAAACGTAGCTTATATTACAGCTGACAACATAAAATTATCAGCATAAAATGTACAATAAGGTTACACGCAGCATATAAGCTGTAATGAAAAGCAAATGCCGAGTCAGGGAGCTTCAACACATCACACAACTTCGCGTAGACAAACTACTATAGCCGGGAGGCAATCCCTTCATATACCCTCATACATTACCAGAATGTTTCAGTAGCTCACGAAATATTCAATTCAGAAGTTAGATAATCGATAAATCGATAACAAGTATTTTCACAGCAAAGTCGTCAAAAAACTCACGGAGGGGCCATAAAGTCACCATATTCCTCGCTAAGGCCCTTATCTCTCATGGGAAAATGTTTTAACGTAGTTTTAAAGAAAATCGGCTATTTTAACGCCAAATCAACACAGAAACACAGAAAAAAATTATAATCTGATAAAGCCTCTTTAGATGAAGTTACATAAAAAATAACGACTATTAATTATAAATTTCTAACAATATCTATCTATCTATATATATATATATATATATATACATACATTTCTAAACATGACAGAAAGTTTTATTATTATTATTATTATTATTTTATTTTTATTTTATTTATTTATTATTATTTTTTTTTGTAAACCTGTTGGAAACTTACAAATTTGTACCTTATTTACGTATTAAATTTGCAAAATATGCAGTTTAGTTATTTCTTTTAGAGAAATGTATACAGGGATTTTAAATGTGTAATTTAGTGGAAATAAGTTGTGCACTATATTATATCATTTAAGGAACATATCAACAAAAATATCTTCAATAAAACATTTACTAATCGTGCTTACTTGAGCTGTTGCATTTTTATTTTCTTCTTCAGTAATTTGTTGAAATTAAGATAATTATCAGAATAAACTGGGAAATCACTTCGATATTATTAATGTGCATAGTTTCTTAATGTTTCATTTGTTTAAGTGTTGCTAATTACGATTTCTTTTCATTTACTTAAGCATATGTTTTGAAAATCATTTATATCTGGGAATGACTGATATGGCACTATATGGTACTAATTTATTATAAACCAAAGTAGTTTATGAAATTATTACACATTACTATTAATTGTCTTACGACATCATACAATTTCTTTCTACAATACTGATTTTTATTGTACTTGACACTATAATAAATTGGATTAAATGTTTCATTCTGTGAAATATTTTGCGTAAATTAAATATCAGTTTTTTTAATACCATCCACGTTTACAGAAAAATGTTACAATGTTATCTGAAAAAATCATTTAATAATATAAACTCATTACATGTATGTATAAAATAAATAAATAACGTCTTAAAAGTAATTATTTATTTCATGTAAATTTTGTTTACATAGCTAATGTATATTATTTATTTTGCCATTGATCCAACTAATGCTTTTTTATTAAATTATCTTAATACTAATATGTTTATTTTAAAAGAAATTGTATAAAATTATTCAAAAGCACAACATTACTTAGTAAATGATCATCTAAATGCTCTGCGAAATTCTAATGCTTATGGAATTATGCGCTAATAACATAGGTCTACATCTCAAATTTTGATTTGAGAAATTTGCCAAATGTTTATTTTTTTTAGAGTGTTGTATTTTTCTGTATCATGTATAAATTTTTGTCAATAAAGGGTGTCAGCCGACAAAATGTTCTCCACCTGTGTAATTATATCGTAACTTTTACGGTATGTTTCCACGATTATTTGTAATTAAACATTGAAGTATGCTACAAAATTTCGAAAATTAAGAAATTGTGTTGCCAGACACAATCTGTACGTGATAGAGAAAAATTGCTTCATTTTCGATGTAAGCACATTAAAAAGTATGTATCAACTAAATTTATCAAAACCAATTCTTTTTTTTTTTTTTTTTTTTTTTTTGACTTGGGCCAGTTGTAGAAAATTACTGGTACATTTCTTAATGGTCAAAACAACTCGTAAAAAAATACAAAATAAAATAAAATAAAACATATGTTACAATTTTTTGTCAAGAGTTCATCCAATATAAGAATAACTCCCATATTTACAATAAATTAATTCAGTGGAATTCAGCGGTTTGGTTTGTTGATTGCTTTTCATAAACTTCGCAGTAAATCACTGGCTTCAGTAAGAAAATGTCATATTTATAGGAAGAAATGCATTAACTAGAAATTCTATTAAGTCAAGCAAATAGAAGACTAGAGAAAAATACTGTAGATTGAATTATTCCATTTAGTTCTCCTAAATATAAAATTTATGTATAGATAAATAGAATTTTGCACTTCAGCTAATAGGTAAAGGTTCTAACCCATTTTCAGGGATAGATGTCCGTAATAGTTCGTAAACCCCTTTAAGCAATAGTTCTCGATTTATTTAGTCATAGTGTACAAAGAATAAATATAGAGCAATAAACGATGTCAAATCAAAAGGTAAAATATCTTTAGATAACATCAACGTAGCAAAAAAAAAAAAAAAAAAAAAAAAGTATGTGTTTTCATTTTATTTTAGTAGAGAATGTAAGAAAAACTATGTATACTAGTGGTCTGTCGGTAATTCAGCAAGCAGATGTCATACCGAAACAGTGTCGTGTTGCTCAAAATCATCGATGACGACGTATTTAAACCGAAGAAGCTTTATTTATCTATAAATCCACGTAATACTATAATATACATTAGACAGTTTTATAATATATATTAGACAGTACTAAAAGTCATCAATAAACACACAGTGAAAAAATATGAGCTAAAACTTTAGTAAACGCGATCGAAAGATTAATATAAAAATAAATATCATTTTTACCTTTAATTTATTTTTATCATCCTTATGCTTAAACGACAAGTAATATGTATTTCATTCAATTTTAAAATGTAACATTGCGCATTAACTGAAAATTTCTATAAGCATATTTCTTCAAATAAATATTTAATTTTAAAATGAATACATAAATATTAAAAATATATTTTTTTTTCCTGTTTTTTTTTTTTTTTATTTCTTTGTTTTATTTTCTTTTACTTGTTTCTTTTTCTTTTCTTTTTCTTTCTTTCTTTCTTTCTTTTTTTTTTCTTTTTTTTTTTTTTTTTTTTTTGTTAGAAATAAAACATGTAACATTCTAAAGGCTTTTGCTTCTAAGTCATTTCATATCGATCCATGTGGCATTACTTTACCAAAAGTAAAATCTGTTTGACAGTTTAACAGAGTCATTTAAAAGTATAACTATAACATTTGCTTGTTGAATTTGAATATTAATTATAACGCTTAAGTTTGGGAACAACATTTTTAAAGGTATTAAACTGACAAACTAAGGTGTCACACTCCATTTACTTCTCTTTGAAACTCAAAAGTTATTTTGAACTCTCAAGGCAAAATGTTATTTTAATGTTATTTAAGAAATCTTAACAATTTTAATATCATTTCTGTGTTGAAAATTAAGATTTAAACAAATCAATATTAATAACTTTTAATATGATTTTTGTATTGAAAACTAAGAATTAAACAAATCAACATGTTGTCCCGCAATTAGTCAATTTTTGCCTTGGTGCAATTTTAATATGAAATGTTATTCATATGTTTCTTAAATGTTAAATTGTCAGAATAGAATATATATATATATAGTTGAATCTTATTTTGTAGAAAAACAAATGTAGATTTTTTTTCTCATTTATCTTGAGATTTTTCCTCCAAAAAATGGGCTGTAAAACAAAAACATATAAATAAAATCCTTTATTTTGCAAAAAATAAAGGGAAAGATAACTGTACATTTATGAATTACTCATAATTGCAAAGGCGTATGCTACACTACAACCGCTAATGTAATGTTTAAAAATTGAAATGAAGATAAATATATTGTAGTTTTCTATCCGTTATTAATAAATAATTAAATTAATTATTATTTTTTTTCTATTTTTTATCAGACCAGTGTAATTGTAAGAGGAATAAACATTTTTACTCTTCTATTTAGGAAACATCAGTTGAAATTTTTACCGAATATCATTAGGTAAGGTTTGCTACATTTTATAACGATTGTATTAAAAAATATATAATTTTTAATGTAGTTTATTACTCTAAATATAAAAGAAATATAAAAACAAACAGCATTTTGGTAGACTGCATCATGTGTTCTAGCTTACCCTGGGGAGATGCTGTAAGGGAAACAAATATAATATGCAATTTATGTCATATGTTTATGCTTTGAAGATTTTAAATTGAAGTTTTTCTATAACTACTTTTGTTTCTGTTAAGTTTTTATATAACTGCTTTTTTTTTTTTTTTTTTTTTTTTTTTTTATTAATACATATTCCCTATGACAAATTTGAAAATTTTAATATAGGAGTTGCAGTTTAATGTTACAAAATAAAAAGATATTTCATTTTAATGAAAATATTCAGAATACATTAATTCAGTTTTCCTAAACCATGCTATTCTCATGCACTATTCAAGAAAACCTTTGCAGATACTCTTTTAAGATTTTCGTGTTGAGATAAATATATTGTAAAATGTTTTTATATCAGTACAAATGTATTTACTACCAATATCATCATATTGTTAATAAATATAGGTATACGTACATGTATACGTTAAATGTACATACTAGCCAACTTCGTCCACATCGCTGGTCAGTACATTTAAACGTATTAAAAGAGAAAAAAAAGAATTACTATTTTCATTTTATAAAGGAAAACAAAAATCTATGCAAATTGCTCAAAAATTCTCTTGGAAACCACACTACCTTCAGCAGCGGCTTTCTCAACATCAGTATCTCGAGCAGTGTTTTTATTGCATGGAACTACTTGCGAATGCCGTTGGAATTCAATCTGTGTGTTTATTGGACGATAGTTTCGAAATATTACTATCGAAAATATTAAAGTACCTCTTCCATACATACATCGCGTCTACACTGCACAACACTACGCAGAGTATACCTATTATTTGCTATGGTGTTATTTACCATATTTGATTTAGTTTATCTAATTGACCATGAAATGATAGTCAATTCATTCAAAATGTAGTATTACAACATACTAAGAAGTTTAATTTATAAAAAAAGTAAAATAGATCCATTAGCAAACACCTAATTGGTATTTAAAAAACGGGCATATTGAAACGCCTTTTGGCGTATTGAATGGAGAGGCAGAATCTTCAGTTTTTATACTCGGAAAGTAAAAAGGTACGTCTCGCAGCGAAAAACCTCGAAAATTAATCCGGTTTTTACTTAATTACTTGCTTCCTAATTTAAAATATGAATGTTCGATGAATTAAAACATATTCCACACAGTGTGTGTGCCAACTTTCACATATGTATGTGTAGCATAATTTTCAGAAGACAGCTGTCAAAAGGAAAGGCAAACGCCACTCCATTTTTATTAATAAGATAATCAGAGGGAAAATAGTAATCTACAAGATGCTAATTTAACAATACGATGAAATAAAAAATAAATAAAACGATACCACAAATCAAACTTTTCACATAATAATTAAACATTACATACTGTAAACGAAATATAATACTATTCTGCACTTCGTAAAAAATACTTGGAAAGTTGCACGACACTGATTATAGATTTAAAAAAATAAATAAACTAAATTCTGAAAATAAATCTTGGTAACTGACAGTTAAATTTCGATAAACAAGATATTGTTTTTTTTTTTTACTTAAAAAATCAGAATGTCAATATTTCCAAGCACTATAAGGTTTATACAATTTTTAATAAAATCACACAATCAACTGTGGAAGGAAATCATATTTATTGAAATTTAATTTTTCCGACTGAGTGAAAATAGTGCCTGGACCGGGACTCGAACCCCGGATCATTGACTTACAAGGTCAAGGCTCTACCAATTGAGCTATCCAGGCCGACAATTGATTCAATCAAACAGTTGATTGTGTGATTTTATTAAAAATTGTATTTCTTTCTCAAATTTGTTTAATGGTGTTTTCCATTTCCTGCGGCTTATTTTCTGTTGAGCTATCTAAATGATAGACCAGATTGTTTCTGCCAAAAAAAGGTTGTCTGAGTGAGTAATGCTGACTGGGATGTCGGCCTGGATAGCTCAATTGGTAGAGCCTTGACCTTGTAAGTCAATGATCCGGGGTTCGAGTCCCGGTCCAGGCATTATTTTCCCTCAGTCAGAAAAATTAAATTTCAATAAACTATAAGGTTTGCCAATAATTACGTTTATAAATGTTCTTATTGTTTAAGTTCGCATGTATCAGGAAAAAAATAAATGCCTAATAGACAGGAAAAAAGAAAAAAAAAAAAGCTAAGTGTGTCGACCACAAATCACATTTCTATAAAATAATATATTACCATAAAAATAAATAAATTAATTAATTAATAAATAATAAAAACGTGAGAATCAGAAAATGTTATTGTAAATCAAAATTTTTCTTAAGGGGTTACAGGGATTTTAAAGGTTAAAAAAGAAAAGCACATTTTCCTTTTTTTCCTTTCTTTTTTTTTCATTATAATAAATAATTCGTTTGATTCAGAATATAGAGCACACAAAACATCAATATTTACACAATATTTCATACAATTTTAATTCAAGAAATTGAAAAATTTAGCAGGTAGAACCTAGTACTTTGATTTTGATTTTTAACACCCTTTAGAAAAATGACAGACGGGATACTTCATGATAGCTTTATCTGTAATTAAAGGTGAAAAAATACATTTATTTTTTCTGATAGCATATTAGTACAGCTCATGCTTGAATGAAGGTTTTTTTTTTTCTTAACAAGGTTGAAAAATATTAATGACTTTGGTTTGCATGTCTGTCCGTCTGTCCGCGCATTAACTACCCTAAATATTTATGGAATTTCTTCAAACTGATATATGTTTTTCAAGTTCACTATCAGATATTTACTATTGAAAATGGTATGTATGCCTCTACTGGTTTGTGTACAGAGACACCCAAAAGTATTTCAAAGCATTGCTTTCTATTTATTTATTGGTATTTCTGTAAACTTTAATAATTTTAATAACATTTAATACTTTTACTATGCAGAATGCTGAATGAAATTTAAATATATTATTCATATTCACAAAAGAATGTTTTGTATAGAATATAGTATGATTAGCATTAGATTTTCAGAGCCATACAAAAATATTCAGTTACATTAAGAGTTTGTAAGGTCGGTGTGTAGTATAGTTCATGTCAGCATGGCGCTGCAGCTAAGTTCACAAATTGCGAAGCGCGAGTGAATAAGGAGACGTCTTAGAATTAAATGAAGTGAATGGGATGGATGAAGCTTAGATATAAATATGGATGTGTGTTGGAAAGAGGAAAAGGAGAGTAGGAGAGTGGTGTAGAGACGACGAAGAATAGAGTTTCTTAAGTGATCTTTTGTGATAAGTTCTTAGTTTAATGGATGTCATAGCCGTTTTGGAAGGTGCTAATCTATAGTGTAGAGTTAGGCGAATTTAGGGAATCCTTTTGCCGGCTGAGCATTGTGTATCGGCAGAGAGCAATCATCGAAAGTATCTGTATTGGTGAGAATATTGGTTGCACTATCGTTTACATTAAGCGCTTTTTAAATTTTCTATCAATGTTTAAATGTGAATATGAATTGAATTTGTGTATATGTTTGTCTCTTCGTCTGACCGTCTGTCTGTCTCGTTATTTGACAGTCCACGCTCTAACTCCCTTAAATATTTAAGGAATTTCTTGAAACGGATATATGTTATCGAATTTCACTATTGGATGTTTCCTCTGTAAAACAGATTAAATATTGCAGCGGGTTTGTGTACAGGGACACTCGAAAGTATTCTAAAGCATTGCATTCTATGAGAGGCACTTCCTTATAACAAATTTTAATAACTTTACTTTGAATAAACATTAATTAAACTGAAATTTGTTATTCATATGCACAAAATAATACTTTTTAGAGAATATAGTGTGATTATCATCAGATTCACAAGGCCATACAAAAATATTAAGTTACATTAGGAATTATTATTAAAAATATGCTGGAATTGCACTATCGTTTACATTAACCGTTTTTAATGCTTTTAATATTTTTTTAAGTGTGAATATGATTTCAGTTTGTGTATCTGTCTGTCCGATTTTCTATCTTCCTATCTGTATGTATTTCAGGATTTTAAAAAATGATATGCGTGTATTAGTCAAGTTCACTAGGAAATGTTCCCTGTTAGGTTCTGTATAACATTATTATGTCCTGTATAACTAGTTTGTGTATAAGGGCAACGAAAATAAATGTCAATGCATTGCGTTTTAGGACAGACGTTTTTAAAATTCACATATAAATAACTTTTTACTGTAAAAACCATAAAGAAATTCAAATGTATTGTTAATATTCTAAAATAATGGTTTGTCTAGAATATGATATGATTAATCTTCAGATTTACAGGGCTACACTAAAATATTCAGGTAGGTTAATAGCTGGAATTATAATGTAATGGCTGCATTTACTTTTGAATATTAGCCTTTTTAACGCTTTCCAAAAATGTCTGAGAGTGATTTTAAATTAAAGAAGTCTCTCTGTTTACTTTTCATTCCTTCTGTCTGTCTGCTGTGTGATATCTTAGGCAAAGAATATTGCCATTATACGATACAATAAGTGCGTACAGTTGAAAAGTGTTACTAATGAATGCGTACTGCATGATTTTTCGGTTCTTGTTTTTTTATTAAAATTATGTTTAAAGGCTGTTCATGGGGTAAAATAAATCGAAAGTTGTGCAGTGTTTCCATACAATTCTGCCAAAAAATCAAATTTCAGTTTTTTTTTTTTTTTTTTTTTTTTTGAGCAATTTCATTAATCTTTTGCTAGTTTCTATATTTAGAATTGGAAATCCTTCTTTGATACTTTTTTTTTAATACAAGGAAAAAATAAATAAAATAAAATAAATACTTTTCTGTCTGCTGGGTTAAAGTAACCTCGGCTTACGGAATACTTGATATTACATAAAGAAGTATACATAAGTATGTAACATGTAACTATTATTAAAATATAACATGTTTCATTACATGTACATTCTAGTCGCCAGCTTCATAACTATTAAACAAAGTAGTGAATAACACCATACATGAAAAGAAGATGTAAAATAGAAGGTATTATTGTCTCAAAGAAATTTATTAAGAGAAATTTGTATTTTTCAAAATAGTAGGATCAAAATTATATTTTTAATATCAACACATTTTTTAATTTCCATTAAAATTAAATATTTATTGTGATACTGACATTTATAAAACTAAAACTGAAAATGAAATTGTACAGTTGTACTTTTACACATGTCTTGGTTGAAAAGAATATTTCAGTTATATATTTATATAAATTAAATAATTAGAAAATGTCAAACAAGGGCACACCAAAAATAACAGAAAATGCAGAGTTTTGCATACAGAGAGATAAATAAAATCATAAAACATCTCTATTTTTGCATGACACTTATGAATTGCGAATTTACGTAAATCAAATTAATCTCAGATTTAAATTTAAATTTAATTAAACAATTTATTTGTTATTTTAAATTTTAACTTTAAGGTTTATTAGTTAATAATTAGAAGATACAAATTAACTAAATTTTATTAAGTTAATCGTTCAGAAGATAAATACGATTCCATAATTAACTGTGAATTTAACTGTATTTGGCCTCATTGCTGAGGCTGTGTGTTTAAGATAAATTTGGCATGTTTTTTCAGAAGTAAAGTAAATTAAACTTTAATTTTATTAATTATTCTTAGGTTTAAATTTAATTATTATGAAAAGAAATTGGTGTTTGCAGTTAAATAAGTTTGTATCTCACGTGTTTTTTTTTTTTTTTTTTTTTTTTTTTTTTACTCTCATTTTTTGAGATTTAACGTTTTTTCTTCTCTTTTAGGTGTGATTGGGAACTTATTGAATTTTTTAACAATTTGCATACAGCAAGATAACACCTAATTTACATGCAACTTTCATTATATGCCCTTGAAAATGTAATGAAGCTGTATGCTTCAATTTAATGATGCTTGATTTTTTTCTTTTCGTAATCTTTATTCGTGTTTTTTCTAGTGTTTCATGTGATGCCTGGTTTCATCTAATTCAATGTTTGAAAATATTTTCAATATATATATATATATATATATATATGTATGTATGTATATATATAGACCTTTCTGTCCCGAATACAAAAATATCTACATTACGATAAAATATTAATTTTTTTATGAATTTATCCAAATAGTATAAATTTATACATTTTTCAAATGTGAAAAAAGGACAGACTTAATAAAAACATATCATTTAGTTGCATAGGTGAAATAAAAATATTCCGCATTTAAAGTAAAATTGTGTAAAATAAAGTAAATTTTTAATATTGTACATGTGCTTGTATAATCTATTTTAATAATATATCTGTGTTCTGAAAAATTCGTAAGAATGATATTAATTCATTTTATTAAGCTAAAAAAAATATTTCATTTGTATAAACAGCAAAAAATGATTTCATAAATTTACAGTAATTGCACGATTTTAAATTTAATATGGAGAGTTTAACCATTTTTTAAAACATTTTTAAGAACTCATTTTCATCATTAAATAAGACAGAAAGAAAAAAAAACATATTCTTTGTTTTTATATAGAAAAACTGATTTAATCAAATAAAGATCAAATTATTTTAATTTCTTTTCTAAAAAAAACACGATGATTGAACAAATATTTTTATATGAATAAGAAGGTTATTCACAATTTCCAAAATAAGAATCTAGAGATGCTTTATAATATAGAATTGAAGTGCAATATATGTATATATATTAAATCATATTATTATTATTTTTTTTAATTATACTATTTTTTATAACATGTGAAAAAAAAAAAAAATTATATATCTTTGTATATATATTTCTTTTGTGCGTGTGTATGTCACTGAACTCCTCCTGAACGGCTGGACCGAGTTTAATAAAATTTTTTGTGTGTCTTCAGATGGATTCGAGAATGGTTTAGATTTACAAATGAAAGTTGTAACTTAATTAGTTCTTTCTTAATTAATTTTTAACCAACAGTTTCAACAACTTTTCCACCTAGATGGCGTGAGTTGTCCATAAACATGATGTCAGAATTTATTTAATGTTGAAATGAAAAATGAATTTTTAACTTAACAGTATCTTACGAAGTGATTAAAATATTTTTTCAAAGTTAATATTTTTAGAATCGTAACCGTATCTTACGTAGTGTTTCAAATATTTTTTCAAAGTTAAAATTTTTAGAATCGTAAACACGATGTCAGAATTTATTTAATGTTGAAATGAAAAATGAATTTTTAACAGTAAGTGTTTAAAATATTTTTTCAAAGTTAATATTTTTAGCCTGAGGATTAAAATGGTATATTCTTTTAAAAAATTCGTCAATATCCGACGGAGTTATTTTATGTTAAAATGAAAAATGAATTTTTAGGCCATTATTATTTGTGCAGATGGAAAATGTATTAAAAGTTTTCCGAAAAATTTCACTAACGATACGATCACAAATGTTGACGGATATCCAATATATCGTCGAAGAAATCCCGATAATGGCGGACAATCTTATCATATATGGCGGTCATCTATGTCAACAACATTGACATTGACATTGATAATCGTTGGGTGGTCCCATATTCGCTCTGCTGAGCAAAACATTCAATGCTCATATTAAGTTCTGCATTTATTGAGTTCTGCAGTTCAGTGAAGAGTATCAAATACATTTGCAAGTATGTGAATAAAGGCAGTGATATGGCTGTATTTCGAGTTGAAAATACCAATGTGAATGCTCCTCCGGTGAATAACAACGATGAAATAACACTTTACCAAATTGGCCGGTACGTCAGCTCCAATGAAGCTGTTTGGCGTATCTTTGGTTTCCCAATTCATGAACGGGATCCAGCAGTTCTTCATTTAGCCGTCCATCTTGAAAATGGCCAGCGCGTATATTTCACGAGCGAGTCCTAATTGAAATATTACATCAAGATGTAATTAGTGTTTGAAGAGTTTTGAAGTGTGCATAAAAAACTATACATTTTGCAAATTTAGTGCGGAATTGGACTATTATTTTATATAATTTTCTATCAAATTTACACGCGCGTTGATTAACAACCACCCTAACCTACAAATTTATTTGTGTAGCTAATTTATTATATTTTATTTATTTATTTTTTGAATGGAACACCTTTAATATCGGAACCCTTTGGCAAAATTTGAAATTTGGCACCGAAGTAGCTCGGACGCTTCTCGCCAAGATCTTTATTTCCACAATTGAGATAGCCATTTCAATTCATCGCAAAAATGGCTTACAATATTTAAAGTCACCAAAGGGGTCCCATACTTTTGTGCGTGTGCATGTCACTGATATTTTATTTATTTATTTTTTGTATGGAAAATTTGGCACCGAGGTAGCTCTGACGCTTCTCGCCAAGATCTTTAGTTCCACAATTGAGATAGCCATTTCAATTCATCGCAAAAATGGCTTAAAATATTTAAAGTCACCAATGGGCTCCCATACTTTTGTGCGTGTGTATGTCACTGATATTTTATTTATTTATTTTTTGTATGGAACACCTTTAGCATCGGATCCCTTTAGCAAAATTTGAAATTTGGCACCGAAGTAGCTCGGACGCTTCTCGCCAAGAACTTTAGTTCCACAATTGAGATAGCCATTTCAATTCATCGCAAAAATGGCTTAAAATATTTGAAGTCACCAAAGGGGTCCCAATTTGTGGCTGAGATTTAGAAAATCCGTGCTTTTCTCACGGTCAATTATATGTTGCGTGTTCCATTGTTGGAAAACCTTCGAATTTGTTTGTGTATATTCCTCAAGGATTAACCAAAAATACTGTACATCCAATGGCATTACGATAAATTAAGTTTTTGTAGATTAAAAAAATATACTTGTTATAAAATAAATTGAGTTTCAACTTTTTCACCTTTAATTAAAACGAATTTAAGTTTTTATTTAATACGAACTCTACTTTTCACTTCGCTCATATTATACACATACTCACATGCATCGATTGATTGAATTGTGATAAATGTACATGTAATGATGTTAGATATTGTAATAACTTTTTGATAAAAATTTTCATCAAATCGGTCCAGATTGTTACAGCTTATTCATAAGAGGCGGAATTTTCATGTGAAATTCGTTGCTATCAGAGATTCTCTCATAAATTGAAATATATGCCGTATGAAATAAAATTTTGTGCTGTTCGACATTCAGCGAAGGTTTTAAATAACAAGTAGCAAGTAGAAAGTAGCAAGTAGCGAAAGTTTCGGTAATTATGTCTTTTACGTTATAATCGGAATTCACAGTCACCGTTCACAGCGCTCCATACCTGTTTCACTTATATACCACATCTTTACACACGTACAATAAGTTAGTTATTTTTTTCTAGCAAAATATTCTCTAGAAGTAATTTATATGACAAAACAACGTTTGTCGGGTCAGCTAGTCTTTATATATATATTTCCTTTGTGCGTGTGTATGTCACTGAACTCCTCCTAAACGGCTGGACTGAGTTTAATGAAATTTTTTGTGTGTCTTCAGGTGGATTCGAGAATGGTTTAGATTTACAAATGAAAGTTGTAAATTAATTAGTTCTTTCTTAATTAATTTTTAACCAACTCTTCCAACAACTTTTCCACCTAGATGGCGTGAGTTGTCGTAAACACGATGTCAGAATTTATTTAATGTTGAAATGAAAAATGAATTTTTAACCGTATCTTACGAAGTGTTTAAAATATTTTTTCAAAGTTAATATTTTAGAATCGTAAACACGATGTCAGAATTTATTTAAAGTTAAAATGAAAAATGAATTTTTAACCGTAAGTGTTTAAAATATTTTTCCAACGTTAATATTGTTAAAATTAGTTAAAATGGTATATTTTTTTAAAAAATTCGTCAATATCCGACGGAGTTATTTTATGTTAAAATGAAAAATTAATTTTTAGGCCATTATTATTTGTGCAGAAAATGTACTAAAAGTTTTCCGAAAAATTTCACGATCACAAATGTTGACGGATATCCAATATATCGTCGAAGAAATCCCGATAACGGCGGACAATCTTATCATCTATGGCGGTCATCTATGTCAACAACATAGATATTGACATTGATAACCGTTGGGTGGTCCCATATTTGCCTCTGCTGAGCAAAACAATCAATGCTCATATTAATAGCAAGAAATTCAAACTTCTTCACACACCATAAATTTTGTGATCAATAATGTGATATTTTCCTTTCCTGGCGGTCATCTATGTCAACAACATAGATATTGACATTGATAACCGTTGGGTGGTCCCATATTCGCCTCTGCTGAGCAAAACATTCAATGCTCATATTAATAGCAAGAAATTCAAACTTCTTCACACACCATAAAACTTAAATCAGGACAACCGGTTTCGAAAGGACGTAGCCTTTCTTCATCAGGTGCAAACATGTGCAACTGCCTTGGAGGCAAAAGCAAGACTGAAAGCAGGACAAAATCCAGAGGGGGAGGAGCAACACAAACAACCAAGAGGAAGCAACATGCAGGACAGGACCAATCAGAGAGGAACACACGTACACACACACCACAAAATGAGGAGGGAGGAAAGGAGTAAACAATTATTATTATTTTTTTTCAATAATATTAAACTAATAAGTAAATTTAATAAAATTTATCCATTAATTATTATTATTTTTAATTAAATTAGAATTATTTTATTATAACTAATATGATGTTATAAACATAATGAAGGAAATTATTTAATTGAATTAAACAAATTTTTCCAGGCTGTAGACAGCAAAGTGGAATCTGGATTTTGTCCTGCTTTCAGTCTTGCTTTTGCCTCCAAGGCAGTTGCACGTGTTTGCACCTGATGAAAAAAGGCTACGTCCTTTCGAAACTGGTTGTGCTGATTTAAAATTTATGGTGTGTGAAGAAGTTTGAATTTCTTGCTATTGTCTGTACGCCAGTTTTTTTAATTTATTTTTAGTGCTCATATTAATGTTCAGTTCTGCAGTTCAGTGAAGAGCATCAAATACATTTGCAAGTATGTGAATAAAGACAGTGATATGCCTGTATTTCGAGTTGAAAATTCCAATGTGAATGCTCCTCCGGTGAATAACAACGATGAAATAACACTTTACCAAATTGGCCTGTACGTCAGCTCCAATGAAGCTGTTTGGCGTATCTTTGGTTTCCCAATTCATGAACGGGATCCAGCAGTTCTTCATTTAGCCGTCCATCTTGAAAATGGCCAGCGCGTATATTTCACGAGCGAGACAGCGATTGGTCGTGCTATAAATCCACCAAAAACTACACTCACCGAATTTTTTGAATTGTGTAATCGTGCGGATGCTTTTGGTGCTTTTGCACGGACATTACTTTATTCAGAAGTACCACGCTATTTCACATGGACTCCAACAAAAAAATGGATGCTCCGCAACCAAGGCACGCTGATTGATGCATGTTCCGGTTTATTCAAATCAAACACCTTGGGACGAGTATTTACAGTCAATCCAAGGCAGACTGAGTGCTTTTATCTTCGACTGTTATTGGTTAATGTCATCGGCCCTTTGTCATTTCAAGATTTACGTAAAGTGAATGGACAACAGTATCCAACGTATAAAGATGCATGCCTTGCACTCGGCTTTCTGGAAAACGACAACCAGTGGGAGTGTATGTTTGCTGAAGTAGGACTGAACTGTACAGCAAAACAAATTCGTCTACTATTCGCTATAGTGTTGACTGCATGTTTCCCGGCCCGAGCAGAGACATTACGGGATAATCACAAAGATTCAATTACTGATGATATATTGCATCAACATCGTTCACGGTGCAATGATCTAACGATAGTATTGCGTGACGCTATGTACAATGAAGCATTGATTGCTATTGAAGATCTTTGCATTATCATTGCCAACTTACCACTCAGTCATTTCGGTATGCATTCAACAAATCGAAATGCATCTGATTTAATAAGCACAGAATTGAATCGTGAACTACAATACTGTAGAAATGGCACCGATTGTTGCTCGCAATGTCCCACTAATGAATGAAGAACAAAGAACCATTTACGACCGCATCATGCTCGCAGTTTTGGCAGGACAAGGTGGATTCTTTTTTTTTTTGGGGGGGGGGGGGGAGGGGGGTGCACCAGATGGAACTGGCAAAACATTCCTTATTTTGCTAATTCTCGCCGAGATACGATCAAATAATGGCATCGCATTGGCTGTTGCATCATCTGGCATTGCGGCAACTTTATCGGATGGAGGCAGAACAGCTCATTCATTATTTAAACTGCCACTAAATATTCAAAATAACCCAGACGCAGTGTGCAACATAAAAAAACAATCGTCCATGGCCACAGTGCTGAAATAGTGTAAAATTTTTATCTGGGATGAATGCACTATGGCTCACAAACATTCGATTGAGGCGTCGAACAGGACATTGAAATATATAAAAAACAACGACAAACTATTTGGCGGCACTCTGTTACTCTTTTTAGGTGATTTCAGACAACCACTTACCGTTATTCCGCGTTCAACATACGCTGATGAGATCAACGCGTGCTTAAAATCATCGTCATTGTGGCGTAATGTTAAAAAAGTACAACTGAAAGTAAATTTGTGCGTTCAAAAGCTTCAAGATCCATCCGCTGAAACATTCTCAAAACAATTGTTAGATATCGGCGATGGAAAAGTTACTACAGGTGAAACTGGATGCATAAAATTACCGACCGATTTCTGCACAATCATTGATTCTCAAGATGCTCTTATTGACCAGATATTTCCCGATGTACACAGACGATACACAAATCATGAGTGGCTGGCAGAAAGAGCAATTTTAGCAGCAAAAAATGTGGACGTCAACGAATTGAATCTCAAGATACAACATTTGTTACCAGGAGACTTGGTGTCATACAAATCTAATGATACAGTTTGCGATGCCACCGAAGCTGTAAATTATCCAACAAAGTTTTTAAACTCATTGGATTTACCAGGCATGCCACCGCATATTTTACAACTGATGGTTGGATCTCCGGTTATTTTGCTTCGTAATTTGAACCCACAACGGTTGTGCAACGGCACGCGATTAATCATAAAAAAATTAATGAAAAATGTTATCGAAGCCATCATTTTAAATGACAAATTCTGAGGTGAAAATATATTACTACTGCGAATCCCTATTATACCCACAGATGTGCCAATTCAATTTAAACGCCCTCAATTTCCAATTAGATTGGCATTTGCAATTACTATCAATAAGTCTCAGGGCCAAACGGTGTCTGTCTGTGGCTTAGATTTGAGCACATCATGTTTTTCACACGGACAATTATACGTGGCTCTCGAGTGGGCAAACCATCCAGTTTGTTTGTATTGGCAAAAGATGGGATAACAAAAAATATTGTACACTCTGTTGCATTAAGGGATTGATATTGTTTTTTAGCAATATTGTTATAAGTAGCGTTATGTATATAATTTTAAAGAATCAATTTTAATAAATTAAAAAGATAAATGATTGGTGTTTTGTTATTTTTATATTCTTTCACCGTTCACAGCGCTCCATACATCTTCCACTTATATACCACATCCTTACACACTTACAATAAGTTAGTTATTTTTTTCTAGCAAAATATTCTATATATATATATATATATATATATATAGATATATATATATAATATATATATATAATATAATATATATATAATATATATATAATATATATATAATATATATATATATATATATAATATATATATATATATATATATATATATTATACTTATAAGATTAGTTTCTGTAATTTTAGAAACAGTAAATATGCTCATAATAAAATTAATAAAAGAGAAAAACTTTTATTATAAGTCTAAAACTGAAACTGTTTTGATTCTTGTGTAGAATAAGTCAAAGAAAATCATGTCTTATTTATCTGGTATCTGCATTACATTTATTCAAAAATAGCAAAATGATTTTGTTTTAAAACATTGAAATATTGTCTCTCTCTTGCATATGTATTTTTCAGCAATAAAATATATATTAATTGCATATCCATAGGAAATAAATAATTTTGATGTGCTTACCTATAAAAATAATTTGGTGTGTCACTCACACGACTTTCTTTTCCCTGAAATTTAATATTATAAATACAGATTGGAGATTAAAGGGTAAGATAACGAGTACTGTCAAGCAAACTTTTGTTAAAACAATTCAAATTAGGGCCCGGAGCAGCTTTATTTGATAAGTAAATCTGTGTGAGGGGGCTGCCGCCCCCTGAACCCACATTACTGTACCTACATTTTTATGGAATTCGTGTAGTTCTGTAAAGGAACAGTGAATGATTTCTATACCATATTCTACACGAAACATGTTTTTACGTATATAATGAATATACATTTATTCGTTTCATTTGGTTTAGTGTAGTCTATAGATGCTAAACTCTACTTACCTGCAATTTTCCCCATTGAAGTAATGTATTTGAATTATCTTGTGTGTCCTGTATACGAACCATTTCCTTGATCTCAACGAAGACGGATGCACCGTCTCGTACAGGTTAATTTGTGGCAGGTGGTTGCACAATAACTTCACATGTTATTTTCTAGTCTTGTTCTTTATCTAGTTTTGTTCTTTTTTCTGTTTCTTTAATATTTTTTTCTTTAAATAAATTTTTGTATACTTTGTTTAAATTATTTTCCTGATTGTTTTAATTATTGAATTGAAATATACGCTTCAAATGTGAAAATATATTTTTTAAAAATACCTTACAACAAAGTCATTTAAGTGAATTATTATTATTGATAATGTGATTGTATTATAATTAAGCACAGACAGTCCTACCCTATCAGTAAAGATTGCACAAAATAGCCCTCTTGGTTTTATTATGACAATTGTTTTCAATTACAACTGAGCGAAAAAATGGCAATGGAAATGCATAAAAGAATCAATTCAAAGTTATGCACCAGTAGTTTAGCAGAAAAATAATATTCGGATTTTGTTTAATTGTGCGCAAACTCTCCTAGCTTCAACTTATACTTCACTATGGTTCACTCCAATCTGGAATATTGCACTCTTATTTGGTATCATTTTTATGTTAATAAAATCAAAATTCTAGAGCAATTTCAAACTAATTTTGCACGTTATTTACATTTTAAAAGTAATCTTATTTATACTCAGGTTATTTTTTTCCTCGTATCTTCGACGTATTTTTAATCTTCCTAGTTTAAAATATCGTCGTAACCTTTTTATTGTTTATTTTATTTTACTTTTTTTTTTTTTTTTTTTTTTTTTTTTTTATATAAAATTATCAATATATGAATGATTACAGTGATATTCTTAACTATATTCAAATTATGTGCCAACCAAGTCTCTTAGAAATAATCATTTATTTGTCACTCCATTTGTGAAATTTAAATATATTGGTAAATCTTCATTATATAAATTATATAAAATTTTTAATGAGCTTTCTCTAAATTTGGATATATTTAACATGTATTTTACTGCTTTTAAGGCTAGATGTTCTGAACGCTTAAATTGTTAAGATGTATTTTTATTTATTTATTTTTATTTTTTTATGTCTGATGTATTGCATTATAGTTTTATTCAAGCACCACTGTAATTGGATGTTTCTGTAGTATGATTTTCTTTAAATAAATAAATAAAATGTTGCCTTTACCAGGCAAATTTTAACATTAAAGGAAATTTTTTTTTAATGCGGATTCAATATTAGTTAATTCAATTTACTAAATAGTTTAAATGTATTTCACGATATAACAAAAAAATTACTCGTCCAGAAGAAAACAAAATATACGTTTTAAACAATTGTCTTTTTGTGCTCATCGCAATAATGTATCTAGTTCATTCTTTAATTTACTTTCTACGTTTTCGTCCTTATGTATAAAACAGTAATAGTACTAATGCAACTTTTTTCCAAAGAAACATTACGTGTTCTTATTTACATTTTTCAAAAAGATTTTGCGATTTAATAAAAATAAATGAAAATCTATTTTGTGTCCATATTAATTATATAATCAATCATTTTAAGAAACATAATTACATTTAAAGGTTTACCGTGTTGCAATTAAATAATACACCTGTTTATTTGATCTTGCGTGTTGAGCATATGCGCAACATACTTAAACGTAATCTAATTGAAAAAAAAAATGTATATATATATATATATATATATAAATATATATATATATATATATATACGAATTATTCTTTTAATATTTTTGTGTATGTATTATTACACTTTTATTCATAATTGGCATGGAATAATTTAATTTTTATAGACATTTTTTTTTTCTTCACAATAGAAATGCTAGATTCTTAAAGCAAGCATACTCGTAATTATTTATGTTCAAAGAATACATTACAAAATTTATTAAAAATAATTTTTTATAAAGGTTATAGATTTTATTAAAAATATATATTACATTTATTTTCAGTTTTTGTTTCACTAATTTTTATTTTTATTGAATAGCATTATACTTTAAATGCTTTAAACACTGTTAATTTAAATGCTTTTCGTTTACTGAAACAAAGTTTGGAATTTTGCACAATATAACATATAATTAGCAGTACATTAATTACTTTTATTTTTTATTAACAAAATTGTGCCTAACAAATTTCATATTATTTTTTCAATACCCTTATTTCCCATTATTTTTTCCAAACATAAACAGTTATTTGTAATTAATTTTCTTATTCTTTTTTTTCCCTAAAATATATATATATATATATATATATATTTTTTTTTTTTTTTTTTTTTCTAATGGGGAAAAAAAAAGTAATTTCTAACGGAAAAAAAAAAAAAAATATATATATATATATATTTTTTTTTTCTTAAAACTGTTCTTAGAAAATTTAAAGAAATTTAATAAATGTAAACTCTAAAAATATATTTTGTATTTTATATTGTTATTTTTTTATATAGCTTTACTCAAATCTTACTATTTAAAGCATAGCTCATGTAAAACGCCAACAATATATATGTATATAATATAGAAATTTTGGACAACCCACAAAATATATATATATATATATATATATATATATATATATATATATATATATATATATATATATATATATTTAGGAATGCCTTTTACTATATATATATATATTATTTCTTTTGCGTCAAATTTATGGGAATATTCTGATCTAAAAGTCAAAATATTTGGGCGTTTTGTCGAGTTTGATTAAGAAATAACACAAAAGAATATTTTTTTCTATTTATTTACTTAAAAGATATTTTTAAGTATATTTATATATATAAAGAAAAGAGAAATCCCGCCGAAGTAATTGTTAAAATTAACACTTAAATAGTGCCTGATTATTTTTTAAATCAATTTAAAAATGTTTCACTTCTTTCCTCTCTTAAATAAATTACAAATAATAATAATAATAATACTTTTAAAAATCATACTTTATTTTAACTATGGCTTACAGCTAAAAAAGCAATTTGTTGCCATTCGGCAAACATGACGCATTAGAGCTTCAATATTATTCTAATAATACATTAGAAGAGAAAATTGGGTACGTTACCGATAGGCAACACATTGTTAAAAATTTCAACAGAAAACTCTGTGTAATCTATTATCTTAAATCTTATGTAAAATTGCAGAGAAAAATAAACGGAGATGTTAAAATACTTATTTTACATATTCGTTTTAACTAATATTAATTTAATTTTTTATTGGTAAGACTTGAAATGCTTTTTCTGAAGTAGAAACAGTCATTTTTAATTTTAATTAAATAACTAAATAATAAAATTACGCAAAAATGCAGAATAGAGATTGAGAATCCCGATTATTCACTTTTAACTAAGAATTACTGTAAATTTGCAGAGACTCTGGATAAATATTTACATTAAATTTACAGAAATTTTTAACAGTGCGCACTGCATATAAGAGTTTAAAAAGTTATAACCTGGCAAAGTGTGTATGGGGGGGGGGAGTAACAGAGGGAGTTTTCCATACGAACTGATTACAGCCGTTCTGGTCATCTGAAACAAAAATCTAGGAATAATTGTTAATTAGTGAGAAAGTCGTTATAGACTCTACCTAAGAAAGAAGAAAAAATGACGATGAAGCAGAAAATCACAAAATGGTGATTGTCTAAATCAATATATATATATATATATATATATATATATATATATATATATATATATATATATATATATATGTATATATGTATATTTAGTTTTTTTTTTTTTTTTTTTTTTTTTTTTTTATAATAATAATAAAAAAAATAAGAATAATAATAATTTTGATACAGAAGTTGTAGAGTAGATACAAGTTTATATTGAAGGTTGGTATAAAATTTCGAGTAAATTGGTTAAATAAAACTTTATGTATCATGGCAACCATATTGAAAGAAGTAGTTTGGAGAAAACTATTTTAAAGGTTTCAAGCAAAATTCTCAGGCAGACGGAAAAGTCTAAGTCATGAACTGGTCTGTTATCTTCACATTTTCTTAATCAGATAAACTCTTAAATGTATAAACATTAAAAATATGGAAAAAATACCTTCAAAATCTTTTACTAGAATACGCGTTTTTTTCTGAAAAAAAAAAAAAAAATCAAATAAATAAAACATTTTTTGACTTTTTTTTTTTCATACTTTCTAATTTTCAAAAAATAGTAAAAAAAATAATTTCGATACAAAAGTTGTAGGAAAAGTAAAAGAAATAGTTTAAAAAAAAAAAAAAAAACGCTCTTAAAATTTTGAACAAAGCTTACAGGCATTCGCAACAGTCTAGGAGATAGATTGGAACGTTATATTTACATTTTGTTAATTGAACATATTCTTAAAGGCCTGAACTTTAAGAATAGAAAAAAAAATAATAATAAATAAATGAAATCAAAATTTTTGACTGGAATACGGCTTTAAGATTATTTTCTTATGCAAACAAAAATATTATATAGAATATATATATATATATATATATATATATATATATATATATATATATATATATATATATATATATATACACGTTGAGCGCCATCTCTGCCATCCTATATTCTAGGCATTTTGTCATATATCTCTAAAAGTACTGAAGGAATCATCTTGAAGCTTTAGGGGTGTGCAGAACATGTTATACTTCAAACATTTCAGTGAAAGATTTTCCTTGAAAGTAAAAACAGTACCAATAAAAAATAATACGTTGAGCGTCATGTCAGGCATTGGTGGCTGACAGTGTCAAATATGATATAAAGCCACGTCAACCATCGGTGGTTGACATTGCAAAATAGAATATAAAACTAATAATATTACACTGTTTTAAGTAATTAGTGAAAATTTATTTAAATTTTGCTTAACTTTTATTTATTACGGGAGGAATAATTGTGGAATTTTAATGGATATTAAGAATTCGCGTGGCGATCAACGTGTTAATGTATTTTTTGTGATAATATTTGTTGTTGAATGAGATATATATACAAGGTGGTTTTGAAAAATCCTTCTGTATAAATAGCATTTTGTAGCTAAATGGGACAGAGCAATCACATTTAACTTCGTCTTTACATTGTTTTCATGCGATGCGCACAAGTAATAAAAAAATAAATATAAGCGTATATGTCTAAAAGTTAAATTTTACGTGAAATGTATCACTAATGTAATAAATGAGATGTCTTGCAAAAGTTTAAAATCAGTAAAAATAAATAAGGAATAAAAACTGAACTTGTTTATATGTTACTTTTTTTTTCTCCCCATAGTTATATTTTCCTTTATTCCATAAAAAGCAAAAAACTATGTGGTGGGCAATTTTTAATTGTTCCAATGCCTTGACCACGTTTATAAATCATCCCCTTACTAAATTTGATTGTTTCGTTTCTGGCGTCTTAGGTGCAGGATGGTTTTTATAGCGAAAATTTAATTATAATTCTTGTACATGTTTAGAATAGTTATACAAATATTTGGAATTTAGTGTAAGTAGACAACGACGTTATGTTTGAAATTTGACGTTATTATGTAAAACAATTTATAGTATAATCACTTTTTTAAGAAAAAAATGTTATAATGTTTTATAAAATAATTGGTGATATTTTATATATTTTTACTTTATTCTATGTATATATATACATATATAAGAAAATATTAGATTCGTGAAAATTTTTAACCTTCCGTTAACGAACGATTAGCCCGTTTTGTGATGTACTGAAAACAATTTGACCTTATACAAAAAATCCTGTCTCTAGGTGTGGTTGTATGTGTGTATACAAAATTTTATAGTCACTGTATTTTACCAATGAAGGAACGAAATTTAAGTAGATTTGTTATTCAATTGGATTTTGATCTAATCTGATTTTGATTATAGTTAGAGATCAATCGCTCAATATCTGGCGCTATCAACTCATATTTTTACAATTTTTTCAATGACAGTGTAGGACAAAATTTCGTATAAATGTAGATAGCGAGAAATCTTAACGAATTATTGTGAAATAATTAAAAATTGTTAAAAATATAGTAAAAATAAACTAGGAAAGAAATGTGTGCATGTAGGATAAAAGGTTCCGCAAGGGGAGGGGTGTACCCTACTCATCCCGTTGCTGTGTAAGTTTTCACTATGTGTAACTGTGTGTTGTGTACATATTACCAAAATTTCAAAATAAATGTAATAATGTTTTATTATATAACTCATTACTATTATATACTTCTATTATTAATGGAGGAAAAAACTTGCTATATACTTTAAAGAAGCTCTTTCTTTTTCTTTCCTTTTTTTTTTTTTTTTTTTTTTTTTTTTTCCCCTAAATTACTTTTATATAAAAAATGAATCTTTATGATTTTTATGTTAATTAGAACGGAATGGAATATTTTCTACGTAAGGTTTAACCAGAATAATCTTAATTATTGTATTGAGGGAAAATACCTTTTTAATTGACTAACTGCAGTGCATGCGGTAATATCTTTTGAATCAGTTGAAATTTAATCTATTTATTTTATTTTATTTTTAACTTTTATTTATCTCCAAAATATTACTTCTTCAAACTTGCTAAATGAATTTAAAATCCTCTTACATCACTCAGTTTGAAATCGGTATTAGAATGAATTAATGTTTTTTCAAATAAATGGAGCATTAATTAAATAGTTGTTCTGAACTCCCTTCGAATTATTCAGACCTAATTAAGGGAATTTCTAAACAAAATGTGCAAGATAAAACACATTTTTTGCTTAACGATCTGTCTCATTTCTACTTTGGTTTTCTTCTAGTCAAAAAAAAAAAAAAAAGTTGAATGAAAGAAAAATATTTGTTTTTCTTTTCTTACTATATTTTATTTTACAATATTTTATATAACTGATTTAGGAAGAAAATTTCAATAAAAAATGAATAATTTTGAGTAAAAATTAATAATTTTGAATTAAAATGAATAAAAATGAATAATTTTTAATTAAAACTATTAAAATGTTTTAACATTGAATTATTTTCGAGAGCAATTTTCTCAAAAATCTAATTCCAATAAAATAGTTTTAAAATAGTATATGATACATATATTTAGTTATGTTACCTTTAATCAGGCGTTTTAAAGTTAATTTTGTGTTTCATTTCATTTTTTTTTAACAGTATATGCGTTGATATACGTGAGTAAAAACAAAAATAAATCGTGATTATTATTATTTTTTAAAAAAATCTCTTTCTAGTCCTATTTTTTCCCCTTTTTATGACTGTTAATATAAATGAATTTATAACTCTTTATTATTATAACTAAATTCCTTTTGATTTTAATATAAATATTGATGAAAATTTAAACCATTAATATTTTGTTTTATTAATTTAGTTTAGAAAAACTGGATATTTATATTTAAATATTGCCAGACTTACAAAATATTAAGAATTAAATTGTATCGTGTAGTTAGTTACAAAACAAGCCATCTTTTTGAAATTGGAAAATGCGTTTTTACCGTACTTTGAGTTCTAAGTAAAATATTTTCGCATCTGAAAACAAGAAACCCTGCCAAAGCCGATCTAATCTCTGTGGTATATGCGTTTGAAAATCACGATATGCCGCAAAACAGGTCAAATCCTTAGGATGGTGGAAACGTTTACTTAGAATATATATATATACATATACATATATATATATATATATATATATCTGATTTCAAGGAGTTGGCAGGTTTTGCAACTGGATGTCACAATTAGATATCTCGTTGTTAAACTATGACTTTCGAAAATATATTTATATAAATTTAAACTTCATTTCAGCTAATTTTTTAAATGTATTAAACAATATTTTACAAGTTATTATTATTATTATTATTATTATTATTATTTTATAATCCTTCTTTAACTTTTACATAATCTTATGAACCATTTGATTAATTTACTTTGTAAAATTAATTACTTCTAAAATGTATAGGACATGTCATTGAATTGTATAATCTATAATAATAAAAGGAAAGGTTTGTCTTTGTCTGTCTGTCTGTCTGTTCTTCTATACGTTCAGCCTCCATTGAACGCAGAAGTACAAAAATTGACATACGGATGCTCAAGAGCCTTCCAGAGGGGCTCCTTAAAACACAATTTAAAAAAAATAATTAGTTTCGAAGATATTAATTAAAACGTCATCCCAAGTCGATCGAAATATGACCAAAAATCCACGTCTAATTGCTTAAAAAGAGGCATTCTATCAGCAGACGATTTTCTCCGCTGTCTGGAATAGAAACAAAACATCTAGAAATCATTAATGTCACATGATCGTGAACTGGTGTTAAAAATTGCAAATTTCAAAATTCTTCAAATTTTCTTTTTCGCACACAACACATAATATACAACCTATGTAGCACAAAACCAACCTGCAGTTCAATTTTTTTCAATTTTGGTTAATAAACAAAGCAGTTACATTTTAATTGCAAATTAAATTTTATTCTAACACGTAATCTATCTTTCAAAAGACGATATGGGTTTCTATAGCAACGAAATACAATTGAAGGTACTAAAAAAATACTTTTCCCTTTTCTTTTTACTTCCATTACACGACTACCGTGGTATATATAGGTCTTTGGGCCTAAAAAATATTCATTTTTCTTTTTACTTCCATTGATCGTCTACCGTAGGTAATGGAATTAGAGATTTCCCGTGATTTACATGTTTTAGAATGTTTATGATTAAATTATTTTTAACTAGCACGCTACGCCCGCTTCGCTGGTCACTATTTTTAAATGAATAACTATAATTAATGAATTCTCAAATTTGCATTAATTTTTATCATGTGATAAAAAAGAGAAAAAAGAAAATCTGATCGGAAAAAATGTCGCACCGGGTCCCCACTGCCTTCGGCAGCGGAGACACGTGCGCGATGCCCGCGAACGAATGCATATATAGGAGAGCTGTGCGCGTGTATTCCTTCACCACGCTTATGCTTTCTCAAAGTTCCATGTTATTACACATAAAATTTTATACTTAAGAAAAGGAATTAAAAAAAAAAAAAAAAAAAAAATCATTTCTGATCGGGTAAAAAATTACACCGGGTTCCCTATGCCATCGCCCGCAAGCGGTTCAGTATTTTTAAATGAATCACTATAATGAATGAATTCTCAATATTGCATATTATCACTCATTAACATTACTTTTAAGAAAAGAAATAATAATAAAAAAAATCATTTTTGATCGGGTAAAAACTCACACCAGGTCCCCACAGCCTTCGGCAGCGTAGACCTATTCGCTGCGCACGCGTATTCCTTCACCATCCTTATGATTTTTCAAAATTCCATGTTATTACTCATACACTTTCATTCTTAAGAAAAAGAATTAATAGGAAAAAAAAAATCATCATATTTTACAATTAATTTCTCAGAATGTATTTGCTCTAAGACCATATTTTTTTACAGACTATAAATTGAAATATTATAATTTAAAAGATATTTTTTATATACTCATAAAGGGAAAATAAGTTAATTTCTGTACAGTTTTAAACAGTAAATATATTTCTTTTTTTTTTTTTTTTTTTTTTTTAAGTGATACGACCACTAGCGTGCAGAATATTTTTGAAATCATTTAATATTTTTTCTTGAAAATTTTACAAATTATGTAGCATATCAGAACCTTCAAACTGAATCTAAATTTGTATCCCCCCCCCCCCTTCTCATTCTTTTTCATACAGGTGATACTTCAGATTTTATTAAAAAGTAAATGATCTTTATTTATTTATTTATTTATTTATTTATTTATTTATTTATTAAAACATTTTTAACTTAAATTTGAACAAACTTAGGTTCAGATTAAAGAGAAAAGACTGCAGTTTGTTATTACAGTAGACTTTTTGTATTGCATAATATATTTTATTTGAAATGATGCGCGCAAGTAGTCTTTTTTTTTTAATTACTTATTGTTTAAAATTGTACAAAAAATAAACTTATTTTCCCTTTATGAGAATATAAGAAAATATTTTTAAATTATAATTCTTCAATTTAGAGTCAGCAAAAAAAAAAAAAAAAAAAAAAAAAAAAAAATACGGCCATAGAGCAAATGTATTCTGAGAAATTAGTTGTAAAATATAATGATTTTTCTTGCCTATTTTTCACTTTTAAAGGTCGTATGTCCCATTAAAACAACATTTTACATATAACACCACAACTTACTAATTTATTTCATAGAAAATGCTTTTTTTCATTTTCTAATTAGGAAAATGCACTATACTCAGCTTAAAAATCGAACGCATTGCGAGTGATTTACCATTTTTAGATAATTTGTCACCAGTGTACAATAAAATTGAATCCGTAAAATATCGCGGCATTCATTTAGTTTACATGAGGGTTCTGATTGTAGTTTTAAATTCCTCTTCTGAGAAGTAATATATTATTTACTTATCTCATAAACAGAAAATGTCATAAGGCATTTTAAAACTTCAATTTAACCATTAACAGTAAGAATTTTATGTGAATCTATTATAATATCAAGTAAAGTAAAATTATTTTAATGCGATATTTGCTTTGTGATTTAAAACCAATTCTTACTCATGTACGTGTATGTAATTAATGCAAGGCATATTTTTAAATACCTCTAAAACTACATTTTAAACTCTTTTTTAATTGTGAAAGAAATAAACATCTTAAAACTTTAAAAATTACTTCACAATAATTTAAACGAGCTATATTATATAGTTGTTTTATGTAGTGAACGAAAATATGAATTACAAAATTTTATTGAAAATATACAATAACTAGCAGGCTTTGCCCGCTTCGCTGGACATTAAAATATTTTGAGTTGTCAAAATGCCATATCTTTATTAATAACCTAAGTTCTCGCTGTGATTGGTAGAAGTTTTCTCGCTCCCAATGTGAGGAGTCTGGGTCCCCACTGTCTTCGGCACAAATTACCCACTTCTTACTTCCCCACCCTCAGCGGGTGAGTTCGAAGTTTTGCAAAATCCCACTAATGTACATAATGCGTACACTTAATCAATATTCACACACCAAAATTCGCCATTCTAAAATAATTCAAAGCGAATTCAAACGGAAAACATGTTTTTACACATGTTTATTGCCCTCCGACTCCGAGAACGGGGGGGGGGGGATTTCGAATTTCGTGAAATGCAGTTACAATAAGTGCCGGGTGCATACAAACAATTTACGCACCAAATTTCGTGACCACAGAAGTCTTTAATAGGCAATATTATAAATAAAAAAATAAAAATTATACAGACACGACATTATTTCATTATTTAAAACATGAAAATCTGACATTGACAGATTTTAATTTAGTGCCAGAGGCCTACTGCTAAACTTGTTAATATCGACAAATTCTTCTTTAGTTAATTCGTGACGATCTAAATTCCATGATAAAGTTTTCATTAAATCAAACCAATGTGTTCCAGCTGCAGATATTGTAACAAATAACGTTGGAAGTCCAAACTGTCTTATAGCCGCAAAACAACGTTTTTTCTCTTTTTCCCAATGAGGGGGAGGTATGCCTTGGGGGGGACTCATGTCAAAGGTGTGCCTTGGGGGGGGACGCATGTCAAAGTTGTACCTTGGGGGGGACTCATGTCAAAGTTGGGCCTTGGGGGGACTCATGTCAAAGTTGTACCTTGGGGGGGACTCATGTCAAAGTTGGGCCTGGGGGGGGACTCATGTCAAAGTTGGGCCTGGGGGGGACTTCATTCAATAAATCCCCATTCAATAAACCGACTGAAATAGGCCCTTAGCACTCTTAAGAGTGTATCATAAAAATGCGACAACGCTGTACCGACTGAAATAGGGGTACCTTGGGGGGGACTCATGTCAAATTTGGGCCTGGGGGGGGACTCATGTCAAAGTTGTGCCTTGGGGGGACTTCATTCAATAAATCCCCATTTAATAAACCGACTGAAATAGGCCCTTAGCACTATTAAGAGTGTATTGTAAAAATGCGACAACGCTGTACCGACTGAAATAGGGGTACCTTGGGGGGGGACTCGTGTCAAAGTTGGGCCTGGGGGGGGACTCATGTCAAAGTTGGGCCTTGTGGGGACTTCATTCAATAAATCCCCATTCAATAAACCGACTGAAATAGGCCTCTAGCACTAATTAAGAGTATAAAAATTCGACAACTGTACCGACTGAAATAGGCCTCTAGCACAAAAATAAAAGCGCAGCTTAAGTATCGGAACCCTTTGGTGGCTTTAAATATTTTAAGCCATTTTTGCGATGAACTGAATTGGCTATCTCAATTGTGCAATTAAAGATCTTGGCGAGAAACGTCCGAGCTACTTCGGTGCCGAATTTCAAATTTTGCCAAAGGGATCCAATACTAAAGCTGTTCCATATCGAATCTGGGTTGAAAACGGAAAAAGGGTAAAATAAATTAGAAATATCAGACCTATATTTAAAAATTTGATACCAAATGAAAGGGGTTTATTTTCTGAATCCAGGGGTGCAAACAGTTTTTCGATGCGACAATTAGATTTTTAAAAAATAACTAAAGTGTGGAATTTAAGCGACAACGGAAAAACGGAAAAAGGGGAAAATAAATTAGAAATATCTGACCTATCGTTACAAACTCAGTACCAAATGAAAGAGGTGATTTTTCTGAATCCTGGGGTTTAAACAGTTTTTCGATACGACAATTAGATGTTTTAAAATTAACTAAAGTATGAAACTCAGATGGCAAAACTTCATTTCAATCTTTTCATAATTTGTTGTGAAAATCACGCGAATACAAAAGTCTTTAACTTAAAAGTTTATTTTTATATTTTATTTTTTCATTCAAAGCATTTTAGGGAAAAAATATTTATGGCGCATGCGCAGGCGTTTTTTACACACAATTTAAACACTAATCATAATTTAAAAAAATTCTATAGATATAATTTCAAGTTGGGTGAAGACCTAAGTTTCTGCCAAGCGCCGTTGAATTCCGTCCAGCCGTTTTCGAGTGATGCCCGGACAAACGTGTTTTAGTCTTTTACCCCCTAGGAGGGGAACGGGGGGGAATGTCTGAAAAGTTGATAGATATAATTTTAAGTTGGGTGAAGACCTAAATTCCTGCCACGCGTCGTTGAATTCCGTCCAGCCGTTCTCAAGTGATGCCCGGACAAAAAAAGTCTCATTCGGACACGATGACACACACACACACACACACACAGGCAAAATTTCCTGAAGTCATTTTCGGCTTTCGTGGGGTGTGAAACGTGAAGATATCGCAAAATTTTTCGATTCCGACAAATTTACAGACAAAAGTCTGATTTTATTAATATAGATTACATAATTAGTTTATGAAAATATCATAATAAATTCACAGATTATAATTTTAATATTTTAAACTGGCATTATAGTTTTAAAAAGTATTACGTGCCGAATATAATTTAAACAAACTGTGTTATACAGTTCTTTTATATAGTGAACGAAAATACTAATTACAAAATTTCATTGACAATATACAAGCACTGTATGATTAGTTTTTGAAAATATCATAATAATTTCACGAATTACACAATTTTAATATATATATATATATATATATATATATATATATATATATATATATATATATATATATATATATATATATATATATATATATATATAAGTATAAATAGGTAATAGGAAATAGCTCTATAAACTTTTTTTTATTTTAATATATTTTTTAGATTATAGAGCTATCTCCTATTACCTATTTATACTTGAAAAAAGTATCTGCCAATATATTTATATATATAAATGATAGATATTTTAACCTTAATTATTTAGCATTTAATAGATACATGTCAAAACTAACACGACAAAAATAAAACTGATTGTAACACATTGCTAAAACTAGCACAAAAATGTTGCGATACATGTTATGATAAAATAAGAGACAAAAACAATATAAATTAATTACGCCCACTTGAGTAAAAAAAGGACCATTAAACATAATGACGGAGAAAATAAATAAAGAACCACAGAAATAATAATTGGAATAAAAAATGGATTGATAATTGGGAAAAAATGCTTAAAAATAGAAGTATTATATCATAAGGAAGCATGTACATAAAGCTGTGAAAGCTGCAATGATTTCGTAAATCAATATAGCTAACTACAGCAAATATATATCGTTCATGCCTCGATCGAGCAGCAAAACTATTTTGACTGAGAAATGAAATAAAATATTAAGTCAAATCATCAAGGAAACCAGAAAGAAAAAGAGAAAATATCAGAGTAACCACATGTAAAACTTTCAGACAACACGAAGAATAGGAAGTTGCCATCATATTAATGAAATTAAAAATAAATGCTATCCAAACATCAATTAATCGATAAATAACTAACATCTCAGCATTTTCATTAACGATAAAATTCGCTGTGTAATTATTAATAAGTTAATTCAGTATATATATGTGTGTGTATGTGTATATATATATATATATATATATATATCAATCACTAAAATTCAGTTTACTTTTTTTTATGTTATTGTTCTTTTAATATGATTATAAATTGAACTAAAATATTTGTATTTAAAAGAATTTCAGGTAAAAACCTACTTTTTAAAAGAGAAAATATTACTAGGCCGGAATTCGAACTGCGATCTTTCCGCTTAACGTGCGAGATTTCCAGTAATTCTATTGATATTTGCAGAAACAATACTCTCATAAAAATACTTAAAAATACTATTAAAAAGGTATTTCTACAGATAAAATTTAACTTTTTATATTGATCTACCCAATTGCTGAAATGACAATAAATAATTCGGATAACAGAGTCGATGATATTATCTTATTAACCCTTTCATGTGTCAAATTTTGTAACTCATGCATTAACAATTGATATTAGTATATAAATAAATAAGTAAAAATAAAATCTTTAAATAGGATTCTTATAAAATAAACTATATACACTACTGCAACTATGTCATAGGGTTACATTAGTTAACGTAAGAAGTCGAAATACTATATTCGGCATATCTTCTATTTTTTGGTCAGCCAGATGATATGTAAATACCAGAACTGTATATTGTAGTCCTCCCCATGAACAGTCATTAAAGCTACAGTAATTACTGGTAAAGTTCAATGTTAAATTAAATTAAATTGTAATCACGGATGTAAAATGACAAATTTTATGACAAAACACATTAAATAAAGGATCACATTAAAAATACACTGTACATTTTTGTACATAGAATACACAAGGATAAAATATTTCTGGTTACTTTATAGATCACAGCTCCGTTTGCATACGCCAGCTATTTCAAATAATTTATTTGAGTTGAGTGAGACGTTAGACCAATATAAAACAATCAACGAATGTCAACTGTCAATTTAGAATAAGAGAGAGAACAATCCTTTTAAAGGGAATATCTTATTAGAGAATTTTTAAACTACTTTACGATAGCGTAAGTATTTGTATTTAACCCGTTATAATCTCACATCCTTTCAAATATTCATATAAAAATTCTTTAAAAACTTGAAAAGGAAAAAAAAAAAAAAAAGGAAAAAGTCATATAAATTACGAAGTACATTTAGGTAAGTCAATTTTTTTTTTTGGAATAATTCAAAGATTATGAAAATTAAGTTACTGTTTTGTACCAAAAAAAAAAAAAATAAAAATAAATAAATGAATGAATAAAAATAAAAGTAAAAATAAAAATAAAAATTATTTACACGCATTCTTTTTCCGTAAAATATTCGAGCCTAGATAAAAGAATTTACTTGAATTAATTTTTGCAGAAAATAAATATGAGGACTTTTCTGCATAAAACTTGTTATCAGAAAAAATAGTATACCCTTGAGTATTCTGCCAAATGTTAAAAATTAAGAATTTTTAAATAATTTTGCTTTTATCAAAACAGAAAAAAATCATTTATTCCTTTATTTGACATAAAAATTCAAATATTTTTCAAGTAAATGTCTTACATTTAAATTAATTTTTGTTCAGCTAATATTTCATCTTAGAAAATATAATGATTTTTTTCACAGATATCTGTTTTCAATCTGAATCTGCTTATTCATCAAAATATTAAATAGAAGTAAAAATAAAATATTAGGATTTTTTTTTTTATATATATATATTAAAAATTTATATTATTCATAAAAGTAAAATAAAAACATAAAAAATAGATATTCTTTATTTTCTAATATTATAAATATTATAAGAATTATTAAAGCCATATTATTTTATCATGCAGTTGAAACATGATTACCTAGATAAGAATATAAAGAAGCATTTTTACTCAGGAATTGTATGTATTAAGGACAATTCAAGGTACAAAAACGCAATCGTGTTTATGAAATCTAATACATAATTTTAATTATAAATAAATAAATGAATAAATATATATGAACATTGTTTCAAAAATTACTCGTTCTATTCGCTGCATTTTAATTTTAAGATATTGGTGGTTTAGGTATTTTAAAAATTAAAAGATTTCATGAAAACCGGCGGGGAAAAATGGAAGGTGATTCTAGTGTAAAAAAGAATGATAGCTAAGACTATGCTGCACTAAAATATGAAAGCTGATAAAATTTAAAAATTTATTCATGGCTAAAAGAAACACTATGAAGTTAGTTTACAAACATAAACGGTATATTTGCAGAAGAAAAAGTGCACTGCATTTAACAGTAGTACATTTTTGTTTGCATTTGTGTCCTAAATTTTCAAAATATAAGATAGGTGAACCAAAGGTGGCCAGTGTTCCTAAAGTAGCCCAACCCTTAAAAGAGGTTTAATTTAATTTTTAATCCCAAAATGATGCTACTGCATTATAAATCATGTATCGCCAGGGTGTGTGACTGAATTTGAAGATATTACGTTTATCGACTGCCATTGTATGCAATGGTTTAGCTTTAGAGAAGTACAGTGCCAGCAAAAAAAAAAAAAAAAAAAAAAAAAAAAAAAAAAATCTCTACACTTGAGTGGCCCAGAAAAAAAAAAAATAAAAAAAAAAAACATTTCAATTGCCGTTTTCGGCATAAAAATATGTCGAAGCCCATTGATGGCACGTGGTTATCAGTGCCATCAATGATCAATGAAAGGGAAATGTAGTCCACCACAGACAACATTTTCCTTTTTACATTTATTGCCATCTGCAGCCGTTTAGTTATGGATCTCTGGCTATATCTGCCAGATGGCTGCATCTCGCTACATCTAGAATTATCTGCCAGATCTCTGGCTACATCAATCACAAAGTCTCATTTCCTAGTAGAATCAAAGTAGGGTATTTATCATCCATTTTAAGCTTAATCTGTCCCATTGTGTGGAGTGGGAATGCCGATGTAGGTTTTCAAACTTTTAACAAATGAGCAAAATACTGGCTGTCGGAAGAAAAGAGCATACGGATTTACTCTAAAAGACTGTGAGGCGCATTGAGTGATAATATTATAAGGAAAGGTCGTCTGTGATTGACTAACACCACGTGCCATCCGTGGAGTTCGATACATTTTTATGACGGAAACGGCAACTGACAAGGAAAGTTTTTTTTTTTTTCGATCAAGTGTAGATATTTTTTTTTCCCGGCACTGTATATCTATTAGATTCCAGGTAGGAAGATATTTTAATTTACACATGTTTAAAATCTTAGAAATTTGTGTCATGATATGTTTTCTGAAAGCTTATTGGTTTCTTTTTAACAACATTACCTTCATTTCTAATAAATTTATCAGGTTAGCAATTTAATCTCATGCTGATGTCGATCCTCAAGGTGGCCCGGATGTCTGGTTACCTTGGAAACAAGTGGGCAAACGTAGGAATCAAATATGCAAATTAACCTATACATGCCGTGTGTTGACTTTCAGCAACATATCCAATTTTGCCTTCTAAAGTATTGTTAGAATAAATATCCAAGCTATAATGTCTCATGTCTGCCGATTGACATGAAATTGCTTTTCAGTTGTAAACCATAGTTAAAATAAAGTAGGATTTAAATATATATATATATATATATATATATATATATATATATACAGGGTGCATAGGAAAGTCCCTTTAACCTGAAAATACTTGCGAACGGAGAGTGCTACAGCCACGCAAGTGAGGTAACGGTATAGTAAAGTGACTATGCCTGACCTAATGCAAACGACAGCAGCGCCCCTAGTGGCAAAATTTGGAAGTTACCTATTGCAAATCGAAAACGAAAAGAGATAGAGCAAAATTTCCAAATAGAAAGTTTTAGAGCATCAATTAATTAGTACGAAACGATATTTGGTTCACACGGATAAGATAAATTGGCGCCTGTATACCCAAAAATGTCCGTAATCTATGCGCTACTGTTCTACTCTACATATTCACATTTCGGAAATGTAGCAGTGTGAAAATGCAGTTTGTTACTTTGTACTGTACTGTAATGTCTGAAAACTTTAATTTCCAATGCATTAAAATTTTAGTTTAAAAGGTGTTGGCGCTCGCTTGATACAAACAACATAATCTCATAGCATAAAATTATTGATGGCAGACGATAATTTTATTCCTAATGTGCGAGCGCTTTCAATTTAAAAATTTTTTTTCTGTGTTGTGGCAATTTCAATCGCTGCCTAGCGACGGGTAAAAAATATGTGTTCTTTTTTGAAAGTGACAAAATAAATGGAATTTTGAATGATCCTAAATGAATGAGATCCTACAAAATATACATTTTTTAAAAATAAACGTTTAGATTTAGAATTTTGGAGCTGTGTGAGAATGTCAAGCTTCACTAACTTTCAATATTGCGAAATGGTACTTATTTATGGCGAATATCAACACAACGCAACGCATGCTGCACGGTAGTATGCCGTTCGTTTTCCAGGTGGGCTACATCCAAGTGCAGTTACCATCGCAAATGTAGTGCGACGGCTCATGGAGACAGGAAGCACTTAAAGTCGTCCGCGTTCTGGCAGACCAGTGAGTGCAAGTATGCGTATACCGCAAGAGAGTATTTTGGCATATGCACTAGCCCATCCACACAGCAGTACAAGAGAAATCAGCATGACTTGTGACTTAACACGGGCCCGAGTATGGCAGATACTGCATAGTCAACATGCACATCCCTATCATGTCACTCTGCAGCAAGAACTGTTGCCACGGGATAATGAGCGTCGATTTTAATGGTGCAAATGGGCATTAAATAATGTTGAAGATAAATCAGATTTTTTGTCCAACATTGTTTGGTCGGACGAGGCACTGTTTCAGCATACCGGAGTACTCAATCGACATAATGCCCACTACTGGGCGCTGGAAAATCCCTCGTGGGGACTATCCACAAAACACCGAGTGCGCTGGTCCATTAATGTGTGGGGCGGTATCTGGAAGGATCGCTTACTGGGACCTGTGTTCTACGAAGGCACATAAAACGGCAGAGGTACCTCCAACTATTACAGGATATCATACCCGACTTTTTGGATGATATTCCCCTGTCCGCATTACGGGACATGTGGTTTCAACATGACGGTGCTCCTGCACACCAGCCAGCTGGAATGCGAAGCTTTCTAAAAGATTGCTTTGGACAACAAATTATTGGGTATGGTAGTAGTATTGAATGGCCTCCAGGATCGACGGAAATGACTCAGATGGATTTCTTCCTGTGGGGTTACATAAAAGTTCAGGTTTATGCAACTCCACATACAAGTCTGCTGGATCTACATCATCGTATTAGAGATGCTTTCAATAGTGTAACACCTTCTATGCTTAGAAATGTGCATGCAGAATTACTCACACGAATAGAAACGTGTATTGTGAGCAATGGTGAACTTTTCGAACATTCTCAACATTAACTTTTTATCACTATGAGACTTAGAGTTTAGTTTACCTATTTTGTTTTTGTGTGCGATGTTATCAAAATGTATTGATGGAAGTACATAGTATTTATTCATTAAATTGTGCATATTTCTTCTTTCCTCTGGCTATTCCTTTCAAATATTTACACAAAATGGAGTGCATCGATATTGGATATTTTTGGGTATACAGACGCCAATTTATCTTATTCGTGTAAACCAAATATCGTTTCGTACTAATTAATTGATGCTCTAAAACTTTCTAATTGGAAATTTTGCTCTATCTCTTTTCGTTTTCGATTTGCAATGGCTAATTTCTAAATTTCGCCTCTAGGGGCGATGCTGTCGTTTGCATTAGGTCGGGCATAGTCGCTTTACTATACCGTTACCTCACTTGCGTGGCTGTAGCACTATCCGTTCGCAAGTATTTTCAGGTTAAAGGGACTTTCCTATGCACCCTATATATATGTATATATATATATATATATTTCCGGTGATTTATTTAATAGAGGTAAAAATAAAATATTTTTAAATTGATTTAAAAAATAATCAGGCATTTAATGGTTCATGCAGTAAAGGTAACTTTAAAAAATTATTCTTAAACATCTGAAAAAGCTTAACGTATTTTCCGGTATATAACGCGCAGGTCAAATAAATGAGTTACACACCAGAAAATTTAAATTAGAAATACGGATATATTTGTAAGAATTAAAAGATTGTAAAGCAGTAGCTTTTACTATAAATTAAATATTTTCAGTGTAAAACTAATTTAACAAACGTGCGCGTTATGCGCCTGAAAATACGGTATAATTATTTATTCCCCAGCAATTTTCATACTATTGAGAACACCAGAGGTCTCTGAAAGAAGTTAGTAACCCCCAAAAGAAAAGCCTTGAACTACATTGTACAAAAAATGGTTGAAAGACTTTTTGTGTCAAATGATATGAGGATTAAGAAGATAAATCCGAAAAAGATAATAAAAGAAAGGAAAAAAACTATTAAAGCGCATCAGTAAAAACCAATAATAAAATAAATAGATAAATAAAATATATGCGATTGTGTAATAAATAGTTACGATATATGCATGAAAGTGTCGGAGATTTAAGTAAAAAAAAAAAATTGAAATTTTCATCTGCACACGCTGCACGGAAACTGATAAAGAAGTGAATTTTTTTCTTGGAATTTTCTTATAAATATATGTGTGTAAACCTATATTTCTTAATTTCGAATTATATTAAATATTTTCTGTTTAGTTTATATTATAATTTACGGATTTCTAAGAATAAAATATGAATAAAAAAAAAAAAAAAAAAAAAACTAGGTTGATTTAAGCATTGTTAAAAAATAAATATGTATTTCTATTGGACAATAGATATATAAATATCAGCAAACAATCAAATGTAAATAAATAAATGAATAAAAATAGCATAAAATTTAAACAAAAGTCAAAATGTTTTGGATCACCCTGTAAAAAATAATGCTTGAAATGCTTTTTGACTGAAACATATGAGTATGAAGATTTTTTTAATTATCCGTATAAAATTTTTGAGGCTACCACATATATGCATGGATCTATAACATATATTTTAAACAACTTCAAAAGAAAATTCTGCATTTTAGTTATAGCACATATTGTAATAAAACTACTGTAAAACCATTTTCAGGAAAATTGGCTGACAACATTAGACACAGCATACTGCAATTAGAATGCAAAAATTTTAAGTATATTTCGAAATATGATTATTTGAACTAAAATTTTAACTACACACGCTCAATCTTAACTGAAATATATATATATATATATATATATATATATATATATATATATATAATTTAAAAGCCAAAAATATTAAGCAACTTATATGAAAATTCAAAACAAATATAGTATAAATTGAAACAGTTATGAGTTATAGAATGAACAAAATCTATGTTTCTCTCAAAAGAACGAATGATGATAGGGGTTTTTATCCATATTTATTTACAATCAGTGAACACTGTATTACCACGGGGCAATGATTGACTCAAAATAAAATGCGAGTAAAACCCCTCACAGCTTAGATTTTATTTTGAGAGCACTGAAATTCTGTTCATTCTATCTCTGATAAATTTATGAATTTACACGATATTTGTTTGGGGTTTTTATATAAAAAACTCATTAATTTTGTGGAATAAGTTCTGAAAATTAAATTTGTTAAAAGCTTGCGCATGCGTAGTTAAAAATTATTTCGTAAAAAATACTCATATTTCGTAAGATATTTAACTTTTTTGCATTCTGATGACTGTATGCTGTGTCTAATGTAGTGTGCCAAGTTTCCTAAAAATGGCTTTGCACTGGGATAATTCTGTATTTGTTCTAATTAAAATAGTGGAACAGTTTTTTGAAATTTTTTAAGGAAAACCATTATAGTTCCACGAATGTATATAGTAACCTTATAAAAAGTTATACAGATAATTAAAATCATCTTTATAACCACATGCAACAGCCAAACGCCTTTTCAAGCAATACTTTTTACAGGGTGATCCAAAACATTTTGAATTTTGATAAATTTTTTACTGTTTTTTTCTCTTCCGGACAAAACTTTTCTGGAATATAAGAGGTATAAAATGTTCTTTATGCTTCTAAAAAATTTCAGGATAATTATGCAGAACTTTTCTAGATATTTGACAAAATGTTTAAGTTCGAGAATGTCCAAATACTTATTAGTAGATAGTGTATTATAGAATATGTCTTTTATATACTATTAATTTATTTTACTGTTGCATTTATATATTAAAGATTACTCGTTTTTTATGCAAGTTTACGACATGTCTTTTTTATTTAAGAAATTCTAATAATCAATATACGTATGTTTCATGGTATTCAATTTAATATTTCATATATCTTTATTAGCCATCATCAGAAACATTAGTCAAGAGGCACTTATACATAATTATTACAATGACAAGTTTGAAGTGCGCGAGAATTAATATTAATATATATCGTAACGCATTATGTATATTAGCGCTCTATATAATGTCTTCCTGAAATGGAAAATATAATCTGAAATATCGATTGAAATATAAATTGTTCTTATATATTTTAAAAGTGATCACAGGAAAAATGTTATGTAGCAATTTAATTCGCATATGAATAATACATGTTAATCAAGCATTTCTTTTGCCTAAAAATCATGGTATTAATGAAAAAAAAAATAAAGATAATGAGTAAAAATAATGAAAATAATGAAAATAATGAAAATAATGAAACTAAAACAAAACAAAATATCTGTTAGTTATTACTCTTTTAAAATTTGGTAGCGGAATACAAATCCAAATGAAATATTTTTACCATTCTTAAGGCAAATTTAATGTAAAATTTCAAAGCAAATATCATTTTTTAATCACATTATTTAAAAGCGAATCTTAAGTAAATAAAATGTAATTGAATTTTTGAAAATACGCTTTCTTTGCAGTAATTAGCATTAAACAAAACTTTGATAATGAAATTTCAAACAGTTTTTTATTAATATTTTTTACATATATAATTACGAAATGATAAAATTTAATTAAACATCCATTTTCGTATAATTTATTTTGATAATTTATTTATTATTAAAATTTATATTAGATTACAAGCGCAACTTTCAAACTATTGTTAACAAAATAAAATATTTCAATTTAAAAATATTTTTTTATATTTAAAATAGGAGTATTTAAAATTGTAATGATTAAAACAAAATAACAGAAAACATAATTAATGTTGAAAAGGATAAAAAAGTAGAATGATTAGGCAAAAATTAGCGCAGCATATTATCTCTATGCATTAAAAAAATTCTGTCGCTGGCGTCAATTTTTTTTTTTTTTTTTTTTTTTTTTTTTTTTTTGCCTGCGACCTCGTCTTCTCTCGGAGGGCAAGGTCATTCACGTCATGAGAGGGATCAATGTGTACCGAATACTCCAAAGAAAACATTTCAGCTGCTAAGAAATTTCTGTCAGTTTAATTAAGAAGTTATTAACTAAGAACGAAGGGTTTATGGAACGAAGGGGAAGGAAGGAGAACGAAGGGAAAGGTTTCTCCCATTCACGTTATTCTTGCCATTCTTGCCACGTTATTCTTGCCATGAAGTCATTTTACACGGGGAAATTAGAATATAATACATATTTGTAGGTAGGTTGGTTGAGTTTAACATTGTACCAGTACTACGCTATGGGTAATTGTCGACGGTCTTGGCTACACCCCTAGGGATTTTCGGAAGACATGCTCCATCACAATTGTGATCCTTCACGGACGAGATGGCTTCCCTGCTTCCGTGATCTCCAGGGATATAGTTTTGATGGGAACATGGAGAATTTGAGACCACGGCGGATTTTTTATGCACCAGCTACCATTAGTGTACACGACAGTCTTTTCCCGTCTCAAGTATCGAACTGGCAATCTTCCAATTATGAGCTCGGCGTTTTACCGACTGGGGTACCGCGGCCTGGATCCGTACTTGTAAAAAGCAAATAAAAAGGGTCATATACTAAAGTTGTAATGCAAAATGGGTCTAGATGTTACGATTTTCTTTCTATAAAAAAAAAAAAAAAAAAAAAAAAAAAAAAAAATCACCATATTTTTTATTTAAAAAATTTAAAAAAAAATATGTGGTATGAAATATTATGTACTTCAGTTTGATATTAAATACGGGGATTTTTATAACATACTTCTGCTTTTGTCTTGTGTTATGCTCTATTAATATTCCTATTCAGTGAAAAAAAAAAAAACGCAAATACGCGAGTAGAGCTCTGCATGAGTTAATAAGTATAGTGTTTCGCGGATTGATGAGAGGAACGAGCAGCGGAAAGAGACCCCTAGTGCTGTTAAAAAAGAAAAAAAATGTAATAAGGTTTGAGAGTTATGCGTGAGAGGACATTGGAATATAGCAGATTCTTTTGTGATATAAATCAATGCGTTTTATTTTGCAAATTGCAACATTTTAGGCTGAATTTTTTATACTGTAAAAGAAAAATAAATGACAAATTTAATTTCACTTAACATAGTACTGAAATGCGTAATGAAACTGAAAAATAAAAAACTTGTAAACAAGCATATTGAATTTCCTATTGATTACATGAACAATTACTTTAGGTTGAAATATTACGTTAGATCCATCAACAAGAAAATAATGTAATCATTTGAGCATCATCAAAACGGAACCGCACAAAACGGAAATAATAATCAAATATTGTTGCCAGATAATGCTAAATGAATATATTTTAATGCTGTTACACCAATAGCTGAATGAAACACTACCCAGAATAGAGTTACATTCAAACAAAATTGGAATATTTCCCTACTTAAAAAATAATAGAAATAATATATATATATATATATATATGTATATATATATATGTATATATATTTATGTATATATATATATATATATATATATATATATATATATATATATATATATATATATATATGCTTATCCACTTATGAAATTCATGTGATACCCATATTTGTCACATGAATTTCATAAGTGGATAAGCACAATTACTAATTAATTAACTTGTATTCACAAAATATTTCGCAACAGATTTAATATTAATTTGTATTAATATTAAATTGTACCGATTAGTTAATTTGTATACACAAAATATTACACAATGCATTTAATATTATTATTTTTATTTACAATAATAACAATGACAAATGATTACAGTAACAAAAAATAGAAACAAAAAATATATAAATAAACAAATTAATAAAATAAACAAGTCAGGGAAAAATATGTAAAAAATTTCGGAGCATCATATCTGGCAGGTGTTAGCGAATGATCATAATAAAAGATTTTTCCAATTTTTTATATTTGCATATAATTGCAAATTATAAGAATGAATATCATAATATATATCTTATGAAATTTGCCATAAGTAAGTAGTCTCGATTATTTAGCATTATCTAGCTAGTTATTAAAAAAAAATCCAAAAACACGGAATTTTCAGAAAATCCATAAATACAATTAAATTTTATAATGAATTTCATTAATGCAATATTGAAAGCAACGTAGATTCAATATATTATAAATTACTTTATTCAAATTAAATTAATTGTACCCTGATATTAGTTATATCTAAAATCGTTGCAACAACGATATAGAGAAAAAAAAATTAAGATATCAAAACATTCCGATAAAAAATAACGAGGATTTTTTTTAATTTCTACTAAATATTTTTCTTTCGAATTCTATGTATGGAATGCATAATTTTCCAAATAAATGATTTAAATATTCAAAATAAGCACATATATTTATGAATTTCATTAACATAAATCAAAGCATAAATCAAATACTTGTCTTTTGTAGAACTTACGAATTTGCATCTTCATTAATGATCAAAATGCTAAAGAGAATAAAACTATTTCTTGTTGCAAGCGAATATATTAAAATGACTTTCATTTAACTTTTCATTTAGATAGATTTATTTTCCAACTGAGATATTTTTAGGAAATTTTATATATCATTTGCATTTAGATGGCTCTTTTGAAGAGAAAAGGACTTAAATATACACAATAAACAACAATGTTTACCTCTGACATGAATATTTAAAAATGATAATAAGAATAATCTGAAAAAAACTTTGGTTGTATTTGGCTATAAAAATGTATATTTATTAAGTAAATATTTAGAAAATATTTTTTATACGTTATTTTTAAATATATTTGTCAGAAAGTATTTAATTTACAGTCGTGCGATTTTTAACTTTGATTTACTTGAAATATAATATTATATGTTGCAAATAAGTATTATATGCAAAAAAAAAAAAGTTGAAATAATTTTGTACGATGATTGGGTGCCTTACGCGTAAATTATTGAATTGTACAATGTAAAACCAAAATTTAATGATATAAAATCTAAATACTAAAATAAAATTGTATAAAATACTTTTTAAGCAGCTAATCATTGATTGATCATTGAAAATTATTTGTTGTGGTTGGTTAATAAATAATAATAATAATAATAATTTTTCTTAAGAAATAATTCTACAGATTTAATCATGAAGAAGAATTTTGGAAAGCTGGATACAATGGATTATGCTTTTTCTAATTACTTTGCATAACAAAAAGGTATAGATTTGAATAAAAATATAAAATACGAACACATAAACCATCAATTATCTTTAATCAAGTTAAGTAAACGCAAGCTTAAATATTCTTCAAAAGAGCTATTTTATCAGCAGATTTTAGTTGACAAATTACTGCCTCTCAAAAAACATTACGGGATAAAATTTCTTAACAAGCACTTGAGAAATAGTTTTATTTAAGTAAATTTTAAATTAGAATTCCACAACAAAAGTATTAATTGTATGCCAAAATCAGAAAATGTATAAGATATTCTTCTCATATACTACTGTTTTTTTTTTTTCTTTTTTTTTTTTTTTTTTTTTTTTAATAATACGTAACTAATTGCAGACAATAAACACATTTTCTATTAAAATATTTTTAAATATATAATACAGATTTTGAACAATAACATTTCGTGGATAAGTTAAATTTATTAAAAATTAAGATCTTCAAAATTACCTTTTACCAAAGTGAAATAAAGTAAAATTTGTAAAAATCAATATATTTACCAAAAGCTCATTCTTTTTTATTTTGATATATATATATATATATATATATATATATATAAGGAAAAGTAAAGAAAAAAAAATCTAAACATATAGTTTTGCATGATGTTACTTTATTATATATATATTATCCGGCTTTAATCATTAAATGGCCATCTGTATCATTTCATCTTCTAGAAAATAACTATTTTCTGCACTAAAATGTTTCTCTAAAAAAATTCCCATATGGGATATTAAAAATTACTCAATGGAAACAAAAAATATAACAGACAGATAGATTTTATACTTATTAGATTCAAAATATTTATTTATCGAAAAAATATATTAAACTGTTATTTTTGAGAAGTATTTGCAATTTAGATATCAGTAAAATGAAGCATAATTACTTAAGATTTGGTTCTCATAAACCCTAAGACGAATTTGAATTTGTTCTGAAAAATCAAACCCATTTTAAGCAATATGTTGATTCCAATATTTATTTTTCTTCATTTGCAGTACAAACAAACGTTGCAGAATCTTTATCGATTAGTTAATATCATAGGAACTAAATTTCCAATTTAAAATGAAAAAGTTCTTGAAAAATATTTGAGGTTTCATAAATATAAATCAGTTTGTAAAATTTTCCTAATCTTTGTTCTGCACATTTCAGTGATATGGGAATTGTAAAAATGCGTCTTATTTATATTAACAACATCGACAAATCGCCATTTTGTTTTTTCATTACCGAATTTTAATCCAGAATGGATCGATTAATTAGTTAATCTCAGACTGGCAACTGAACTCTCAAACTGTAGCGTCACTGACTACCATCAATACTTGAAATAGTAGAACTATTCTGCGGTTATAATAAGCTAAATTATTAATGTATTATTATTTAATGTATGAATATTGAGTTGCAATTCAAGTTATGTTTTAGTGGAAAAAAGACTATTCCTAAAACTCATGTTCATGCCGTGATTTTATAACGTGCTGTTCGAACTGATTTGATTTATGAAAATTGCTAAATTAATTAACACATCCCACGAGTCTGAAAGAGAACCGACAATTTATCGATGCTGGGTCATTTGAACCCTTTCATTCCCAAATTTTTCCCTCCATAAAACAATAAATCTTATATTTAGTCATAAATTTATTTCAAAGGTAATGTATATAAATCTTTTTTTTTTAAATAGAGGTAATAGCTCAGTACGAATTAATACAGCTAACAAAGCAACTGAGAGGTGTTTATTTATATTTAATATAACCACTGATGCCATTTAAAATCATAAATTTTCAATAAATAAAAATATCAAAATTTGAGAAGAAATACATATTGCAATTAATTAAAATACAAATTATAAACATTAAGAAATAAAATAAAGAATATTTCAAGCAGTTAATTTACTTAAATTGCTCAAAACAGGAAATTGATTCCGATATTATTATCAGAATAGAGTAAAATATAATTTTATTTATCAACAAGAATAGTGAAACCATCTAAAATATATTATTTTCCGTGGGAAAATGTTTATAGAGTTCAAAATTGTTCATTTTGAATCATCGGGAGTGTTAGATGGTAAGAAAGAAAATCTGAAATGTTATGATTCCAATTGTCATCACGGGGAAAGAAAGGGTTAAAATAATGCTGTAAATTTAAATACTCATATTCGTGCAAGTCGCAGTGTTATGCATGCTGAGCTAGAATACCACGATGAAAGAATACTAAGCTACCTGTCATCTACTTAAAAATTTAAAGGTGAACAACAAAAGAAGTTACACATTATTATTCCTAATTATACATTTTAATTCACCTTTTTGCATTGTTCGATGCGAAACTAACATTTTTCGCAATGTCTGCTGACTTACTATGTTATTCAAAAGGTGGTTATCACTCCTTAATTAGGAATAAAAAATGATAAAATTTAAATATATAAGTATATACAATATAAGATAAATTATTCATTTAAATAATTTATCATTTAAATAAATTATTCATTTAAATAATTTATGTTATTGTGAAATTACTTAAAAAAATATCAGCCTAATAATGTTTAAATAGCTCAAACTGACCTTAAATGTAAATAGATATTTGTATGGGAAGCGCAACTATTTTAAAGTATAAGAAAAAAATCTTAAAATGCACACACAAAGACTCTGTATAAAACAGTTATCAATAAAATATTGTGAGAAAAGTAGAATGATGATAAGTGCATACGTCTTCTATGCAACTACCCAGAGCAGAAACGGATACAGTAAAAGCCATCAAAATGGACTGTCGAATTATTATTAATAAAAACTATGTAAACAGACACTTTTTTTTATAAATCTGAAGCAGAACTCTTCTGCAAGAAATAATTATCTATTCACTATTGCAGCATCAAAACAGAAACATAAAAAAAAAAAAAAAATTACAGAACTCCTCAAAACAATCAACTTTCTCTATACAATAAAGGGACGTAAAGCATGCGGTGAGATGTGATAGGGAACGAGGGTGGTGAAAAAGGAGAAGAGAACAAACACGGTTCTTTAAAAATGTTATAACAAGTGCTAAATGAATGATAACCAGCTGCAATATGATGCCAAATTTTTGAAGCAGTGCATAACATTATCGTTGAAGCATTCAAGACATAACGTTTGCAGCTAGAGAGAGTAGGTAAGAGATTTATTTAAGATACCCAAACTTCCTTATTCTCCGGAATAGCCTTCATTATTCTCTTGAAGTACTTCAAGAGTCTCCTTTAGACTGACTTGTGGTACTCCAATGACTCAACGGCAATTATTTTGATTTTTTACCACATATAATTTTTCACTTTGTTTTTATAAGAGTTTCTATAACTTTCATGCTCTGTTACACGAATTTTCAAAGCATTCTAGGTTCAGAGCAATGATGAGAGTGGGTAATCCTTGCAACTAGGGTTTTCTATGGTTTTTACTCACAAACTTTTAATTAATCGTGTGATTTTTGTCTTTTTCGAAAATTCTGACCTCTAAAGAGATATTTTTGAAAATTTTACTACATATAAGTCTCTGTATTAACAGTTTCCTTCTCACTTTCCTGAAAATCATAAGGATGTAAGAAGAAAATGGTTAAAGAAAGAAGAAGATTCTCTATTTTTAAAGCCCGTAATATTATTAGCTATCAAGAATTATGTAGGCAAAATATTATATATAATCTATATCTATATCAATATCCAGAATTGATTTTATTTTATGTTATATGCTATGAGTTAGCATCATACTAATGCAGATATATTAAGGTAAATTTATCTTATTTTAAAATAAATTAAATATAACTACTAAATACGATTAAAGAAAGAAAAAGAGAGAGAGAGAGAGATAAGGCACTTTTATAGAAAATTTATTGGCAATAGTGTGGTGCATGAAGGGTTATAAGAAACATAAATTTTCTGCAATATTATACGAGTAATTTCATTAATATAATTATCATTTAAAGAATAACTACGAATTTATTTTATTATATTTTTTAAAAACAAAATCAAGTCTTAATCTTATAAAGGAAAAAGTTAAAATCGTAGTCAAAATTATTTAGAAAATTTTAATTATTAAATAATATAAGATATTAAAATGAGAAAAGTCGTAGTGAGAATTGATCTTTAAATATCTTTAAGTAACTCTACATTTTTACTGATCGAAATACCCATTTTTCTTGTGATGATGTATATAAAAGCGAAGAAATGTGAGCTTAATGTTAATGTAGTTTTGTTGGTTTTATAATGTCATGATATTTGAAACGTGATATTCTCTTTAAAAGGATTTTTTGTCCCCATAAAATGTAAAACAAATCTTCTTTTACTTTTAAATTAGTGTTTATGAATTTTTACAAATGTGCGTATTATTGCAACGTTGATTTTAACGTTATTAATCAATTTGAAATAAAAGTAATATAGCTGTAAAAATTTAGTATTTAATTTATTTATTTTATCTTGACACAATTTTTGTGCATCTCATATGATGCTACTATGTTTAAATAAACACAATGCTTAATGAAATTGCTTTTAATTTTCTTAACTATTTTTTAAAGAATTTTTAACATTAAATTTCTATTTAATATTTATTAATTTTAGATAAATTCTGAATTTTCATTAAAAAAATGAATTTTTATTATATAATTTATGTAATACAAATGTAATGAATATTTAATACCTATTTTCATGAATTTTTAAATCTATGACTAATCTACAACAAGAGCAGTTTAGATTACAGTTTTTGTTTACATTTATTCAATTTATGCAAGAGTTCCTTAAACGATTTTAATACTTCTCTTATAAAGCAAGAAACTTGCATTTTCTATTTTTGCACTTATTATACTTTTCGTCGTTTTTGCATATATTAATTTAAATGATGCTCTAAGGGAAAAGAAGGCTCTAAGTAAACCAAAATGAAGTAGAATATGAAATGTAAACGTAATCGTTTGAGAATTAACTTAAAATTTAATATTTTAAACAAGCCCTATTCAACAAAGTTTTTATTTATTTTTTATTTTTTTAAAGCACAGTTTTTTCTTTAATTAATTTATTAAAGAAAGTACCATCCCGTGAAAGAATTAAAAATGTAATTGTTTGAGATTTTACTTCAAATATAATATTTGAACAAAATAACTATATATATATATATATATATATATATATATATAATCATTTTTAAAGCATATTTTGTTTTCTTAAATGATTAATCAGTTAGATAGAATATTATTTCATAAGAAATGTATTATTAAAAAAGTAATTATTTTAAAGATATAACTTTACATTTCATTTATATATATATATATATATATATATATATATATATTTTTTTTTTTTTTTTTTTTTAATAATTATGTACAGTCGGTGAAAAAACATCGCAGCACTCGACGTAACTTCATTGCTAATAGATGTAGAAAAATGTAATAGGTATCATTCGACAGGGAATTGTAAGTAGTTTAAGAGAATGAACTGAAATTTTGAATTGGGGGTCGTCTACATATGAAAAAGCTCACCAACTTTGATATTTTTCAATAGTAATGCCCCATTTTTATTTTATATTTGAATTCCTGGGATCGCAAAAACGCGATAAAGTACATTGCTTGTGTATTTTACTTATTTTTTCACAGAATTATAAGCGTTCAAAGTTTGAAGGTGCTAATGTTAAATTCATATTTCAACCTTTTATTATTATCTTCACAAAAAAAATAACTTAATCGATATATATATATATATATATATATATATATATATATATATATATATTTACGAGATACAGTGAAGAAACCCAAACATAATCCATCATTACTTTTGATTCTGAAAAATATTTTTAATTTTGAAAAATCTTAATAAATTCATATTCATAAAAATTATGAATTATGACCTATATTAATTTTTACATAAAATGAATCCTAATGCTGAAAAATATGGGTGTGCAAATTTGCAGTCAATTACAGTTATTAGTTTTTGAGATATAAATAAATCTTTCTTTTGGAGTGGTTTAGGGGGCCGTCTCTTATGAAGTTTTGCATGAGATAACGAATTAAATCTTAAAAAATAACAAGGAAAATTAAACAAAATATATATATATATATTTTTTTTTTTATTTACGGGTCAAACTATATAACAACAACGTCAAACGCAAAGAAATGAAATAAAAATGATGATTTTTAGACATTGTCAGCCTCAAGAATTCATGTTTTCTAAAGAAGACGAGCCCCGCCTTCATCGTTCTTCAAAACAAAATAATACAGAAAAGAAAAGTAAATGTTAAACCTCTTATTTTATGTTGACAAAAATATGCACAAGTGGTATTTACTTCATCGATTACTGGTGATAAATTTTAAATCTTTTAAACGAACACTAGAAAAAAAAAAAAAAAACTAAATAGACGGGGTTTACTGTTTTAAATAGAAAAATTGGTAAATGTAAAAATTGTCAATAAAAGAAAGAAAAAAAAAAAAAAAATGGAATGCAAGACAGACTTGTGAAATCGTTTCTTAACTACCGTCATAGTTAAAAGCTTAATAATTTGCTTCATATATTGCTTTATTTTTATTATTTATTTATTTATTTATTTTGTAGGGAGGAGGATTATTATTTTAAAGATACTTTAGTCTTTGAAATTTTAATAACATATTTTAACTTTATCTATATTTTTAAATATACTTTTACTTTTATAAATTACACTTTTTTCGACCGCAAGATTTTGTAATTTTGACAGTAAGATCCGCCTAAGGGCATTATTCTCTCAAAATAATGTATTTCAGAACAAATTTTCTGTATTCACAATTATATTACAAATGGATATACAGTATAATTATATTCTTTCTAACCAATATATTTCTACCCATAGTATATTTTATTGCAAAAATATGAACACTGGGTACACAAGAAATGAGTAACACACAAATTACGAAAGAAACGTCCATTAAGAGAGTTGCAGATTTTCAAATGACGTGAATCTACGTCAGCAGTCGCGAAAGGGTTAATTAAGAAATTATATTTTCATAGAAATTATAAAACGAATCTTACAGTTCGAAAGAGTCCAACTGACCCAAAACTGGCAACTGCGATTAAAATTGTTTAATATTTACTTCATGAACCCTTACAATAATTTATACGAAAATATTTAGATTATTCGTTGTTGTATATATATCTATATTATTTCATTTCGTATTTTATGTTACACCTACGAAAGGAAATTTAAGCCTTATTGGTGATCACTACAGCCATAATAGACAATTTTATATGAAAAATATTGCACTTTTTTCAAAGAGTACAGTCTGGACAAATCGCAAGTGTAATGTATTTAATTAGACCTAAAATTATTTTAAAAAGCACTGAAATATATACAAATCTAAGAAACTGAATTCAGTATAATTAAGGAACTGGAAGAGGGTCAATCTTTTTATTAATTTTTATAATTCTTTATTTCCAGATAGATTTCCGATGTAAAACTTAAAAATGTTTTCTATTTCTTATAGGATCTTAATTTTATTTCTCTACATTTACAGATAACCCCCTAACACATTTTTTATTATAACTCTATAAATACTAAAGATAAAGTATACAAACAGTATACTTTTCCGCACTGCCAGACTCTGAGAAAGTCGAATATGAATTCAAAATTGGGTGTTGCTATTGAAAAAAATCAAAGTTGGCGCTCAATTCAATATGTAGCTAACCCCTAATTCAAAATTCGACAGTATTTTCAAAAAGTGCATTTAATTTCCTGTTGAATTGTGTCTATTAAACTTTTCTACGTCGATTAATAATGAAATTACAGCAAGTGCTGCGATTTTTTTTCCCCGACTATACATCAAAAGTGTAAATTTCCATAAAAAATGAAGTTGTCTAGAAATTTATGGCAACGTTGTGTATATAGCACTGAATGAAATATTTATAAAATAAGTGATGTATAGTTTAAATTGAGACAAAATGTACAGATTTAAGGTGTAAAAAACATTTATTTGCATTTATTAATAAAAAATATTTAAAAAGAAATTTGATGTATTGTTTTATTTAATATTGAATCTAGAGTTATTAATTTAAAAATATTCTAATGATATTACATAAAAAATTAATAAGAGATTATGGAAGACTTAAAAAAAAAAAAAGTTTAGCATTAAAGATGATCTACTAAAATAAACTGGCTTTTATAGAGAGTAGGACTTAATAGAAATAATATTAAAATATCGAAAATAATATTCGTACGAGAGAATCGCATATAACTGCTATTAAACATATTTCATTGCATTTAAATGTATGTTACTACTAAGATAGGTCCTATAAAAAAATGAGAAATTTAAATCAAAATTATTTTAAAAAATTTTCTTGCCTGTAAAAATTCTGATATTATTCATCACATATTCACAGTTGCCTACTCATAGGGACTATTTTATTTAATAACCACCGTTAATTTTAATGAGTAATGTTTAACATATATGATATTTTCAATTAGACAGACATATCATTAGACAAAACATCACAGCAAAATATTAATAGGTATTGAATATAAAATTCAAGCCAAGTTGGTAATATTGCCATTTACCTATTTTAAAGAAAGTATTACTTTATTGAGATTTGTTGCCCATTTAGATTCGAATCTAGGTAGATCTAGATCTTAGGTTTAATCGGAATCTATCTAGATCTTAATTTTTACCCGATCTTAATTTAATCTAGATCTTAATTTTTACTTCCTTATACAAAGTATAAGGAAGTATAGTAATCCCGATTTGCGAAATGGATTTTGCATTTCACATTGCTCGAAAACGAATGATCGCTGAATGTTGCCAATTATACGTGTGACTGTCATGATGTCTAGCTGTACACCTGCAAGTGTCGTCTTAACACGAGCTCTCGTTTTAGAGATATAAGGGACTTTACACGATTTTTCGTGACGTCTGTATGTATGTGTGTCCGTGTGTGTGTGTGTGTGAGTATGTCGCATAACTCAAAAACGGTTGGACGTGGAAAGTTGCGATTTGGTACATATGTTTATTATAACATCTAGTTGTGCACCTCTCTTTTTGGACTTTGTATGATTTTCCGTTTTGGAGATATTTAGGAAAATTAGGTTCATAATGGCCAAAATGTTTCAAAAAACGGTAATAACTCAAAAACGGTTTGGACAAATCTTGCAATTTAACTGACTTCCCGACTAGCTAGACATTTGAAACTTTCAGAAAAGTTCAGAACACGTTGATAATGCATTTTTAAAAATTTTATAGCCAACTGTTTCTAATATCAGCTGCCTTCAGCAGCGCTTATGTGATTCAACAGAAAATTTATTTAACTAACTTCTCGACTAGCTAGACATTTGAAACTTTCAGACTAGATCAGAACACAGTGAAAATGCATTTTTTAAACACTTTTAGCCAACTGTTTAGGGTCCCTGCTGTCTTCGGCAGCGTTACCAGTACAAATCTTGCAATCTATTTTTAACTAACTTCCCGACTAGCTAGACATTTAAAACTTCTGGAAAAACTCAGAACACGGTGTTAATGCATTTTTTAAATATTTTTAGCCAATTGTTTCAGGTGACTGCTGCCTTCGACAGCGTTTATATGGTTCAACAGAAAATTTATTTAACTAACTTCCCGACTAGTTAGACATTTGAAACTTTCAGAATAGTTCAGAACACGGCGAAAATGCATTTTTTAAATACTTTTAGCCATTTTTTTTCGGGTCCCTGCTGCCTTCGTCAGCGTTACCAGTACAAATCTTGCATCGATTTTTAACTAACTTTCAGAAAAGCTGAACGGCACATGATGATAATTTATTTTTTAAAATATTTTTAGCCAACTGTTTCGGGTCCAATGATAATGTTTTTTAACATTATGTATATTTCTAAAAGTGTATAAGGAAGTCATGTGGTGCCCACATCAGATTTTTCTATAGAGATTTAAAATGCTAAATGAAGTAATTGGACACCGATAAAAATTATAGGGGAAAAATTAATATTTCTATTTAAAGAATGATTGGTTCTTAATTTAATGCAATAATATAATTACTTCTAATTTTTAACTCTTGAAAAAAAAAAAAAAAAAAAAAAAAAAAAAACTTGAATATTTGTGCTATTTTATTTTTATTAATATGCCATTTTGTATATTTATTTTTAAGAAAAGTATTAAGAATGTAATTCATACAATAAAAATTTAATGAATTTATTTCATTAATTAGAGAAAAAAATTACAATTAAAATCTAGTTATGAATATTTAATATACAATCCCTATAAGAAAACAGTCCTATAGATATTCTGAAGGAAATATTATTTATTGAGATTAGTGTCTTGATAGATCTAAATGTTACCCTTAATCAGAATCTATCTAGATTTTTTTTTCTTTTCTTTTTTTGGTAAGATTTTAATCAAATCTAGTTCTTAATTTTTCTATCGAAATTTCAAATGTTACATTAAGAAAGAGTGTAAGGATAAAAATATAGGAAAACTAGAATGATGTGGCCATGACTTTCTCCTATATTTTCGTATGCAAATTCATTCAGTAAAAATAATAATTTATTAAAATCATTGTTTAATAAAATTATCTTTCATGATAATGCAGTACGATGTCTATATTAGAAAAGTAGTTTATCACTAAATATCCAAAAAAAGTTCATTTTATTTTCGATATGGCATTAAATAAATAAATAAATAAATAAATAATATATATATATATATATATATATATATATATATATATATATATATATATATATATATATATATATATATATGTATACATGTTTTTAAAAATGAAAAATAAAATCGCTAATAAAGATCGATGGTTCAACCATTCATTTTAAAGGTATTGCAGAGCTATTTTGAAAGATACCCACAATGAAAATTTATTCCCCTCGAGGGGGAACTTCCTCCCAATGAGAGGAGGCGATGCTTCTACATATACAAAAATATTTTTCCAGTTGACTATCTATATTATAAATAAGAATTGTAAATTTCATAATTATTATTGAAAAATAATTATCTTTATACACATTTATACAAAATTTTGTCCTATACCACCATGTTAAAATTTAGAAAAAACGGGATTGCAACACAACCTGCAAGACAATTTTTACGAAAAGTTGATAGACACTGATTTATGTCAAGGTGTAACTACATACCAATTTGTATGAAATTCTGTGTAGTAGTTCCTGAGATACAGTTGCCACAAAATTTTGTCATACACACACTCATACACACAGACATGCATATTCTAAAACTTGGTCAAATCTTGTTCTAAAGCTTTCAAAACGTGTAAATTCATCAAAAAACGTAGGTCGAAATTTTTTATGAATCCAATACCTTCTTCTCTCGAATATAGAAGAAAGTAAAAAAGTACTATATTCGTTTAAACAATAATGATGTTGAGTTAAATGCAATACTTAATAAAATTAATTTTATCTTTTAAACCTTTTTAAAGAATCTTGAACATTTTAGTCCTCATTAATAAGTCATTTTGCATATTTATTTTTAAGAAGAATGTTTAGAAAGTAATTTATACAATAAAAATATAGTGAATATAATTATAATTAATTAGATAATAATTACAATTGAAAATTAGTGATGGATATTGAATATAACATTTCCTAAAGTCGGCAATACTGTCAAATAACCATTCTATTTTTTTTTTAGATTTGTTACTAATTTAGATTCGAATTTAGATAGATTTAGATCTTAGCCTTAATCGGTATTTATCTACAATTTATTTTTTGTTTGGTCTTATTGAAATCTTGATCTTAACGTTGTTATAGAAATTTCAAATTGTATTAATGCAATTGTAGTAATGCAAGCGTTTGGCGAAACTCAACTGCGTCTGACTGACTTGGTGCGTTCGACCACCTTTTATATCCCTTTATCGAACCCAGAAAAATTTAGAAATTTCACGTAACTCGTTAACCAATCACGTTACAGCGTCCATCTTTGGTATATCGATAGTCATGATTTTCTCGCCAAAAAAGTCGCCAAATTTGGCGCCAAATTCATTACTTGCCTTGAAGCTTTTTTATTGAAGCTTTTTTATGCGTTTTTAAGGGAAAATTAGGGTGTTTTAACTCTAAAACAGATTAGAAATGCAGAAAATTAACATTTTATCCACTTACTCTCTTTACTTCGCCTCTTTAAAAAAAAATTTCAAAAATAAATAAATAAATAAAATAAAATAAAAATAGAATTATTTTTCCTAGATTAGTTCACTGAGCAACTTTCTCTGCCCTTTTGATCCACTTAATTTTTCAACACGATGATTTTTGAGATTCTGAATTAATCCGAACTAAATTTGTACAGTAGACTTATCTCACAAATGCATTTGATATATTTGTTTGCCAACTTGATCCTCCATCTTGTTTACAAGTCCCACCATTTGAAAATTTTAAATTCACATAAAAAAGTATTTATGAACCGATTTGCTTAAAACTCCGTATGTGCATAGCCTACATCAAAATTTCTACCAATTTCATTAATAATTTGTAGCCGACATTCTGAAACAAAATGACGGCTACTTGATACGGAAAAAGAAATCAACCTTCCCTTCCGAATAAGCCGGAAGGACTTTTTTTTTTTTTTTTTTTTACATTTATCAAAGCATTGGTTTGACATATATATACATTTAGTATTAAACATTGGGTAATTAGGTTAAAAAAATAATAATAAGAAGATTCTTAAAAAGTAAGCGATGACAAAATAAAACAATTTAAAAATATTTTATAAAAATATATTTTTATTTTCTGAAATTAAATGAATAAATAATACTGCAAGTTCTAAGTTTCTAAGTTTCTTTTTCTTGAACTTTTTTAAGGTGTGTTTTTTAAATTATTCATTGCGTTTAATGAAAAAAAAAAAAAAGAGTTTTTTTTTTTTTTTTTTTTTTTTTTTTTTTCTGGAAGATAAATGCAACTTTTTGACGCTAAAAAAACTAAACTATAATTGTAACTTCCCGTAGGGATATTCTTAAAAAGATAAAGGAATAAGTGAGAGAACATACAGTTGCAGGAAGTATTCTTTTTAGAAGCACTTATCTCCGTTTTCACATCTTAAGATACATATTTAAAAATGTCTTTTGAGTTCTCGACAAATTTCTACATAATGAGTTTCTACACAGATTTTCTTTTTCATTTTTTCTGTTTTTTCTTTTTCTTTTCCTTCCATTTTTTTATATAATGAACTTTTTTTAAATATATAAATTCATATATTTTATTTTAAAATTTATCATGCTACGTTTATGTATAAAACTTTAATGCAAGTTCTTTTTTCTTCTTTTTCCCTCATTAAAAGCATTTGTATAAATATTCAGCCACATTGAATTCTAATAATAAATAAATAAATAAATAAATTATTAACATATATATATATAATTTAATAGCCAAAAGTATTGAGCTACTTATATGAAAATTCAAAAGAAATATAGTATAAATTAAAAAAGTTATCATTTATAGAATGAACAAAACCTAAGTTTCTCTCAAAAAAAAAAAAAAAAAAAAAAAAAAAAAAACGAAAGATGATAGGGGGTTTTATCCATATTTATTTACAATCAGTGAACACTGTATTACCATGGGGAATTGATTGATTCAAAATAAAATGTGAGTACAACCCCTCACAGCTTAGATTTTATTTTGAGAGCATTGAAATTCTGTTCATTCTATCTCTGATAAATTTATGAATTTATACGATATTTATTTGGGGTTTTTATGTAAAAAACTCATTAGTTTTGGGTATTAAGTTAAGCAAATTAAATTTGTTAAAAGCTTGCGCATGCGTAGTTAAAAATTATTTCGTAAAAAATACTCATATTTCATAAGATATTTAACATTTTTGAGTTCTGATGACTGTATGCTGTGTCTAATGTAGTATGCTAAGTTTCCTAAAAATGGCTTTGCACTGGGATAATACTATATTTGTTCTAATTAAAATAGTGGAACAGTTTTTTGCAATTTTTAAGAAAAACCGTTATATTTCCACGAATATATGTAGTAACCTTATAAAAAGTTATACAGATAATTAAGATAATTTCCATAATCACATGCAACAGCCAAAACGCTTTTCAAGCAATACTTTTTACAGGGTGATTCAAAATATTTTGAATTTTGATTAATTTTTTACTGGTTCACTTTTTATCTCCCGCACAAAACTTTTCTGGAATACATGAGGTATAAAATGTTCTTTATGCTTCTAAAATTTCAAGATAATTATGCAGAAATTTTCTAGATATTTGACAAAATGTTTAAATAGTTGTCCAAATACTTATTGGTAGATAGTGTATCATAGAATATGTCTTTTATATACTATTAAATTATTTTACTGTTGCATTTATATATTAAAGATTACTCTTTTTTTATGCAAGTTTACGACATGTCTTTTTTATTTAAGAAATTTTAATAATCAGTATACGTATGTTTCATGGTATGGAATTTAATATTTCATATATCTTTATTAGCTATCATCAGAAACATTAGTCAAGAGGCACTTATACATAATTATTACAATGACAAGTTTGAAGTGCGCGAGAATTAATATTAATATATATCGTAACGCATTATGTATATTAGCGCTCTATATAATGTCTTCCTGAAATGGAGAATATAATCTGAAATATCGATTTAAAGATAAATTGTTCATATATGTTTTAAAACTGATCACAAGGAAAGAAGTTGTGCATAAATTTAGTTCGAATATGAATAATAAATGTTTAACCATGCATTTATTTTATCTGAAAACCACGACACTAATGTAAAAAATAAATAATAAAATAAAATAAAATGAATAAAAATAACGTGAAATAAAAATAAAACAAAATATCTATTATAGTTATTTCTCTTTTAAAATTTGATAAAAGAATACAAATCTAAATGAAATATTTTTACAATTTTTAAGGTAAATTTAATGTAAAATTTCAAAGTAAATATATTTTCTTAATCGCATTATTTAAAAGCGAATCTTAGATAAAGAAAATTTAATTGAATTTTTAAAAATACGCTTTCTTTGCTCTAATTATCATTAACCAAAACTTTGATATGGAAATTTCAAACAGTTGTTTGTTAATATTATATATATATATATATATATATATATATATATAGATATAATTACAAAATTATAGAATTTAATTAATCATCCATTTTCGTGTATTTTTTTTTTTTTTTAATAAATTAATTATCATTAAAATTTATATTAGATTAGAAATGCAGAAAATTAACATTTTATCCACTTACTCTCTTTACTTCGCCTCTTTAAAAAAAAATTTCAAAAATAAATAAATAAATAAAATAAAATAAAAATAGAATTATTTTTCCTAGATTAGTTCACTGAGCAACTTTCTCTGCCCTTTTGATCCACTTAATTTTTCAACACGATGATTTTTGAGATTCTGAATTAATCCGAACTAAATTTGTACAGTAGACTTATCTCACAAATGCATTTGATATATTTGTTTGCCAACTTGATCCTCCATCTTGTTTACAAGTCCCACCATTTGAAAATTTTAAATTCACATAAAAAAGTATTTATGAACCGATTTGCTTAAAACTCCGTATGTGCATAGCCTACATCAAAATTTCTACCAATTTCATTAATAATTTGTAGCCGACATTCTGAAACAAAATGACGGCTACTTGATACGGAAAAAGAAATCAACCTTCCCTTCCGAATAAGCCGGAAGGACTTTTTTTTTTTTTTTTTTTTTACATTTATCAAAGCATTGGTTTGACATATATATACATTTAGTATTAAACATTGGGTAATTAGGTTAAAAAAATAATAATAAGAAGATTCTTAAAAAGTAAGCGATGACAAAATAAAACAATTTAAAAATATTTTATAAAAATATATTTTTATTTTCTGAAATTAAATGAATAAATAATACTGCAAGTTCTAAGTTTCTAAGTTTCTTTTTCTTGAACTTTTTTAAGGTGTGTTTTTTAAATTATTCATTGCGTTTAATGAAAAAAAAAAAAAAGAGTTTTTTTTTTTTTTTTTTTTTTTTTTTTTCTGGAAGATAAATGCAACTTTTTGACGCTAAAAAAACTAAACTATAATTGTAACTTCCCGTAGGGATATTCTTAAAAAGATAAAGGAATAAGTGAGAGAACATACAGTTGCAGGAAGTATTCTTTTTAGAAGCACTTATCTCCGTTTTCACATCTTAAGATACATATTTAAAAATGTCTTTTGAGTTCTCGACAAATTTCTACATAATGAGTTTCTACACAGATTTTCTTTTTCATTTTTTCTGTTTTTTCTTTTTCTTTTCCTTCCATTTTTTTATATAATGAACTTTTTTTAAATATATAAATTCATATATTTTATTTTAAAATTTATCATGCTACGTTTATGTATAAAACTTTAATGCAAGTTCTTTTTTCTTCTTTTTCCCTCATTAAAAGCATTTGTATAAATATTCAGCCACATTGAATTCTAATAATAAATAAATAAATAAATAAATTATTAACATATATATATATAATTTAATAGCCAAAAGTATTGAGCTACTTATATGAAAATTCAAAAGAAATATAGTATAAATTAAAAAAGTTATCATTTATAGAATGAACAAAACCTAAGTTTCTCTCAAAAAAAAAAAAAAAAAAAAAAAAAAAAAAAACGAAAGATGATAGGGGGTTTTATCCATATTTATTTACAATCAGTGAACACTGTATTACCATGGGGAATTGATTGATTCAAAATAAAATGTGAGTACAACCCCTCACAGCTTAGATTTTATTTTGAGAGCATTGAAATTCTGTTCATTCTATCTCTGATAAATTTATGAATTTATACGATATTTATTTGGGGTTTTTATGTAAAAAACTCATTAGTTTTGGGTATTAAGTTAAGCAAATTAAATTTGTTAAAAGCTTGCGCATGCGTAGTTAAAAATTATTTCGTAAAAAATACTCATATTTCATAAGATATTTAACATTTTTGAGTTCTGATGACTGTATGCTGTGTCTAATGTAGTATGCTAAGTTTCCTAAAAATGGCTTTGCACTGGGATAATACTATATTTGTTCTAATTAAAATAGTGGAACAGTTTTTTGCAATTTTTAAGAAAAACCGTTATATTTCCACGAATATATGTAGTAACCTTATAAAAAGTTATACAGATAATTAAGATAATTTCCATAATCACATGCAACAGCCAAAACGCTTTTCAAGCAATACTTTTTACAGGGTGATTCAAAATATTTTGAATTTTGATTAATTTTTTACTGGTTCACTTTTTATCTCCCGCACAAAACTTTTCTGGAATACATGAGGTATAAAATGTTCTTTATGCTTCTAAAATTTCAAGATAATTATGCAGAAATTTTCTAGATATTTGACAAAATGTTTAAATAGTTGTCCAAATACTTATTGGTAGATAGTGTATCATAGAATATGTCTTTTATATACTATTAAATTATTTTACTGTTGCATTTATATATTAAAGATTACTCTTTTTTTATGCAAGTTTACGACATGTCTTTTTTATTTAAGAAATTTTAATAATCAGTATACGTATGTTTCATGGTATGGAATTTAATATTTCATATATCTTTATTAGCTATCATCAGAAACATTAGTCAAGAGGCACTTATACATAATTATTACAATGACAAGTTTGAAGTGCGCGAGAATTAATATTAATATATATCGTAACGCATTATGTATATTAGCGCTCTATATAATGTCTTCCTGAAATGGAGAATATAATCTGAAATATCGATTTAAAGATAAATTGTTCATATATGTTTTAAAACTGATCACAAGGAAAGAAGTTGTGCATAAATTTAATTCGAATATGAATAATAAATGTTTAACCATGCATTTATTTTATCTGAAAACCACGACACTAATGTAAAAAATAAATAATAAAATAAAATAAAATGAATAAAAATAACGTGAAATAAAAATAAAACAAAATATCTATTATAGTTATTTCTCTTTTAAAATTTGATAAAAGAATACAAATCTAAATGAAATATTTTTACAATTTTTAAGGTAAATTTAATGTAAAATTTCAAAGTAAATATATTTTCTTAATCGCATTATTTAAAAGCGAATCTTAGATAAAGAAAATTTAATTGAATTTTTAAAAATACGCTTTCTTTGCTCTAATTATCATTAACCAAAACTTTGATATGGAAATTTCAAACAGTTGTTTGTTAATATTATATATATATATATATATATATATATATATATATATAGATATAATTACAAAATTATAGAATTTAATTAATCATCCATTTTCGTGTATTTTTTTTTTTTTTTTAATAAATTAATTATCATTAAAATTTATATTAGATTACAAGTGCAACTTTCAAACTATTGTTAACAAAATAAAATATTTCAATTTAGAAATACTTTTTATAGTTAAAAAAAAATTATTTAAAATTGTAACCATTAAAAAAAAAAAAAAAAAAAAAAAACAGTAAACGTAATTAACATTGAAATGGATACAAAAGTTGAAGAAGCTGGCAAAAATGAGCAGATCATATTATCTATATATATAAAAGAAGACTTCCTGAGTGAGGGGGTGATCTATCAACGCCCAGACCAAACCCCTGGACCTAGAAGCATGAAATTTTGTGACAATGTTCTTTCCATGACGTAGGCATCCACTAAGAAGCGATTTTACAAAATTCGCCCCCCAAGGGGGGGAGGGGGGGAAAAACGTGATTTCACAAAATCCTTCATATCTCAAACAAAAAATCAGATATCCGTAAAATTTTTGCTTTAAAATATAGCTAACACAAATGTCTAAAAACCAATTTCTGGAATTTTCAAAATTCGGTCCCCAAGGGGGGCGGGGGGGCAAAACGTGATTTCACATGCGTAAAAACGTGATTTCGCATAATCCTATATATCTCAAACAAAAAAATAGATATGCGTGAAATTTTTGCTCTAAAATATAGCTAATGCAAATATCTAAAAACCAATTTCTGGAATTTTAGAAATTCAGCCCCGAGGTGGGGCAGCAGGGGGGGGGGAGAGGGGGGGGGCAAAAAATAAAAAGAGAGTTAGATCGTTCAAAATTGGTATATAGAGGTTTTCGATACCTGCAAATCGATTTCGGATATTTTCGAATTTATAAAATTATTAGGAGGTGCGGGAAGGGGGGGGGCGGCAAGGGGGGGCTATGGGGCAAAAACAAATAGAAATACAGTTAGGCCGTTCAAAATTGGTACAGTTAGGTTTTAGATGCCTGCAAGTCGAATGGGGATATTTTCGAAAGTGTAAAGTTATTAGGAGGGCCGGGAAAGGGGGAGGGGAGAGGGGGGGGAGGGGGGCAAAAAAATAAAAATAGAGTTAGATCGTTCAAAACTGGTATATAGATGTTTTCGATACTTACAAATCGATTGCGGATACTTTCGAATTTTTAAAATTATTAGGTGGGGCGGTAAGGGGGGGGGGCTATGGTAAAAAACAAATAGAAATACAGTTAGGCCGTTCAAAATTGGTACAGTTAGGTTTTAGATGCCTGCAAGTCGAATGGGGATATTTTCGAAAGTGTAAAGTTATTAGGAGGGCCGGGAAAGGGGGAGGGGAGGGGGAGGAGGGGGGCAAAAAAATAAAAATAGAGTTAGATCGCTCAAAATTGGTATATAGATGTTTTCGATACTTACAAATCGATTGCGGATACTTACGAATTTTTTCAATTATTAGGTGGGGCGGGAAGGGGGGGCGGTAAGTGGGGGGCTATGGTAAAAAACAAATAGAAATACAGTTAGGCCGTTCAAAATCGGTACAGATAGGTTTTAGAGGCCTGCAAGTCGAATGGGGATTTTTTTGAAAGTATAAAGTTATTAGGAGGGCCGGGAAGGGGGGGCAGAGGGGCAAAAAAAAAAAGAAAATAGAGTTAGATCATTCAAAATTGGTACATAGAGGTTTCCAATACCTACAATTCGATTGCGGATATTTTCGAATTTTTAAAATTATTGGGAGGGCGGGAAGGGGGGGGGGAGTAGAGCGGTAAAAAAATAAAAATAGAGATATATCGTTCAAAACTGGTGCATAGATGTTTTTGATACTTACAAATCGATTGCGGATATTTCAAATTTGTAAAATTATTAGGATAGACAGGAGGGGGGGGGGGCGAAGTGGGAAAATAATAGAAATAAGAGTTAGAGCATTTTGGGAATTTTTTCCGAAGGCAGTGAGACCCCGGTGCGACATTTTTCCTACTCAGATTTTGTTTCTCTTTTTTTTTCATGTGATAAAAATTAATGCAATTTTGAGAATTCATTATAGTGATTCATTTAAAAATAGGGACCAGCGAAGCGGGCGTTGCCTGCTAGTCTATATATATAAAAGAAGACTTCCTGAGTGAGGGGGTGATCTATCAACGCCCAGACCAAACCCCTGGACCTAGAAACATGAAATTTTGTGACAATGTTCTTTCCATGACGTAGGCATCCACTAAGAAGCGATTTTACAAAATTCGCCCCCCAAGGGGGGGGAGGGGGGGAAAAACGTGATTTCACAAAATCCTTCATATCTCAAACAAAAAAAAACAGATATCCGTAAAATTTTTGCTTTAAAATATAGCTAACACAAATGTCTAAAAACCAATTTCTGGAATTTTCAAAATTCGGTCCCCAAGGGGGGCGGGGGGGCAAAACGTGATTTCACATGCGTAAAAACGTGATTTCGCATAATCCTATATATCTCAAACAAAAAAATAGATATGCGTGAAATTTTTGCTCTAAAATATAGCTAATGCAAATATCTAAAAACCAATTTCTGGAATTTTAGAAATTCAGCCCCGAGGTGGGGCAGCAGGGGGGGGGAGAGGGGGGGGGCAAAAAATAAAAAGAGAGTTAGATCGTTCAAAATTGGTATATAGAGGTTTTCGATACCTGCAAATCGATTTCGGATATTTTCGAATTTATAAAATTATTAGGAGGTGCGGGAAGGGGGGGGGCGGCAAGGGGGGGCTATGGGGCAAAAACAAATAGAAATACAGTTAGGCCGTTCAAAATTGGTACAGTTAGGTTTTAGATGCCTGCAAGTCGAATGGGGATATTTTCGAAAGTGTAAAGTTATTAGGAGGGCCGGGAAAGGGGGAGGGGAGAGGGGGGGGAGGGGGGCAAAAAAATAAAAATAGAGTTAGATCGTTCAAAACTGGTATATAGATGTTTTCGATACTTACAAATCGATTGCGGATACTTTCGAATTTTTAAAATTATTAGGTGGGGCGGTAAGGGGGGGGGGGGGGGGGCTATGGTAAAAAACAAATAGAAATACAGTTAGGCCGTTCAAAATTGGTACAGTTAGGTTTTAGATGCCTGCAAGTCGAATGGGGATATTTTCGAAAGTGTAAAGTTATTAGGGGGGCCGGGAAAAGGGAGGGGAGGGGGAGGAGGGGGGCAAAAAAATAAAAATAGAGTTAGATCGCTCAAAATTGGTATATAGATGTTTTCGATACTTACAAATCGATTGCGGATACTTTCGAATTTTTAAAATTATTAGGTGGGGCGGGAAGGGGGGGCGGTAAGTGGGGGGCTATGGTAAAAAACAAATAGAAATACAGTTAGGCCGTTCAAAATCGGTACAGATAGGTTTTAGAGGCCTGCAAGTCGAATGGGGATTTTTTTGAAAGTATAAAGTTATTAGGAGGGCCGGGAAGGGGGGGCAGAGGGGCAAAAAAAAAAAGAAAATAGAGTTAGATCATTCAAAATTGGTACATAGAGGTTTCCAATACCTACAATTCGATTGCGGATATTTTCGAATTTTTAAAATTATTGGGAGGGCGGGAAGGGGGGGGGAGTAGAGCGGTAAAAAAATAAAAATAGAGATATATCGTTCAAAACTGGTGCATAGATGTTTTTGATACTTACAAATCGATTGCGGATATTTCAAATTTGTAAAATTATTAGGATAGACAGGAGGGGGGGGGGCGAAGTGGGAAAATAATAGAAATAAGAGTTAGAGCATTTTGGGAATTTTTTCCGAAGGCAGTGAGACCCCGGTGCGACATTTTTCCTACTCAGATTTTGTTTCTCTTTTTTTTTCATGTGATAAAAATTAATGCAATTTTGAGAATTCATTATAGTGATTCATTTAAAAATAGGGACCAGCGAAGCGGGCGTTGCCTGCTAGTCTATATATATAAAAGAAGACTTCCTGAGTGAGGGGGTGATCTATCAACGCCCAGACCAAACCCCTGGACCTAGAAACATGAAATTTTGTGACAATGTTCTTTCCATGACGTAGGCATCCACTAAGAAGCGATTTTACAAAATTCGCCCCCCAAGGGGGGGGGAGGGGGGGAAAAACGTGATTTCACAAAATCCTTCATATCTCAAACAAAAAAAAACAGATATCCGTAAAATTTTTGCTTTAAAATATAGCTAACACAAATGTCTAAAAACCAATTTCTGGAATTTTCAAAATTCGGTCCCCAAGGGGGGCGGGGGGGCAAAACGTGATTTCACATGCGTAAAAACGTGATTTCGCATAATCCTATATATCTCAAACAAAAAAATAGATATGAGTGAAATTTTTGCTCTAAAATATAGCTAATGCAAATATCTAAAAACCAATTTCTGGAATTTTAGAAATTCAGCCCCGAGGTGGGGCAGCAGGGGGGGGGAGAGGGGGGGGCAAAAAATAATCCTATATATCTCAAACAAAAAAATAGATATGCGTGAAATTTTTGCTCTAAAATATAGCTAATGCAAATATCTAAAAACCAATTTCTGGAATTTTAGAAATTCAGCCCCGAGGTGGGCAGCAGGGGGGGAGGAGAGGGGGGGGGCAAAAAATAAAAAGAGAGTTAGATCGTTCAAAATTGGTATATAGAGGTTTTCGATACCTGCAAATCGATTTCGGATATTTTCGAATTTATAAAATTATTAGGAGGTGCGGGAAGGGGGGGGGGCGGCAAGGGGGGGCTATGGGGCAAAAACAAATAGAAATACAGTTAGGCCGTTCAAAATTGGTACAGTTAGGTTTTAGATGCCTGCAAGTCGAATGGGGATATTTTCGAAAGTGTAAAGTTATTAGGAGGGCCGGGAAAGGGGGAGGGGAGAGGGGGGGGAGGGGGGCAAAAAAATAAAAATAGAGTTAGATCGTTCAAAACTGGTATATAGATGTTTTCGATACTTACAAATCGATTGCGGATACTTTCGAATTTTTAAAATTATTAGGTGGGGCGGGAAGGGGGGGCGGTAAGGGGGGGGGCTATGGTAAAAAACAAATAGAAATACAGTTAGGCCGTTCAAAATTGGTACAGTTAGGTTTTAGATGCCTGCAAGTCGAATGGGGATATTTTCGAAAGTGTAAAGTTATTAGGAGGGCCGGGAAAGGGGGAGGGGAGGGGGAGGAGGGGGGCAAAAAAATAAAAATAGAGTTAGATCGCTCAAAATTGGTATATAGATGTTTTCGATACTTACAAATCGATTGCGGATACTTTCGAATTTTTAAAATTATTAGGTGGGGCGGGAAGGGGGGGGCGGTAAGGGGGGGGCTATGGTAAAAAACAAATAGAAATACAGTTAGGCCGTTCAAAATCGGTACAGATAGGTTTTAGAGGCCTGCAAGTCGAATGGGGATTTTTTTGAAAGTATAAAGTTATTAGGAGGGCCGGGAAGGGGGGGGCAGAGGGGCAAAAAAAAAAAGAAAATAGAGTTAGATCATTCAAAATTGGTACATAGAGGTTTCCAATACCTACAATTCGATTGCGGATATTTTCGAATTTTTAAAATTATTGGGAGGGCGGGAAGGGGGGGGGAGTAGAGCGGTAAAAAAATAAAAATAGAGATATATCGTTCAAAACTGGTGCATAGATGTTTTTGATACTTACAAATCGATTGCGGATATTTCAAATTTGTAAAATTATTAGGATAGACAGGAGGGGGGGGGCGAAGTGGGAAAATAATAGAAATAAGAGTTAGAGCATTTTGGGAATTTTTTCCGAAGGCAGTGAGAACCCGGTGCGACATTTTTCCTACTCAGATTTTGTTTCTCTTTTTTTTTCATGTGATAAAAATTAATGCAATTTTGAGAATTCATTATAGTGATTCATTTAAAAATAGGGACCAGCGAAGCGGGCGTTGCCTGCTAGTCTCTCTATATATTAAAAGAAATATTACTGTCGCTGGCGTAGAATATTTTTGTCTGTGACCGCATCTTCTCTCGGAGGGCAGGGCCCTTCGCATCATGCGAGCTATCAATGTGTTCCGAATACTCCAAGGAAGACATTTCACCTGCAGATAAATTTATGTAATTTTAATTAAATAAGTTATTAACTAAAAACTTCGGGTTTATGAAGGTACTGTATTTGCAACCTTGAAAAAAAGTTTCCCCCAGTGACGTTTCTCTTCTACCATAAAGTCATTTTACACGGAAAAATTAAAATATGATCCATGGTTGTAGGTAGGTAGGTTGGGTTTAACTTCGTACCAGTACTGAGCTATGGGTAATTGGCGTCGGTCTTGCACACACTCTAGGGATGTTCCAGAGACATATCATCACAATTTTTATCCTCCACAGAGGGGATCGCTTCCCCGCTTTCGTGACCTCCAGAGGTATAGTTTAGATGGGAACATGGGGGACTTTGCGAACACGACGGATTTTATGTGCACCAGCCACTATTAGTGTACACGACGGTCTTTTTCCGTCTCAAGTATCGAACTGGCAATCTTTCAGTTATGAGCTCAGGGCTTTACCGACTGGGGTACCGTGGCCTGGATCCATGTTTATAAAAAAGAAATAAAAACGGACATGTACTAAACCTGTACTTCAAAATGGGTCTATACATTACAATTTTCTTTTTATTAAAAAAAAAAAAAAAAAAAAAAAAAAAACATGGATTTTATTAAATATTATGTACTTCAGTTTGACATTGAATATGGGGATTTTTATAATATTTTTCTGCTTTTGTCTTGTGTAATGCACTACTAATATTCCTATTCAGTGTAAAACAAAGCAGCGAAAAGGTGGGTAGAGCTCTGCATGGGTTAATAAGTATAGTGAGTCGGGGGTTGGTGAGAGCAGCGAGCAGGGGTAAGGTTCCCCCTAGTGCTGTTAAAAAAAAAAGATTTGCGCTATGCGTGAGATGATACCGGAATATGTCAGATTCTTTTGTAATATAAATCAATGGTTTTCATTTTGCAAATTGCAACAATTTAGGCTGAATGTTTTATGGTGTAGCAAAAAAAATAAATGTCAAATTTAATATCACTTATCATAGTAGTGAAATGTGTCGAGAAACTTCTATTAAAATTGAAAAATAAAAAACTTAATAAACAAGCATGTTCAATTTTCTATTGATTATATAAAATATTACTTAAGGTCGAAATAAAAGTTAGATCCATCAACAAGAAAATAAATTAATCATCAAAACGAACCGCACAACTGGAAAATAATAATCGTAGATTGTTGGTAAACGTACACAATGTACAGCCGGTAACAAAAGTATCCGAACACTAGCAAAAATTCCTATATAAAAAAGTAGAGTTAATACTGTTTGTTAAATAAATTCTTGTCGAATCCTGTTCTTAGACTGACTAAGAACACGATTCGACAGGGATTTATTTAACAAAATAGTATTAACTCTACTTTTTTTTTTTTTTTTTTTTTTTTTTTTTATAGGAATTTTTGCTAGTGTTCGGATACTTTTATTACCGACTGTAATGCTGATACACCAATAGCTGAATGAAAAAGTACATGGAATAGAGCTGCATAAAAAAAAAAAAAAAAAAAAAAAAAAAATGTCCCTACATTTAAAAAAAAAATAGAAATATAAAAATATTATTTTTAAATAAATATGGGTGTGACATGAATTTCTTAAATGTATAAGCAAAATTACGAATTAATTAATTTGTATTAACAAAATATTTCACAATAGATTTAATATTAATTTGTATTAATTCTAAATTGTACCAATTAAGTAATTTGCATGTAGAAAACATTACAGAATGCATAAATTATTATTATTATTATTATTATTAGTAGTAGTAGTAGTAGTATTTTTACAATAGTAACAATGCTTAATAGTTATAGTAACAGAAAATAGAAAAAAAAAAAATAAATAAAAGCAACAAGTTAGGCAAAGTTCAGTAAAAAATTCCGGAGCATCATATGTGACAGGTGTTGGCAAACGATCATAAAAAACGATTTTTCCTGTTTTTTCAATTTGTGAAAAAGGTTCATAAAATTGCAAATTATAAGAATAAATATCATAATTAAAAAAAATTGTTTTAAGAAATTTAGATTAGTGACCATAGGTAAGTAGTCATTATTATTTAGCATTATCTAGCCAATTATTAAAGAAAATCACAAAGCAGGATTTAAATAAAAAATTCATGAATACAATTAACATTTATAAGTAATTTCATTAATGTTAAATGCAAAGCAGCGAAGGTTCGATTTATTATAATGTCCTTTTTTCAAATTAAATAAATTGTACCTGAATATTAGTTATATCTAAAACAGTTGCAACAACAAAGATATATAGAAAAATAAAATAAAATATCAAAACACTACGATAAAAAATAACGAAGAATTTTTGAAATTCTACTAAATAATTTTCTTTCGAATTTTATGCATGGAATGCATAAATTTTCAAATAAATGATTATAGTATTCAAAATAAGTTCATATGTTCAGGAAAAAAACTACAACAAACAAATAGTAACTGCCAAGTGGATAGGTATATATATATATATATATATATATATATATATATATATATATATATTACACAAATCTTTTTAAGAATTTCCTTAACATAAATAAAAGCATGAATCAAATACTTGTCTTTTGTAGAACTTGCGAATTTGCATCTTCATTAATGATCAAAATGCTAAAGAGAATAAAACCATTTCTTGTTGCGAGCGAATATATTAAAATGACTTTCATTTAACTTTTCATTTAGATAGATTTATTTCCCAACTGAGATATTTTTAGGAAATTTTCTATATCATTTGCATTTAGATGGATCTTTTGAAGAGAAAAGGACTTAAATATAAACAATAAACAACACTGTTTACCTCTGACATGAATATTTAAAAATGATAATAAGAATAATCTGAAAAAAACTTTGGTTGTATTGGGCTATAAAAATGTATATTTATCAAGTAAATATTTAGAAAATATGTTTTATACGTTATTTTTAAATATATTTGTCAGAAAGTATTTAATTTACAGTCGTGCGATTTTTAACTTTGATTTACTTGAAATATAATATTATATGTTGCAAATAAGTATTAAATGCAAAAAAAAAAAAAAAAAAAAAAGTTGAAATAATTTTGTACGATAATTGGTTGACTTACGCGTAAATTATTGAATTGTATAATGTAAAACCAAAATTTAATGATATAAAATCTAAATACTTCTAAAATAAAATAGTGTAATATACTTTTTAAGCAGCTAATCATTAATTGATTATTGAAAATTATTTGTTGTGGTTGGTTAATAAAAATAATAATAATAATAATAATTTTTTCTTAAGAAATAATTCTACAGATTTAATTATGAAGAAGAATTTTGGAAAGCTGGATACAATGGATTATGCTTTTTCTAATTACTTTGCATAACAAAAAGGTATAGATTTGAATTAAAATATAAAATACGAACACATAAACCATCAATTATCTTTAATCAAGTAAAGTAAACGCAAGCTTAAATATTCTTCAAAAGAGCTATTTTATCAGCAGAGTTTAGTTGACAAGTTACTGTCTCTCAAAAAACATTACGGGATAAAATTTCTTAACAAGCACTTGAGAAATAGTTCTATTTAAGTAAATTTTAAATTAGAATTCCACAACAAAAGTATTAATTGTATGCCAAAATCAGAAAATGTATAAGATATTCTTCTCATATACTACTGTTTTTTTTTTTTTTTTTTTAAATAATACGTAACTAATTGCAGACAATAAACACATTTTCTATTAAAATATTTTTAAATATATAATACACATTTTGAACAATAACATTTCGTGGATAAGTTAAATTTATTAGAAATTAAGATCTTCAAAATTACCTTTTATCAAAGGGAAATAAAGGGAAATTTGTGAAGATCAAAATTTTTACCAAAAGCGCATTCTTTTATATTTTGAAAAAAAAAAAAAAAAAATCAAAATATTTAGTTTTGTATGCTATTACTTTATTACATATAGTATATATATATGTATTATTTCCAGCCTTAATCATTAAATGGTCATCTGTATTATTTCATATTCTAGAAAACAACTATTTTCTGCACTAAAATGTTTCTTTAAAAAAATTACCATATGAAATATTAAAAATTACTCAATGGAAACAAAAAAATATAAAATACAGATAGATTTTATACTTATTAGATTCAAAATATTCATTTATCGAAAAAATATATTAAACTGTTATTTTTGAGAAGTATTTGCAATTTAGATATCAGTAAAATGAAGCATAATTGATTAAGATTTGGTTCTCATAAACCCCAACACGAATTTGAATTTTTTCTGAAAAATCAAGCCCATTTTATGCAATATGTTGATTCCAGTATTTGTTTTTCTTTATTTGTAGTACAAACAAACGTTGCAGAATCTTTATCGATTAGTAAATATCAAAAGAACTAAATTTCCAATTTAAAATGATAAATTTCTTGAAAAATATTTGAAGTTTCATAAATATAAATCAGTTTGTAAAATTTTCCTATTCTTTTTTCTGCACATTTCAGTGATTTAGGAATTGTGAAAATGTGTCTTATTTTACCTTATTTTTATTAACTTCGATTCTTGTTTGTTTGTTTGTTTGTTTGTCCAGTACAAATCTTGCAGTCGATTTTTAACCAACTTACCGACTAGCTAGACATTTGAAACTTTCAGGATAGCTCAGAACACGGTGACAATACATTGTTTTAACACTTTTATTTAATTTTTCAGGTCCCTATTGCCTTTCGCAGCGTTTATATGATTCAACAGAAAATGTGTTTAACTAACTTCCCGACCAGTTAGACATTTAAAACCTTCAAAATAGTTTAGAACACGGTGAAATTGCATTTCTTTAATACTTTTAGCCAGCTGTTTCGGGTTTCTCCTTCCATCAGCAGCGTTACCAGTACAAAGCTTGCAATTGAGTTTTTACTAAATTCCTGGCTACTTAGCTAGCCATTTGAAATTTTCATAATAGCTCAAAACACGATAACACTGAATTTTTTAAATATTTTTAGCTAATTGTTCCAGGTTCCCGTTGTCTTCGGTAGCGTTTATATGATTCAACGGTAAATTTAAAAGCATGGTATATACAAAGTTCTTTTTATCATGTAATTATTTATGTTAGCAACATCGACAATTCGTCATTTTGTTTTTTTCATTACCGAATTTTGATCCGGAAAGGATAGATTAATTAGTTAATCTCAGCCTGACAACAGAACTCTCAAACTGTAGCGGCACTGACTACAATGAATACTTGGAATAGTAGAATCATTCTGCGCTTACAGATATCTAAATTATTAATGTTTTATTACTTAATGTATGAATGTTGAGTGGCAATTCAAAGTTGTGTTTTCGTGGAAAAAATAATATTCATGAAACTCATACTCATGTCATGCATTTATAACGTGCTGTTCGAACTGATTTGAGTTATGAAAATTGCTAAATTAACTAACACATCACACAAGTCTGAAAGAGAATCGTCAATTTAACGATACTGGGTCAATTTAAAATAATGCTGTAAAGTTAAATACTCATATTCGTGCAATAGTCGCAGGATTATGTATGCTCAGCTAGAAGAATACTAACCTACCTGTCATCTACTTCAAAATTTAAAAGTGAACATCAAAAGAAGTTACACATTTTAATTCCTAATTATACATTTTAATTCCCCTTTTTGGATTGTTCGAGGCAAAACTAACCTTTTTCGCAATGTCTGCTGACTTGTAAGCAAAATTATGTAAGCAAAATATTATATATAATCTATATCCATATCCAAAATTGATTTTATCTTATGTTATATGCGATAAGTTAGCATCATACTAATGCAAATATATTAAGATAAAGTTATCTTATTTTAAACTAAATAAATTATAGCTACTAAATACATTTTTATTTAAAAGTGTGTGTTTGTGACAGAGAGAGAGATAAAGCACTTTTATAATAAAAAAAAAATATTGGCAAGATGCATAAATGGTTAGAAAAACATAAATTTTCTACAATATTATATGTGCAATTTCATGAATATAATTATCAGTTAAATTAAAAACTATGAATTTATTTTATTATACTTTTTAGAAACAAAATCAAGTCTTAATCTTATAAATGAAGAAGTTAAAAGCGTAGTCAGAATTATTTAGAAAATTTTAATTATTAAATAATATGAGATATTTAAAAGAGAAAAGTCGAAGAGAGAAATAATCTTTAAATATCTTGAAGTAACTCTATATTTTTACGGATCGAAATACCCATTTTTCTTGTGATGTATATAAAAGCGAAGAAATGTGAGCTTAATGGTAATGTAGTTTTATTAGTTTTATAATGCCAAGGCATTTGAAAGGCGATATTCCCTTTAAAAAGTTTTTTGTCACCTTAAAATGTAAAACAAATCTTGTTTTACTTTCAAATTAATGTTTATGAATTTTTACAAAGATACTTATTGATGCAACGTTGATTTTAATGTTATTAATTCATTTAAAACAAAAGTAAAATAGTCGTAAAAATTTAGTACTAAACTTATTTAATTTCTCTTTACATAATATTTGTGTATTTTATATGATGCTAATATGTTTAAATATACGCAATGTTTAATGTCATTGCTTTTAATTTTCATAACTTATTTTAAGATTTTGTAACATTAAATTTTTATTTAATATTTATTATTTTTAAATAAATGTTGAATTAAAAATATTAATTATTAATAAAATAATTTATATAATACAATGTAATGAATATTTAATATCTGTTTTCATGAATTTTCAAATCTAGGACTAATCTACCACTAGAACAGTGCAGATTACAGTTTCTGTTTACATTTATTCAATTTATGCGAGAGTTTCATTAAACGATTTTAATACTTCTCTTATAAAGCAAGAAACTTGCATTTTCTGTATTTGCACTTATTATATTTTTCGTCGTTTTTGCATTTATTCATTTAAATGATATCTTAAGGGAAAAGAAGGTTCTAAGTAAATCAAAATGAAGCAGAATGTGAAATGAAAACGGAACCGTTTGAGAATTAGCTTAAAATTTAATATTTTAACCAAGCACTATTCAACGGAATTTTTATTTTTAATGTTTTTAAAGCACAACTTTTTCCTTAATTAATAAATTAAAGAAAGTATAATCCAGTGCAAGGAGTTGAAATGACAACGTAATTGTTTGAGATTTTACTTCAAATTTAATATTCGAACCAAAAAACTATTTAAAATATTTCTTTTTTTTTTATCTTTTTTAAAGCATATTTTGTTTTCTTAAATGATTAATAAGTTAGATAGAGTATTATTTCATGCAAAATATATAATTAAAAAAGTAATTATTTTAAGGATATAACTGCACATTTTTTTTTTTTTTTTAATAAATGTGTACAACAAAAGTTTAAATTTCGATAACATTTGAAATTGTTCAGAAATTTATGGCAACGTTGTGTGTATAGCACTGAATGAAATATTTCTAAAATAAGTGATGTATAATTTAAATTGAGACAAAATTTACAGATAATATAAAATATTTAAAAGGAATTTTTTTTTTTTTTTTTTTTTTTTTAATATTGCAAATAGAGCTATTAATTTAAAAATCTTCTAATGATATTACATAAAAAATTAATAAGAGATTGTGAAATACTAAAAAAAAAAAAAAAAAAAAAAAAAAAAAAAAAAAAAGCATTTAAGAGGATCTACTACAATAACTGGCTTTTACAGATAGTAGACTTGATAGAAATAACATCAAAATATCAAAAATAATATTTGTATGTTTATATATATATATATATATTTATTTATTTAAAAAATAATAAATAAATAATAAATAATAAAAAAAAATGAGATATTAAAATCAAAGTTACTTAAAAAAAAAAAAAAATGCCTGAAAATTCTGATATTGCTCATCACATACGCACTGCTGCCAACTCACAGTATTTTATTTTTTTTTTATTTAATTTTTTATTTTTTTTATTTAACAATAACCGTTAATTTTAATGAGTAATGTTTAATATATGTGATAATTTCAATTAGTCAGACATATCATTAGACAAAACATCACAACAAAAAAAATTAATAGATATTAAATATAAAATTCGTAACAAGCTGGAAGCACTGACGTTTAGCAATTCTAAAAAAAACAATTCTAAATTCTTTTCTTCTAAAATTCTAATAATTCTAAATTCTAAACCTATTTTAAAGAAAGTATCACTTTATTGAGATTTGTTACCAAATTAGATTCGATTCTAGGTAGATCTAGATCTTATTCTTAATCGGAGTCTATCTAGATCTTAATTTTTGCCTGGTCTTGGCCGAATCGAGATCTTAATTTTTCTGAAGAAATTTAAATTGCTAAATTAAAAAAATAGATAGCGACAAAAATTACAGAGGGAAAAAATAATATTTTCATTTAAAGAATAATTGGTATTTAATTTAATGCAATACTTAATGTCATTACATCTAATTTTTAATAATATAACAATTTGTGATATTTAATCTATATAAATATGCAATTTTGCATATTTATTTTTAAGAAAAGTATTAAGAAAGTATACAATAAAATGTAGTACATTTACTTAATTAACTAGAGGAAAAATTACAATTAAAATATAGTTATGGATATTGAATATAGAATCCCTATAAGAACGCTGCCGTATAGCCATTCTGAAGGAAATATTATTTTATTGAGGTTCATGTCTTGATAGATCTGTATGTTAACCTTAATATCGGAATTGACCTAGATTTTTTTTTTTTTTTTTTTTTTTTTTTGGTGGGGGGGGGGGGGAAGGTTTTAATGAAATCTAGTTCTTAATTTTTTTATCGAAATTTCAAATGAGTATAAGGATAAAAATATACGAAAACTAGAATGTTTTTGCCATGACTTTCTCCTATATTTTCCTATGCAAATTCACTCAGTAAAAATAATAATTTATTAAAATCAATATTTAATAAAATTATCTTTCATAAAAATGCAGTACGATGTCCATATTACAGAAGTAGTTTATCACTAAATATTAATATATATATATATATATATATATATTAATTTTATTCTCGATATAGCATTAAATAAAATAAATAAAGAAATAAAATAAATAAAAAAACCATACATATATATATATATATATACATGTTGTTAAAAATGGAAAAAAAAAATCAATAATAAAGATTGATGGTTCAACCATTCATTTTAAAGGTATTGGCAAGCTATTTTGAATGATACCCACAGTGAAAATTTATTCCCCTCGAGGGGGAACTTCCTCCCCAGGAGAGGAGGCGATGCTTCGACATACACAAAAATAATTTCCCAGTTGACTATCTATATTAGAAATAATTCCTGTAAATTTCATAATTATCATTAAAAAATAATTCTCCTTATGCACATTTATACAAAATTTTGTCCAATACCACCATGTAAAAAATTTAGAAAAAGCGGGATGGCAACGCAACCTGTAAGAGAATTTTTACCAAAAGTTGATAGACACAATTTAGGTCAAGGTGTATCAACATACCAATTTGTATGAATTTCTGTGCAGTAGTTCCTGAGATACAGTCGTCACAAAATTTTGTTACACACACTCACAGACAGACTGACAGACATACATTTTCTAAAAATTGTCAAATCGTGTTCTATAGCTTTCAAAACGTGTAAATTCATAAAAAACCCGCTGTCGATAATTTTTACGAACCCAGTACTTTCTTCTATTGAATATAGAAGGAAGTAAAATTATACTATATTCGTTTAAACAATAATGATGTTAAATTAAATGCAATACTTAATATAATTAATTTTATTTTTTAAACCTTTGTAAAGAATCTTGAACATTTTAGTCTTCATTAATAATTCATTTTGCATATTTATTTTTAAGAAGATTGTTAAGAAAGTAATTTATACAATAAAAATATAGTGGATATAATTATAATTAATTAGATAATAATTACAAATGAAAATTAGTGATGGATATTGAATATAACAATTCCTAAAGTCGGCAATACTGCCAAATAACCATTCTATTTCTTTTTTTTACATTTGTTACTAATTTAGATTCGAATTTATATAGATTTAGATCTTAGCCTTAATCGGTATTTATCTACATTTTATTTTTTGTTTGGTCTTATTGTAATCTTGATCTTAACTTTGCTATAGAAATTTCAAATTGTGAATTAAGAAAATATGATAAAGAAAGAAAATACATGAAAAAATATTATTATTTTCATTAAAAGAGGTGCAATATTTATTGTGATTACTTTTATTTATTTATTTTTTATTTTTTTTTTTAAGCTTTAAAAAAAAAAAAAAAATCTTTAAAAAGGACCTCCTTTTTAATCTTCATTAATATTACATTTTGCATAATTTGTTTTAGAAAGACTATTAAGAAATAAATTTTACAAAAAGAAAAAAAAAAAGAAAAATCATGAATATATAATAATTGCATTGGTGAATTTTTAAAGCTATGTTTCAGTATAGGATCAGTGAAGCTGAGAACTCCTTTTTCTTTTTTTTTTTTTCTTAACATTAGTTTATTTTATGTAAAAAAAAAAAAAAAAAAAAAAAAATCTATTTTAATATTTCATATACAGTGAAAGAATCCTGCAATTTAAATTCTTGCACTTATTATACATTTTCGTCATTTTTGCATACATTAATTTAAATTATATCCTAAGGGAAATGTAACGTTCCGTGGAATTCAAAATGAAGTGGAATATGAAATGAGAATGTAATCGTTTAACATTTTATACGGAATTTAATATTTTAAATAAACACAGTTTTGCATTTTTTTTTTTTTTTTTTTTTTTTTTTTAATCTTTACTTTTGACACGTTTCGTTTTCGTAAATAATTAATCTGTTAAATGTAGTTTTATCTCATATGAAATATAAAATATAAAAACACGTTTTCTATAGGTAACTACATATTTGTTTTGCGAATATATATATATAACATTGAAATAATTGTTTCTAAAAATTCAGATCTGTAGTTTAAAGTCAGATTAATTTGGGAAAAGTATATAAAACATTTATTTTTTATGTTTATTAATAAAAAATTACCCTCTGGCAATTTTTTCGATCTTTTTAAAATTTCATATAGAATTATTAGTTAAAAAAATCTTATAATATAAAAGGATATTACAACTGATTACAAAATATTATAAAGGTCTAAAATTTTTTTTGCATATTGCATGCAGTACCGGATGGAGTCCCGGATGGAGTACGGGATGCCAGTAAACGCTATTTATCCTAAAGGTAAAGTATTTTCACTTCGAGATGTTATACAATATACACCTTACCTCTATATTTTTATTAGAGTCTTCAGTGTATTTCGAAGAAAACAAAGATTCTACCATATTTCCCAGTGCAGAGCCCCTGTTACCGGTAAACGATAATTTTCTCTGAGGTTAGGACGATTTAGACATTAAAATTAAAACTCTTCTCATTATTATTATTATTTATTTATTTATTTATTTATTTATTTATTTTGAGGGAAACCTATCAAAGAAAAAAAAAAGACTCCACTATATTTTGCCTGCATGACTGCAGTAAGCGTTAACACTTAAATCTAATTTTTGTTAAGACGAGGATAAGTCAGACTATATTCCCATCTAAAAAAACGTTAACACACAGTTTTTATCAATATCATTTATCATTTAATCCTTTTCTAAAAAAAAAGCATTACTTGTGAACGCAAAATTTCTTGAAGAATAGGATTGTTCGCTTAGTAGAATTCCCATCTCAAAATACCGTAAGTCTTAAATATTCATAAAAATCGTTCAGTAGTTTCAAACATTTTTTTTGCCACGGGCAATATGAGGGTAAACAGGTTAATATTCTTAACGATGACTGAGATGGTATTGAAAGAGACATGGCGCTGGATTATTAAAACCAATTAAAACTACAACGTCTAGAACACCAAAAAGAAAAAAAAATGGGAAGCAGATAGCTGCTTCTGTAGCATTTAGCGTACCATATTCAGCGCATAAAGAAAAGAGAGTGAAGTCTTCTTATATATAGGAACGAAATCGAATTTCGATCAACCAATAGAATTATACAGAATGTTGGAGATTGAAATTTAGAAAATTAAGAGTTTTTTGAAGATATTACAGGTTTTATTTTCACACCAAACCATTAACATAAGTTTTTATCAAAATGGTTAGAGACATTTTCAAGAAAACCAAATTTCTGCGATGTTTTCCAGCAGCCGGAGTGCATGTTAACATTTGACGCTAATTTCCCTGAAGATGAAAATAACTCAGGTGGGTTTATAATCTCAAGAAACCTTTTACCAAAGATTTTTATCAAATTCGTAATATTTCAATTTCTGAAGAAAAAGAAAAAAATGTCAATTATTGCAGTGACCGTAGTGAGGGTTAACTGTGAAGACATATTTTCCTCACGATGAAGGTATGGCAGATGAGTTTGTTTTCTCAAAAAGCAACTTAGTTATTTTAAGAATTGTTAATCCCTCTTTGTGAAAATTTAATTTCTGCCATATCTTCCAGCAGTGGAGTAATAGTTAGCAACAAACATTTTTTTTTTTTTTTTTTTTTTTCTGAAGATGATAATAAAGCAAATCTGTTTTTCACTCAAAAAAAAAAAAAAAAAAAAAAAAAAAAAAAATTAAACCTAAATTTTTTTAGAGTCGTTTACGAGAAACACGAGATAACAAACACACGCATATACATATCTATATACATAATCACGTGTTTAACTCGTTTAACATCAATAAGGGATAGTATAATTTATTTTATGAGAAGCATGAATAGCCGCAGATTGGTGCATATTTATAAAAGTATGTGCGTGTCAACAATATGTGTTAACAATATGTGTTCGCATCAAAAATTTAGTGCTTAAAGCATTCAGGAATATCATAGGATAATCGTAGCGAACTGTTTATGAAAAGAAGACATGTCCATTTATCATCTATATTAATAAAATCAGACTTTTGTCCGTAAATTTGTCATAATCAAAATATTTTGCGATATCTACACGTTTCATAACACCAGGAAAACAGAAAATGGCTTAAGAAAATTTTGTCTGTGTGTGGGTCATGGTGTCTGTATGTATGTAATGCTATATTTGTCCGGACATCACTTAAGAACGCCTGGACGGAATTCAACGCCGTTTGGCAGAAACTTGGATCTTTACCCAACTTAAAATTACATCTATCAATATTTTCAAAATTCCTCTCTGATCCCCTCCTGGGGACGGGTGATTGAAAAAACACGTTTGTAAGCATAACTCGGCTGAAAATTACTTCACGGTAAGGAGATTTCACATGGTGAGACTAGCCATGATTACAAACAATACACCATCTGGTACATGATATATATATATATATATTAAGGTGAGGGAGGGTGGAAATTTCTCAAATTACGGATTTTTGAGTGGAACTTTACCAAAATGTAACAAATATGCTAAAAAAAGCTATCCGACTTTCTTAGAATATATATATATATATATATATTTTTTTTTTGTTGTTGTTGTTTTGTTTTTGTTGTGATTTGCTTTTTTTTTTTTTTTTTTTTTTTTTTTTTTGGGGGGGGGGGCGACGGGGCAAAATCTGGACATTCCTTATAGCTTCAAATTTGTCTTGAGAAATCTATGGGAGCGGCGGTAACGAATTTTGGTGCTTGGATTGTTTACTCGTATCCGATACCTAAAGTAACGGAATATACTGAAATTACCCCCGTTTCCCCCTGGGGAGACAGAAAGTAAAAACACCTTATGAAAACACACAGTGAAGAAATTGCACATTAGGAGACACCACATGAGTAGAAATAAAACGTTATCTGCGATTCAGGAAATTTAGATTTTTAAGGGGAGGGAGGGAAAAAATCGATTTTTGGGGGGAAATTTTACAAATTCCGGATTTTTGAGTAAAACACTACCAAAAATGGAACAAAGATGTTGAAAACAGCCATGCGTCTTTTTATGGATATTTCCAAAACACAATTTGGATTTTTTTTTGGGGGGAGAGGAGGTAGTATGCGTTACGAAGGGTAAATTCGATGCACTTATTTTAGCGCTAAATTTGCCCAGGGAAATTTATGAGAGCTGCTGCTACAAAGATTGGTACTTGGATAGTTTATATGTATCCGGCCACTAATGTAACGGGATTTAATGAAATCCCCTCCTTTCCCCCTAGGGGGGGGCAGGAAGCAAAAAAAAAAAAAAATCGTAAATATAACTCGGACCCAAATTACTTCACGGTGAAGAAACTGCGCATCAGGAAATTTATACTTGAGTATAAATAAAACACTAGGTACAATTTTGGATTTCTTGATTCTCACAGAAGGAAGGGGAAAATCGTTTCTTGGGGGGAAATTTCAGAAATTCCGGACTTTTGAGTAGAGCTCTACTAAAAATGGTACAAAAGTATTGAAAACAGCCATGCGTCTTATTTGGGATATTTCCAAAAACACATTTCTTTTTTTTTTTCTTTTTTTTTTTTTTGGTAAATTTGTATATATATATATATATATATACTTTTTTTTTGGGGGGGGGGGGGAGTACGAGGAAGCAATTTCGAGACCCCCCATTTTAGCGTTGAATTTGTCTTCGGAAATCTTTTGGATCTGCGGGATTTCGCAAAACTTCGATCTTACCGCTGTTGAAGGGAAGGTAAGAAGCGGGTTAGTTGCTGTAGAACGCAGTACGGACCCGGAATCCTCAATTTGCGAAAGGCAAAAACCTCTAGCGAACACAAGCAGAACTTTAACTTAGGTTGTTAATTATGATATGGGATTTTGACGACTCATTTATAAAGTGTCCAGCGAAACGGTAAAGCCTGCTGGTCATTAATATCAATGAAGAAGCCTAAGATATCCATCTCGCTGAATATCTGCACAGATATACATATATCTCCATTAACATTCTTTAAAATGTAGCATACATTAGTATTTAATATATAAATATAAAATATTCATTCATATACATATCCAATCAAGTAGAGATTTCCCATTGCGCAGCGCTAGTGCGACGTAAAACCCAACAAATCAAGTAGAATATTATAATCTGACAGACGTAGAAACGATTGATTTTATAGACAAGTATAATATTTATATTATTATTATTAGTATTATTATTATTATTTTACAATTTTATTTAAAAAAATAGAGTAATTGTTTTTTAAGCGTTTTGTACGATATCTTTTTTATAAATGCAACATGAAAATAATAAATAAAAGAACATAAGAATATAAATTTAAAAATTTTATTGTAAACCCATTTAAACAGTTTTTTTTTCCTTTCTTTCTCCATTTTTCTTTTTCTTTTACTCATTTACTCATAAATGTTTTTCCTATAAACTACCCATCTTACGAATACAATAATTCTATATATGAATATATTATTGATATCAGATCGTAAAGTATGGCGAACATAATTGACAAGTACTAAGTATTCTTTATCAGTAGTAGTTTGGAAACAAACCAATATTTTATATTTTTGTGATTTTTTCCCCCACAATTTATTTTTTTAATTATAACGATGTTTGATTATTTATTTATTTGTGTAATTTTTACTTTTCCTTGCTTTTTTTTTTTTTTTTTTTAATGGAACTTTGTATTAATAATATATATATATATATATATATATATATATATAAAGGAAGAAAAAAGAAAAAAAAGAAAAATCCCAAATAAAAAATATAAAAATAATAAAAATAATAATAAGAATATTTATTTTAAAATTTTAATTAAATGTCAGTTCCTCAAGTTTCGTTTTATTTATTTGTGTACCATTTTATTAAAATTAATTTTCTATGCGTGTAATTGCATAGAAGAAAATACACTACTATAAAATATGACATTTAATGGAAAACAATTTTTAATTAACCGCAACAGTTTTAAAGAAATAGCAATACTCTAGTTATTATGGTGTTCTTTTTCTTTTGTACATATTATTATTTTTAAAACAGTAAACTATATTTTAAAATTAATTTTCTCTCTCACAAACGCTTTTTTTTTTTTTAACATTTATCAAACTATTTTTATTTATTTATTTATATGCATTTAGCATTAAACATAGTGTAATTAAGTAAAAAACAAGCAATGGTAGAATAAAACAATTAAAAAATGTTTTATAAAACTATATTTTTCTTTTCTGAAATTAAATGGACAAATAAAACTGCAAATTTCTAAGTTTATTTTTCTTGAAAATTTTTAAGGTGCATTTTTTAACTTACATTTTTTTTTTTTTAATTATTCATTGCGTTTAATGAAAAAAAAACAAAAAAAAAAAAAAAAAACAGTTTTTTCCTGGAAGATAAATGCAACTATTTGACAGTAAAAAAATTAAACTATAGTTGTAACTGCCCGCTGGGGTATCCTTAAAAAGATAAAGGAATGAATGAGAGAATATACAATTGCAGGAAGTATTCTTTTTAGAAGCACTTATCTCCGTTTTCACAGCTTAAGACGTATTTTTAAAAATGTCTTTTGAGTTCTCGACAAATTTCTACATAATGAGTTTCTACACATATTTTCTTTTTCTTTCTTTCTTTCTCTTATTTTCTTTTCTTTTATGAAATGGCATATTTTTAAATACATAAATGCTTTAATTTAATTTTAAAATTTATTATGTTCCCTTTATGCATAAAACTTTAATACAAGATTTTTTTTCTCCCCTCATTAAAAGAGTTTGAATATATAGTCAGTCACATTTAATTCTGATAAAAAATAAAATAATAAAATAATAAAATAATGAATGCATAAAATTATAAAACATTTTTCAATTTTTTGTTTTTGTTTTTATATCTATGTGGTAAAAAACATTTGAATTAAAAAATCACGTATTTTTATTTAAATTAATTAACTATTTTATTTTATTTATTTAGAAAAAAATAAATGAATAAAGCTAGTGATGAAATTACTTCGCTTTATTCCATGTTTTATCTCAAACACTCGAGAAAAAAAAATCATCTTTTTGTCTTTTTAGAAAACAATTAAAAGCCATTTGTTTTTCTTTTTTACAATATTATAGTTTGTCTATTTAATCGTGAATAAAAGAGAATGCAGTATTATGACAAGAAAAAATAAATGGAAAATGTCGAAGAAAAAATAAATAAATATAATAAAAATCTCTGGTCAATTTAAAACGCTTTCTGAACAACCTTTACACAGCACATTTATGTGGATATACAGGCTCCAGTGATATGTAATGCATCTGTATAGCGATTTTAATCGCCCACATAATCTGAAGAGATTAACCTGCTCAGCAAAACATAATTGGAGACTAATTCTAATATTATTATTATTATTATTTATTATTATTATGATTTATTATTATTATTATTATTATTATTATTATTATTATTATTTCAGTTATAAGATTTATTTGCAGCTAATGATTTTAATCCTTAAATACCGTGTATTGCCTTTCAACAACGTACCCAATTTTATCTTCTAAAATACTATTATAATAATGCTGAAGCTTAAATGCTTAATATTGAGATTAAATTACATACTAATTCTATCATTGAATCAATTTTCAGCAGGTGTATAGCAACACTAGTGCTAATAATAAAGATAGATTAATTTTTTAATTGTTGCTAAGTGTGCTTTTTGCTTAGTATGAAAGCTTGTGAATACCGTACTTATTTTGCAGTTATCGAGTAAAAATTGTTACAAGGAAAATTATTACAGGGTAAGGTATGTAATACATATTTGGAATTTTATCAAGGAAAATTATTTTTTTCAATTAAAGCTTAATGTTGCCGATTAGCATCAAATTGCTTTTTAGCCGTAAAACATATATAAAACTAGTATGTTGTGGCCACCATGTGACTTTCTTCGATATTTTCCTATAGAAATTAACTTAGTAAAAATAATTTATCAAAATTATTATTTAAAATAAATATCGTCCATGATAATGAGACGATTTCCATATTAGAGAAGTAGTATAACACTAAATTTCGAAAAAGAGTCATTTTATTCTCAATATAAATAAAAAGATTTTTTTTTTTCGTTAAAGTTAAAAAAAAAAAAAAAAAAAAAAAAAATCGATAACTTTATTTTAAATTATCACAGATCTATATCACAACCATTCGTTTTAAAGGTATTGACGAGACCTTTCAAAAGATATCCATCTTGAAAATTTACTCCCCCCGGTGGCTACTTCCCCCCAGGGGGGAAGAGATGGCCCCACATGCACATTTTTTTCCCTAGTTAACTACTACTATTATCAATAATTGAGATTATTTTTACAATCACAAGTTAAATATAACTCTCATTACGTACATTTATACGAAATTTTGTCCAATACTGCCATGTTAAAATTTTAGAAAACAATGCGATTACAGCGCCACCTGCTGCGCGATTGATCCCAAAATCTAATCAGCACCAGTTTATGTCAGGGAATAAATAAATACAAAGTTTCGGTAAATTTCGTTCATTGGTTCGTGAGATACAACGTCCACGAAATTCGTGAGAGACAGACAGACACACACACACACACAGATACACACAGACAGACAGACAGACAGGCGTTTTCTAAAAACTATCAAATCGTGTTCAGGACATCCCAAAACGTGTAAATCCATCGAAAACCGGAATTCGAAAATTTTCAGGAATTCAATACTTTCTCTAGATTACATATAGAAGAAGGTAATAAAAAATTACTTTTTAAAATATTTTTCGCATGATTTATTTAAAAAATGAAAGCCGAAAAACATTTTTAAATTGATCTTTAAAAAATCAAGCGTTTAAGGGTTAATATTTATAAATAAAATAAAAATACAAGTGGAAATAGCTTTTCCAGGAAGGAATGGACAGCTAACTGGTACGAGTAAATTATACTTATAAAAGAGCAAAAGCCAATAAAAATATAATGTTGAATTATGTAGAGTATGAAAGCGGAAATCAAACAACATAAAACGTAAAAACACACAACAATTGTTTTGTGTCGATGTTGTGGTAACAAGATGTCCTGTTTTATAAAGGACAGTCCCTTTCTGTAAGATGTTTCTCTAAGTTTTAAAAAATGTTACAAGAAAATTATTTTTCTTAATTATTAGCTTTTTGGTCTCCATTTACAAAGATTGCAAAACTATCTTCCTAATTAGGAATTTTTTTAATTATTATTGGTACTCCACTGTGGTCACCAAAGTCACAGTATCGAAAACAGACATAAGTAAAGTGTCATTACATTTCCCCGTAAAATCATGTTTACATTTTGAATTTGAAAAGATGAATACAGGGTGCATAAAAACTAAATATATAAAATATGTGTCGAATTACACTATTAATATGTAATTATCTGTATTACAAATATAATAATTCTATATACGAAAATATTGAAGATATTAGATCTTACATTATGACATAATAGAACGCTACTAACTGTTATTTATCACATTTATCAGTAATTGCTTAAACAAATATATATTTTAGATTATTTGACAATTTTCTTTTTTTTTTTTTCACAATATAATTCTTTTATTAGTAAAACGCTTTTTTTTTTTTTTTTTTTTTTTTTTTTTTTTAATTATTATTATTTTTATTTATTTATTTTTTTTTTGTTATTTCAGCAGATTTTTGTTAGATATTTTTAAAGACATTCCCCAGTTAAAACAGAAAATAGAAATGAGAATATTTACTTTAAACTTCTAATTAAATGTCATTTTTCAGAAATATGTTTTATATATTTGAATATCATTCCTTTTAGATTAGATTTTTCTACACATATATAAGAACTGTATGTAATATATTACTAGCACAGTATGACATTAAGAAAAAATAAATAAATAAATAAGTCTTAATTAACCACATTAGCTTGAGAGAAACGTTAATAATTTATATTTTATAATATTATTCTTTTCTGAATATCTGTTCTTTAACCTAAAAAATATAACATAAAATTGATTATATATATATATATATATGTACATATATATATTCTATTAAAAATATTTCATGAAAAAAAAAAAAAAAAAAAAACAAGTACAATGAATAAATAAAACTGAAAATTTCCATGTTACATTTTCTTGAAAATTTTTATGATGTATTTTTTAACATTTTTTTTTTTTTTTTTTTGTGAATTCTTTGCATTAAAAAAAAAAAAAAAAAAAAAAAAAAAAAAGGAAAAAGAAAAAAAAAAAAGAAATCCCTAGAAAAATAAATGTAAATTTTTGACAGGGAAAAAAGTAAACAATGGTTTTAACTGCCCGCAGGGATATCCTTAAAAATGAAAAGGTACAAATGAATGAATATACAATTGAAGAAAAACTCATTTTTAGAAGCACTTATCTCAGGCGTTCAAGAGGTATTTTATGTCTTTTCAGTTCTCGGCAATCTACATAATAATTTTTTGCACTATTTTTCTTTTTCTTTTTCCTTTCTTTGCTTTTTATTTTTTTAACTACGGATTTTTTTTTTTTTTTTTTTTTTTTTTTTAAGTATATATTCATATACTTTTATTTTAAAATGCATTATGTTTCGTTGATGCATAAATGTTCGATTGGAGATTTTTTTCTTAAAAAACCTGAATATCATTCAGTCACATTCATTTCTGACAAAATATACATAAAATTATAAAATACGATATTTCTCATTTAAGTTTTTTACACGCATGCGTACCACATGCAATACTGCATTATCCTATTGAAGCAAACAATCAATAAGTATAAGGTAACAAAACAGAGGCCATAACATCAGATAAAATCGTGGATGTACAGAGCACCGTTAGTGTGTATTCGGAAACGGGGGGGGGGGGGGGTTAAAAAGTAATATATAACCAAAAGCCAGGTGAAAGACAAGTCTGCCGATGCATATTGAACTGTTTGTCGCAGGATTGTCGCACACTCCTGTATGATCATCATGGTATTGCAGATAGTAACGTGGTTTGTAAGAAATGATAACATCTTACAACTATTACGTCCATGTTCGGTGTACATTGATCCATTGCAGACGAAAACATGTGTGGTCTAGCGTTAACCACAATCTCTGCAATAAGCTGTTTCATGAAATGTTTCTGAAACTGATTAATCTCAAAATTAAAATACATATTCGCTGTTAAATTCTCATCAACAAATTGACATTAGGCTGAAGGTGGTTGATTTTCATAATGGAGTGGTTCTTCAGCATTTGAATAATCATTCAGGAAGGCCAACATATGCCGTAGCAATTACATAGATATGAAAACTCACCCCATATCCAGCTACGCCAGCTATCCCCCCAAGGAACACTAACATAAAATGAAAACCACAGAATTCTAAACATCAGAAACAAAAGATTCTGATGCACGCAACATCAGCTAACCACTGTTTCGAAGATCGCTATAAGTAATGCCTCCATTAGATCTACAGGTTCACTAGAAGAAAAAAAAAATCTGGAGTGACTCCACTCGACTTTCCGAACATTGAGTAACTAACAGTTTTGTAGATAAAATAAAGAAAGAGGAATTGCTAAACAAACAAAAGAGAGAAAACCATAATAGAGTGTTTTTTTTCTTCATATATCACACGAGGTTTTATTTAACGCTACTGAACTTTGCGCCCTTAGATCATAATGATAAAGAATTTTTCGTTTTGTCCCTGTAAAAATCTATAGATGCTAGATTCACCAAAATGCTTATAGTTAGTGCAACAGTGATTTATAATATTCATACAAATTTTCAGCTCAATTGAATAAGGCGTTTAGATGCTATCGCACTTTTAAAAATTTGGTCTCATAGGCCATAATGATAAAGAATTTTTCTTTGTGTCCCTGTAAAAAAACTGTAGTGCTAGATTCACCAAAATCTATACAGTTGGTGCAAATGCGACCTATAACATGTGTACAATTTTTTTGCTCAGATTAATAAGGCGTTTAGACGCTATCACACTTTTAAAAATTTGGCCCCATTGGCCTTAATGATAAAGAATTTTTCTTTGTGTCCCTGTAAAAAAACTATAAGTGCTAGATTCTCCAAAATCTATACAGATTGAGTATCTGTGACCTATAATATGGGTATAACATTTTTGCTCAATTGAATAAGGCGTTTAGATGCTATCGCACTTTTAAGATTTTGGTCCCATAGGCCATAATGATAAAGAATTTGTCTTTGTGTCCCTGTAAAAAAACTATAAGTGCTAGATTCACCAAAATCTATAGGGTTCGTACTATGGTGACTTACAATATACGTACCAACTTTCAGGTTAATCGAACAAAGCCTTTAGACGCTAGCGTGTTCACAAACATACACAAATACACACATACACACATACACACACACATACATACATCATCGTAAAAATAGTGAAAACGGACTCAGGGGACCTCAAAACGTATAGAAACATCAAAATCTCGAATTCGGATTTTTGACATGATTACAATACTTTCCTCACTATAGTGTTCGGAAAGTAAAAATTATGTTGCTCAAATTTACCTTCCAGTCAGTAAAATGATTGAACAGAGATTTTTCCTTCGTGATGCTTACACGCATTGCTATGCTACATCTTTACATCAATTCCCACTATTAAGATAACAACACTCTAGATCTATAGTGACAAGAAATTAAAGCTGTGTTTCAGTTGGCCCCTTATGCAAACTCTGGTCTTCCCTACTGCAACATACGCAAAGCTATTAATTAGCACATAGAATGGGAGAAAAAAATATTGAACTAACATTCGCAAAAAGATTCATTTATTTAATATCATAATTTTTAAAAAAAATGTAAGATTAATTAATGTATATATATATATATATATATATATATATTTGTTTTCTATAGCAGTTTTTAAGCAAAATATATGGAAATGTAACATATATATATATATATATATAAAATAAAATACTTAGCAATCCCTTTTTTTATTTAAAATGACAGATTAAATTAAAATTCAAAACTTAGAAAAAGCATTTTTAGAAAATGTTTATTTTTAATGATCATTGTAAAAGTAATTTGAAAAAGATTGTTTACATAATTTTTTATAACATAAGATTTATGGAGATTTTACGCGCCATTTTGTAATCAAAACATAAAAAAAAAAAAAAAAAAAAAGTTATGTATACATATATTTTTTTCTTAAACTTGTTTTATCTATAGTGTTTAGAGCAGATAATGAGAACTTTAATTTTTTAAAAGAGCAAGTTTTTGTGATCTAATTTTTCTTCTATGTTTCGAATATAAAATACTACCTAAAATTAACTTATGTAGAAAAACGTTCTAAGTTCTTTAACATACTCGAAACAGAAATATGTTTCACTCTTTTTAAACATTAATCATGATTTACGTCTATTTCAAAATTTAAGTAGTTAGTCAAAGATTAATAGAAAAAATCCGAAATGTGATGAAGAATGCAAGGTGATCATTATAAATTTTTATACTCAATGAAAATTGTTCATAAACAATCACAACTCTCACTCAAGCAGAATTATTAGAACAATGTGGTTCAGTAGTTAAATATGGTGTACAGCAATCTCGCACTGATAATCAGATTGTACAACTATCCATCATACTTCCTTTAAATATGCTGAGTATATCAAAATTTCTAAGCTTCTAAGACAACGATTTTATTTCTATAAAAGGAAAGCAAAACAATGCTAAAAAGGAGCGCAAATTAAAGAAGTTTAAATACTAGCAAACGGACTTTTCGGAACTTCTAAAATTAGTTCATCAATGCTGGTAGAAAATTTTTAAAATAAATATTAAAGCATGAAATTTTTTTCAAAAATTAATGTTCAAAAATTAATGAAAATTGACTAACGAAACGACTCATTCTCCTGGTTCTTTCATTTACATATTTTTAAGATTTTTCTAATTTTAATATTTATTCTATATTTTTTCTACTAGAACTGATGTGGGAATTTTAGAAATTCCAAAGTTACTGTTAGCTAGCTTTTTGCAATTCTATAATTTATGCTCATTTTTACCGTTGTTTTATTTCCCTTTAATATAACCAGTAAAATTTAACTCCTCTTATCTTTAAGTGTTAATTTAGCAACGGACTTTTGCCAATAGTAGAGGCTTGTAATATATGACACGGCAAATCTCCGAACTAGTTTTATACGATTTATATAGGGAGTTAATACATTCACCGACAAGTAGCCTATGGTTAAATTGCAGGTTATAATACATAACTATTACTTACAAACTTTGAATAAACACCATAAAATGGAATAAACTCGCAACAATTGTTTCGGGTCGAAAAAACACACGACCCTTCATCAGGCGAATAAAGTAAGCACGAGCAGCACTCGTGCTTACTTTATTCGCCTGATGAAGGGTCGTGTGTTTTTTCGACCCGAAACAATTGTTGCGAGTTTATTGCATTTTATGGTGTTTATTCAAAGTTTGTAAGTAATAATTTTTTCAACGCCAGTTTTGTGGTGCTTCTTTATTAAATATAATACATAACCACAAGAAAACCACGCCAACAGCGTCTAAAACCATGATACAAACGGTAGCTTCAATTTCTTTTTATCTATATCATATAAATGTAATTAACCTCTTACTAATAACTAAAGATCTGTGCATCTGTCTATCATGCAATATACTCAGAACATAAGTTTCTGAACAAAATATGATGCACTTTCTTGACGTTTTTCAGAAAAAAAGTGCAATTTATGCCCTCTCTAAATCATGACATGACTATAATCTCTTTTTTAACTAAATTCGGAATCTTTACTATGCATTCATTGTTTCTCTCTTATTCTTTTTACATCCAATGTCCTACAGAGAATTGGTGACAAGTAAAAAATGACTGGTCGTCTTCCATAGATAAAAAATTGTTGTGTAGAAAATTTTACATTTTGTTAATTAAAACAGTGACTACTGTGATAGTTTGCCAGGTTAAACTAAGTTGTCCGACATAATGACCTTTGTAATATCTGGCAATTAATGAGAAACGACGGTCTTGTTTAAAAAATGTTATTCTTGAGAGACATTAATTGTACGGAAACAGCTCTAAATTTATAACTTCTATCACTGATTCGAAAAAGCACTTTAAAGCAAATTCCTAATTTCAGAGAGTTTGGTTTGGAAGTGGAGTATATGTTTGGGCTGTTATGTGATCAAATAACTTAATATCGATACTTAGATATTCTGTAATATAAAATATTCAGTTCTGCAAAGAATCTTTTATTGGTTCTATACCATAATACACAGTTTCAATACAAAAATTGTTCTCTTTACAAGACATAAAAGTTGTAACATTTGTTCACAGTAACAAATCTTACGATTGGTTTGCCCTCAACGTAATTGACAATGTCAAGGTGTAATGTTAACCCTTCCAATTCTGCCGAATAACTAATTTTGTTCAGTAAATAAATAAATAAATAAATTACATTAGCTATTATCTAAACTGATCTCTTTGAATGTTATACTTTAGAATTAACTGATGTATCTGAATTGTAGTCAAGTTTCCTTCAAATATTATCAAACTACATATCTTTGATATGTCGGCCATCGTCTCACCTAAGTAACAATTTGTTCAGCGCATAGTGTAATGATATTTTTAGTGACGTCGTAACACGTCTAGCATTGAAGACATTTTTAAAGTCTTGGAGGAAAGCGTGCCAAATTCACCGACATGTTTGAATTTGCTAAACATCCAGTCATTCGACGTTCCCTTATCTCTATTTTTTTTCAACCACACGAGTTATTAACCCTATTTTAACACTGGACACGTTGAATCAACTATAGCTTCCTAAACTAGATGCCTGTCGCGTGGCCCTTGAAGCTCTAGACAGCTCCACCTGGTACAGATTGCGCGACTTTTTTAGTCAACAACCACCAAAAAATTTTTTAAAGTGGGATTTGATATACATAAAAGGCGAATAGAATAGAAGAAACATCGATTATATATATCATATATCACTTCTTAAAATTTTTGGTGGCAGTTGAATAAGAAAGTCGCTCAATCTGTACCAGGTGGCGCTGTCTACCGATTGAACTGTTGCCAAGTTTACGAGCCACGCGAAAGGCATCTATTTTAGAAGGTTATGAATCAACAATGGCACAAAGCTTTCCATAATTGCAAGAAACGTGTTTGAAAAATACAGTTTTTTTTTTTTTTTTTTTTTTTTTTTTTTTTTTTACGTATTTATTTATTTATTTATTTTTTAATAAACGATACATTGTAGCCGATGAAGGTTATCTTGAACGCAGAAAAAATATTAAAATATCAGATTTTAAATTGCCAATTATTTTCTTCCTAATATTTCCCGTACACACTGAAGTCTAAAAACCATTATTTATTACACTTTATTCCTAATATTATTATTAGGTACCTTAATTTAACCAAACATTTCCGAGAACATTGTCATTAACTTACTTTATGAAGTTATTATTATTATTATTATTATTTTCTAATTTCAATATTTTACTGCAATATAAATGCATAACTGCCCTATAACAGTAATTGTATTTTTCATAATTTTTTATTTAATTAGTTATTTTTAAATTAGAACTTTAAAGAAATACTATATAAATAAAATATTTTTTTTCCAAATAATTATACGTAAACTAATTTGCATTTTCATAGAAGAAATCTAAACATCAGTGAATTTTCAATGGGGATTTGGAATCACATTTTTCTGTTTATAATTATTTATTTCAATCTAATATTTTTGTGCTTAAAATATTTTTCGTTTACAACCCAATTTTCTATCAAAGAGTAAATGTTGAATTTTCATTAAAGTATTAACAAATTCTAAATTCTAAATTTACATTATCAAAATCTTTAGCTATAACATTTATAAATATAATGAGAATTTTCTTACGATTTGCAGCCATCTAGCTTTTAATTACAATAAAAAAGTATATTTTATGCATTTTTTTTTTTTTTTCAGGGTTTTTTTTTTATTTATTTTTTTATTTTTTTTTTTTATGTGACATAAATTTTCCTTAATGAATTTCAGAACAAGAAAATTGCTATTTCAGTTTATTATTTTCTATGCATTCCTTACCGCTTAAACATAACACTAAACATTTCAAAAATTAAAATCATAAAATTCTCCAGGAAGCGGAAATATTTAAAAATTGCTATTTTCTTTATTTATTTAATCGTTATTTTCATATTTTCCATAATATTTATAATATAAAAGATTATTTTTCCCAGAAAATTATCCCGAAGGGTTAATTAGGATTATTTGTATTTTTTAAAATTAAGGAAAATATAGATTTTAAATTTCAGAAAATATAAGCTTGAACTTTTTATATTAACATTTAAATATGAAAAATTGTTATTTATTTATTTTTATTTTTTTGCAATTAAATATTAAGTTAGAAATGTATTTTTGTTATTAAAGTTATAAGTTTAATCTTCTTTAAGTCTAATATATGTGTATAAATATTTAAGATGTTTCGATGAACATACATAGAAAACGTTTACACATATACCTAAAAATAAATAGATATAAACTGATATAAACTGATAAGATCATTTATAATCCCCTAATATGCTTGAAACTTTAACTTATTTTTATTTATTTACTTAGATTTGTAAGTTCATAAGGGAGTTTTCACAAAAAAAAGGACTTTTGAAAAATGATTGAAATAATTGGATCTTGAAATTAGATACGCGGCATGTGAAAAACCTTTTATGAAATTTCAACACTGGGAAATATCTAAATTCTAGATTGTTCTTTTGCAGACAATTTGCTTAATTTCTGCCCTATTGAAATGAACTTTTGACTGAAGTTGCTCAATCTATTTAGCTTTTAAGCTGTGGAATATTATTTTTTTTCTACTTTTCGTGCATGAGCAGTAAAATAATATTTACTGTAAATGCTCACATCTCAACTTACATGCGTGAATTTTATGTTTCAGAATAATTTTTCTTTAATCTTTTATAATTCTTTCAACAAGTTTTTTTTTTTTATTTTTCTTATTTTATGAAAATCCATTCTAATTATAAGCAAAAAAAAAAAAAAAAAAAAACTTCTCAAAAATTTAGTAATTTTCGAAAAACAAATTATATCTGCCTAAATAATTGCGCATTCCCCGCATCAAAACGTACAAACATTGTACATAGTATGTGCAACACTGTATTAAACTACAAGTCATTTATAGCTTTCTGTAATACAGCGTGATAAAAAGTATTTTCGCTATCCTTCAATTTGTGGATGGTCCCCTAATTAGACTTTGGACTAAGTTGATAGTGAAGAATTTGAGTTTTTAAATGCTCTTTGTACGTATGAAGTTTCAGATAATTTCGTCTAGTATCTTATTATTATTATTATTATTTATAATCGAAAAAATGTCAAAAATAAAAAAAATCTAATAATTTCATCACCTTCTACTGTATACAGTGGTGGACATAATTATAAGTTCAGCTATACTTTAGCGATTTAGTAGTCTAAAAGAAAGCTAAATCAATACAAGCCCACGTGGAAACTTTTAAATTAATTTTTAAAAACTTTTAATATCGATAGTTTACAACAAATATATCTCATTTAGAAATATGAAGCAAAAAATGAAAAAGTAGCTGGACATAATATTAAGTTCAGAGAAAGTTTCATCGGAATAATTTAAATATAATAAGAAGTTAGAATATAGTGTGGCCTCCTTTTTGTTTAATGACTTCAAAAATACGTTCTGGCATTGATATGATGAGATTTTACAAGGTAACTAATGGGATTTCGTTCCATACATTTCTAATTTCGTACTTTAGTTCTTCTACAGATCGAAATTGCTTTCCATGCGCATACACTTTGCGCACCTTCATTCCCCATAAATTTTGTATAGGGTTAATGTCTGGACTGCATGCTGGCCACTGTAATAATGGTATGTGTTTATCTTCAAGTCATGATTTTGTCACTTTTGAGGGGTGTATGGCTGCATTGCCCTGTTGTAGAATAAAGTTCTCCCCCACAAGTGACTGAGCTGATATAGGATGGGTGATGATTAATGCAGTTTCTAATAATTCTACATATATTTCCGAATTAGATTTTGTAGAAATCTACGCAAGAGGCAAAATACCTTCATATGAAATCCCTCCTCATATCAAGATTGTTCCTCCACCAAAATTTCTTGAATATTTAATCTGTTTCTCTCTCCGTGGATCATGTCAATAATAAGGTACCCCATCAGGACAATCTATATTTAACTTCTTTTCATCGGTTAACATCAATGATTTCCATTCTTCTTTATAATTTATGTACTTTTTTGGAAATTCTAATCTCTTTGTTTTATAATTAGCTTCTAACATTGGTTTGATTTTTTTTTTTCATCCATACTACATATTTTTCTTTATGCAGAATTCTTCTAAGACGGCTTGAAGTGATAGGGGGTTGTAGTGAACAATGTATTTCATTTGAATTTAGCATTTCATTTTTTTTTTTTTTTTTTTTCATAATCAACTTTTTTTGACACTGCGTTATGATTGGCTACATTCTTGGTCGTTTTAATATGTTATATTTTCCCCCTTTTTTGTTATAATTATTAATAATTTATAGAGAACGTCCAATCTTCTTTTCCGATTGTCTGTGTGACAATCCCATCTTCATATATGCATCAATTTGAGCTTGTTTTCTGTCAGATAGCGCTTTTGCTTTGGACATGTTGATCTTGATTTTAAAAGAATAAATATCGGCCTAATACAATATATTTTAACTGATATTCCCAAATTCATTAATTAAATATCGTTTTTAGTACAATTTTAATGATTATGAGGATTTTTTTTAAGTGAACTTATAATTATGTCCGTTCAATACATACATAAATTTTTGCATAACTTATACTTTGATATTTCCCTTGTGTGAAAACACGATATTAGTATTAAATGCTTATTTAATTAGAATTAAATGAAGGGCGAAGTATTTTATAACAAATGCATTTGTGTTAATTATAGTTTTACGAGATTTTGGATGTGAACTTATAATTACGTCCACCACTGTATATATATATATATATGCTAGATATGGTTTTCTTTTCTTTTCTAATAATTTCTTTTTAAATAAAAAAATTATCTGCACAAACGGTTGTGTCTAACATTATGTTCAAAAAAGTTCTAGAATTTTACAGTAATGCCCTTTATCAACAAAATTATGTAATGTAGTTAAAGTACTTTTTTGCAAGTGTGCAAAACTGCGCATTTAAGCTTCAAAATTCATTAGAAGTAGGAAATTTAGCATAGATATATCGTGCAAAACTGCACACTAAAGAGTTAAGCTTCCATCACTATTCTCAAACAGTAATTTCTTACTAAATGAATAAACTTATTTTAAGAAAAAATATTTCGTTTCAAACTTAGTTCTTGAATATACCTCAAAAAATAAGAAATATGTACCTTAGTACGGACAAACGTACGAACAACAATATGTATGCCTTGCTCAGTTTCCACATATAAAAAAAATGAAATCTCCTTAATGAAAGAGGCTTTTCTTTGAAAGTTGGTTCCTAAAATAAATAATCTATCCTGCATGATATTATTATAGTTTATCTGAGCTTCCTATATAATGTGTTTTGTGAGACAGAAACATCTGAAGATTCTGCTATACAAGTTTTGTGCGATTAATGCAGCTATATTTATTGCATGTTTCTTAAAGTGTTTTTGCAGTACTGTAATACAATAATTAAGAGAGTAAAAAAAAAATCAAGAATACGTAGTACCAATTTTTAATAATAATAATAATAATTATTATTTTTTTTTACAAAATATTAAAATAATTAAATAGCAAGTATAATTAAAACATAGGTCTAATGCATAAAGTATAATTTATAATAAAAATGAAAATACAGTATAATTATAATAAGAGTATGATATATGAATAACCATAAATAAGTATATTTTAAAGCATAATACATATTTTAGTAAAATATAAATATGTGTATTTATAAGTTAGAGAGCTCTTAAAAATATATACATTAATTTGAATAAAAAATAAAGTAAAATAAAAAAAAACTACAAATAAATAAACAAATAAACATTTAAATTTGATTTAATATTTTCGATACAAAAAATTTTCAATATTTTCCTCTTGTTTCAATTGAATTTTAAATTTATGGCTCTTTAGTGTTTGAGAGATAGCAGCACTATTCCGTAATTTTACAAAAGATACTTCAGAGAAAGTTAAATGCAGAAGTCGTTTTAAATTTCTTTGAGGGCACAAGGGTTTAGTTTCAATTTAATGGTTCACTTTTGCTAGTTCTTTTTACACCATGAACGCTGAAAAAAAAATATATATATATATATATATATATATATACCTTTTTAACCTAGAACGAATAAGTTATTTCTGAATCCGTAAACAAAAAATATAGATTTCCAACCTTTGCGTATAAGGTAAGCCAATACACTAAATAGATGAAATGGTCCAGAATTTAGTGTCTATACAATTCTAGAAAAAAAAATGTATAAATATTATGTGAAAAAAAAATGTATAAATATTATGAATACTATGAATATTTTTTACTACCGGAAATTCTCGTTTGATGTCTAGAATTGGGTTATAAACTCAAACTATAGCATCTAAGACGCATCTCTTGTATTCATATTTATTTGCAGGGATATATTTAAAAGTTCAACTTCCATAATATAGGCAAACGCTCTAGAATTCTATTAGGGGTTTCTAGAAATCGCTTTCAAAGGACACTAGAATTTATTAGAATGATATGGAATAGATTTTAGTAAAGCTACAACTTAGTTTCTAAATGACGTCACATTTTTTTTTTTTTTTTTTTTTTTCTCATTGAAGGGTTGTTCTATTGTTTTGATGTAAAAAACTGTTTTATGTTTTATGCAATATATAGTATTAATTCCCAAATTTATTTATTTGTCTAATTTATTATTATCTGAACTTAATCAGGTAAAAGTAAAAAAATGTTTCAACCAAAAAATTTCACGCAAATTAAAACTGCAATTATTTTCTTTTTATATATTTATGATCAGCCATATTAGACAGAGTCATTTTTTTTTAACTAATTAAAAATTTCAAAAGAAAATATAGAGTTAACGTTGAAATATTAAAATAGTTTTAAGTCTATTCGAATTTAGTAAATTTAATTTTAAATTGATATAAGAAAGTTTTTTTTTTTTTTTTTTTTTTTAACTAACATGTTTCCTTTATTCTTTATATCTAAATTGGAAATTCTAATTTAAAAGTTTCTGATAAATGTTTCGAAAAAGAAATATATTGTACGTTATTGAATATTTTTGAAATATGATTTCAACTTTTCATAGTGAATACATCAATTGATGTAACTGAGTAAGATGTTGAAAGAAATATTTTTCCTTCATCTTTGATTCAATGTTAAATTACATATGATAGCAAAGCCAATTTTTCGTTTGAATAAAGTTTCAAATAAAATGTTAAATAAGTAAACATCTGGGACATTAAAGGAAAAAAAATATATTTTTTCTGATCGTATTGATTTTTTTTTCTTTTATTTAATCTAAAATATATATTTCTCGAGCTCAGCTAAACTTTGTTGACGTTTAAAAAATACCGTGAATATATATTGTTTTTATCATCAGAAAATAACATTTTAAAAATTGAATTTGTGCTATTGCTTTTACAGTTTTGCATCAACTTTTATAAAAATAAATAAAATAATCATTTTATACAGCGTACTATTTTAAATAATAAATTTGTAATATTCTTAATGAAATAAAGCACTTTCAATTTTTCATTTAATAAATTCTTTTAAAATTATTGAAATATCAATTTATATAAGAAGTCAAATTTGAAAATATATTAAAACAGAATTTACATCTACTCAAAATGGAGTAAATTTAATTTGAGGCTCATACAAAAATATTTGTGGTTGACCACAGATTAGTATACAGATAGGACAGTCCCGTATGTTTAATGGTAACCAATATTAGACTACAGTAACCCTATTGTCAACGGCTGTAAGTTTATCGATCTGTCCAGCTTACATAATCTCTCATTGTATCTATGTAACACTTTTAAAATTATCGAAATATCAATTTATATAAGAAGTCAAATTTGAAAATATATTAAAATAGAATGGAAATCTGTTCCATCTGGAGTAAATGTAATTTGAGGCTCATATAAAAATGTTTACGCTTGACCACGGATTATTAGACAGATAGGACAGTCTCGTATGTTTAATGTCAACCAAAATTGGACTGCAGTTTCCCTATTGCCAAAGGCGGTAAATTTTTCGAATTCTCTAGCTTACATGAACCCGAATTGTATCTATGTTTTCGATTGCTAACTTTATTACCGTTTACAACCTTAATTGTCAAAAGCAATTTACTTTAAGATTCATGTACTAAATATTAAGCAAATCAATTTTGAAAATACACACGAACCAAAAGTAATTTTTCATTTTAAAGCCTTTTGTTTTATTTAAACTAAGCAAAGTTAATTATTTAACGATTCCATACTGTTATTTCGGAAGTATAGTTTATAATTTTAATTTTTACTTGAATATGAATGTGTTTGGCAAAGTATAATTTTAAACGTTATAAAAATTAATTATATTTTTTAGAAGGCCATCTAAGGACGATTTTAACATAATTTTGTGAATTCAAAAAGTAATAGAAAGTGAAGAAAAAGGTAACTTCACATACTATATATATATATATATATATATATATATTTATACATATACTATATACAGTCTGCTTCTAACTACTCGCGCAATAGAAAAACAATTTTCCATCAAAGATGCTGTTCATGTAGATCTAACATATGTGGAAGTTCTTAGTTATCCTCTGTTGACACAAGTTGTGCTACTATCACTTCGATTAGCATTTTAACCATGAAGCTAGAGTATCTCCTTCTAACATGATGGCTTTAACTTCACTGTCCTATATCATAGATATAGTAATATATATAGATTTATCATCCCCATGTTTTCGAGCAAAAATTTTTGATGACGAAAAAAAGTTCTAAAATCAGCCATTAAGTGGTATTGAAAAAAAAAAAAATGAATTTGAAACGGTATCTGTAGTTTTTCATTCACCTTGAGTAAATACATTATTCATAAATTTTATTTACTAAACTATCCGTGTGTATTCCTGTGTGTAATTTATTCGAGGAAAGACAGCCATTAGAGTGTCTTTTCTCAAAAAAAAAAAAAAAAAAAAAAAAAAGAATCACTTTTTCCCCTTCCATGACCAATCTTTGTCTTATTACTATATCTATGTCCTATCTGTATGATAATGTATGTGCTGGACAAGTAAGTTATATTTGTTTATTTTTTACCTAAATTGGCAATTCTTAAGTATAGATTTCAGGTAAATGCAGTGTAAAATACACATATTGTAACTTATTGAATATTTGTGAAATACTATTCTTTAATTTTTAGAATGGAAGTATAGTTTCTTATAGCTCCATAAAATGTAAAATTAAATAATATTCTTTCATATAGGCTTCCGTGTTAAGTTATATATGTTAACAAAGTAAATTTCTTATTTGAATGAAGTATTAAAAAAAAAAAAAAAAAATTAAAAACATCAGAAGTATACAAAAATACAATTCCTATTCTATTGGTTTTAAAAAGTCCAAACATGATATTTTTCTGTCTCCGTTATAGTTTTGAATAATCATTAGTAAAAGAAATAAAATAATGAATATCGTGTAGTATTTGAATAATAAATTTTTCATGGAAAAATGAAGTACAATATTGTAGTGAAATATTTTTTATTGCAATGTAAATTTAAATATAGTACAAAACTTTGAATATGTACCATACAATGTAAAAAACTCTCAGCAATTGCTTTTGGTCGTAAAAACACACTCCCTACGTCAGGTGAAAAAAGTAGGCACGAGTGATGCAATCAAAGCGACAACGCGCAAAATCGTTTTAAGTGAAGAGCAAAAATATAAAAAGACGAATGTAAGTATAAATACTAGTGTTATCGAATTATAAAATGAAAGAAGACAATAATAAATAAATATATATATAAGACTAAAAAAATTGTATATAAGACTAACAATTTAAAAAATCTTTAAAAAATCTAAATTAAACGAAAATCGAAGTTATGTGAGTAATTTTCAAAAATCAGACAAAAACGGAGTGCAAAAAGTATCATTAACACGATTTTTCGAATTTTTAAAAATGTGGAAGCCTTCATGGATATCCAAATGGAAAAAGGAGACATGGGATAAAATTATGTTAGCTTTTGAAAAATCAAAATTATGATCAAGAGCTTAGCGGTGACAAGCAACAGATGATTTATAAATCACTTTAATACGAACATCCCGATGGTGTCCATTTTTTCTATATTTCAAATGCCTCCTAGTTTGACCAATATAACCTACGACGAACACGAGATTAAATAGATGACAGAACGATTTTCAGTAGGAATGGAATTTTTAAGAGAAGATAGTTTAGTTTTGTTGACGGGTTTTTAAGTGAGTTTCAAACCAAATGGTGAAAGAATTTTAGAAATTTTAAAAGAAATTGATGAATAAAAAGAAAAAGAACTGGAATCAGACTGTGATCGTTCAATTTTGAAGCAGAACGTTTAGGTTTCTCGAATTTATATAGAGCTTTATCGATAATAGAGGGATTATATCCTCGAGAAAAAGCAAGTGATTTTAAATAATTAAATTCCTTTCGAAACACTAGACGGATGAGAACAAATGTGTAAGGCACGAAAAACATAAGTATATAAAGCAGATATTTTCTGTTGAGGGGCATAGTTAGAGAAAGCATACGGCGGAAGAGAGACAGAGAATGGTTTTCTAAAGAGAGTGGTTGAGACATATAAACGCCAAGGAAAGGCAAAGTGAATCCTTTTCAACCTCAAAAGTAATGGGTCAATCGAACTGACCAACGAAAGTAAACTGGAAAAATCGACATGAGAGGGAACGAAACAAGATCGAAAGTGTCATTAACATACCTAAACTATTGAAGAAATGTGTGTACACCGAAGAGTATTTTTTTTTTTTAATAGTGCATATAACATTCGCAAAGCAAAGGAAATTAGGACTGCCCATTGTCATATCCTCATTATGGGAATAATAAGTACCATGAAATATGAAGCGCAATTCGCCTGATATATAAAGGAACTAAATTCACAAACTCATCAATTTCAACAGAAGAATAATTGAATTCACGTAATCTCCTCTCTAAACAAAGCACCCTGAATAGGAATATTAGTGAAAAGGAATTTAACATCTAAAGAAATCATAGTATAGTTAGAGGGAGAGATGCATTTAAGTTTGTCCACAAAGTCAATAGAGTTTTTTACTGTATAAAGGCTAGTACTCGTTAAATGAGAAAAAGATCTTGAAAGAAAACGAACAAGATTATAAGAAGTCGTACCACTATTACAAATAAGAGGTCGGAAGCAGAAATTGGTCTTAGGAATTTTCGGAAGAGGACAGTTGGCGTGATTGTCATGCATTTGGTATGATCATTTCGAATAAAAGAATTGTTAACCAGGTATTTAACTTAAGCAAGAGAATCATTAGACGGGTCTTTTTTAAGTTTCGAATATGGACCTGAATTGATCATGCAATCAACATGGGGAATGTAATCCGATTTCTTGAACACAACTGTTTGTCACCCTTTGTCAGATTTGGTGAAAATTTGGGGTCGGAGTTTAATTTGGAGAGGGTGGATATTTGAGAAAAAGTAAGGTAAGACTTGTGTGGTCGATTATTAATGGAAATATTGTTAGATAAAAGGAAAATTAGAGATTCTAATTGACTGGAAGAAATTTTACTGTTCTCAAAGGAATTTTCAAGGGGAGCAGTGAAATTGGGAATAGAGGGTCTGGAAGCACAAAAAGAAAAAAAAAAAAAAAAGAAAAGAAAAGACCCATATTGAGCACGTCACGTTGGACACCAGTCTGGGGGTGCGAAGACATATTAATAAAAGTGACCTGAACGCGATGGGAAATATTTGAAGTAAATAAATTACTAAGAAGACAATTAAATTTCTTATTCAAATTAGTTTGATGACGAGAAAACTGAAACGAAACATATGTGAAATTCCTCTTTTCAAAAGAAGAGAAATCCAGTCCGGAATTGTTAAGAAACAGATGTAATGATTATATTCAAATTCAATAGACGAGACAGACTACCGAATATCCTGAGTATCAGCTCTAAGAATGGCAAACTTACACGTTTTCAAAGCATATTTTACTATAAATCTTTCTGTTTTTTATTCTTAAAACTCTTTTAGTAGTTAATTAGCATTTTATTGCCGAAACGTCAGTGGAGGCCCTCTGTTGAGACTCAAAACGGTTTTGGGCTGGGTCTGTGTGTCTGTCTGTCGCGCGATAGCGGCCGCAAAAATAGCGCTGTTGACTTGAAATTTGGTACACATGTTTATGAGCCCCACGAAATCAGCTGTATAGTTTTGGGTGTGTATTGCATTTTTAATTCGAGTACAGGGACACGCCAAAGTTTTTCTTACCATTACGGCCTATGGGAGGAATTTGTATGTATCACGATAGCGGCCACAAAAATCACGCTATTGACTTGCAATTTGGTACACGTGTTCATGTGCTCCACCAAATCAGCTGTATAGTTTTGGGTGTGTATTGCATTTTTAATTCGTGTACAGGGACACGCCAAAGTTTTTCTTACCATTAAGGTCTATGGGAGGAATTTGTATGTACCGCGATAGCGGCCATAAAAATCCCGCTATTGACATGCAATTTGGTACACATGTTCATGAGCCCAACGGAATCAGCTGTATAGTTTTAGGTGTGTATTCCATTTGTAGTTCGTGTACAGGGACACGCCAAAGTGTTTCTATCATTACGGCTTATGGGAAGAATCTGTATGTAGCGCGATAGCCACCGCAAAAATCAAGTTATTGACTTCCAATTTTTGCCGAAACGTCAGTGGTGGCCATCTGTTGAGACTCAAAAGGATTTTGGGTTCCGTCTGTCGGTCTGTCTGTCTATCTGTCGTGTGATAGCGGCCACAAAAATCTCGCTATTTACTTGAAATTTGGTATACATGTTCATGATCCCCACGAAATTAGCTGTATAGTTTTGGGTGTGCACTCCATTTGTAGTTCGTGTACAGGGACACGCCAAAATATTTCTTATCATTACGGCCTATGGGAAGAATTTGTATGTACCGCGATAGCGGCCCCCAAAATCCCACTTTTCACTGGAAATTTGGTACACATGTTTTTGAGCTCAACAGAAATAATTGTATAGTGTTAGATGTGTATTTCATTTGTCATTGGTGTACAGGGACACGCCAAAGTGTTTATCTTTACGTCCTATGGGAAGAATTTTTATGTACCGCAATAGCGGCCGCAAAATTCCTTCGATTGACTTGCAAATTGGCGCACACTTTCCAGCTTTGCATATAAGTAGCTGTATAATTTTTATTGCTATATTGTTTATAAACTGTGTACAGGGACAGGCTAAAATCCTTAATATTACGGCGTAAGGGGTGAATTTCGTTTAAACGTATTTTAATATCATTACTTTGCAATCAAGAAAATGAAACTAGCGTACGTGAGTAAGATGCTTCAACTTACGTTGTTTTATGAAAATATGTGCTTTTAAGCTTTCTAATTAATGTACAGGACCTTACAAAAGTGTTCTGACAATGTCACGGTGTATTCCAAACGATGTTAAATTTGGAACAAATATTAATTTTAAATGCATAATAAGCTGAATAGATTTTACTGGTGTATACAATGTTTATGGTTCGTTTACAGAGACACACAAAAATATTTCGTAACATTAGAGCCTATGGACAAATTTTTATTTAAGCGCGCACTTTAATGCGTTTATGCTGAGTTGAAATTAATAAAATTAACATACATTATAAAGATGCTTAAAATCATGTTTACTCTTAAAAAAGGGTATGTATAGACCAAATAATTTATGGGACCACACAAAATAATTCCGAGTATGTATTGTAATCATCCAAATGATGTCAAATTAGTTTGAAAAATTAATGAGTTATAATTAATTAGGTTTATTCTTATTATAGGCGTTTATAATGACTCTGGCTACTTTTTCGGGATACATAAAATAATTTCGTACTATTACGGTCTAAAGTCGGTATTTCTTAAAAGTGTATTTTAACATGGTTACACTACACCCCATCAAATATAATGAAATATTATTAGAATTTTAAAAGCATGTTTTCCTGTTGAAAATTGTGGGTATAGAATTGGTAATTAATTTAAAGGTTACGCAGAATATTTCCGATATGCAATGTAATTTTTTTCTGTATAAAATTTGGTAGTTATGAAATCTGTTATTTATGAATTTCAGGGAAATAATACAAGACCGTCGTTTATTAAGAATACATATTGTTGCGTACTTGGGGGGTTCGTAATTTGTCCGATAATGAAAGGCGAAACTTGTAATAATTCAGTGATTTATTCACAGAAAGTTCCAGAAAAATACAGGTCTATAAACCAAGTATCAGCTTCAATTCAACCAGTAAACACAGCTTAAACAGCAGCCGTTAACAGCAGAACAACAGTACAAACTGTTTAACAATAACACATAAAGCAAGTCTCATTCAAAGAGACTCAAAGCAAAGCAAGCATTTGACGAAACTGACACAGATCTGAGACCTGACCGCCTCGGCGAAAAAAATGCTCCTTTTATACTTTTCTATCGAACCCAGGCTGTTCTGGAAAATTCTCGTATCTCATCAGCCAATGAGACTAGAGCGTCCATATTTGGAATATCCCTAATAAGGATTTTTCTCGCCAAGGTCACCAAAAAAATCGCCAAGGAGGGAAACAGTCGCCAAATTTGGCGCCAAATCCATTTCTTCCCTATTGGAACTTTATAATGCGTTTTTAAGGGAAAATTAGGCTATTTTAACACTAAAATGACTAGAAATGCACAAAATAAGCATTTTATCAACTTACTAAGCCTCATTGAAAGAATTTATGCAAAAGTAAATACAATTATTTACAATTCCATATCACTTTATATGATATATAGATAAGTATACAAAGAGAGATAGAGCAGGGGTTGAGGGGGGCGGCAGCCCCCCTCAGGAGTGTATCTGATTATGGTAACAAGTCTATCGAATCAATATATACTATTATATAATAAGGAATAAATAAAAATAACCTATTGAATAATGTCTGATGCAAATAGGACGTTGAGGCTCCTGATCTGCATATCCACTAGTTTAAAAAATAATAGCTTAAAGTAGCTTAATATTTATTTTAAATCTACTAAAATTACAAGTAAACTTAATTTAAGTTTCTTATAAGAATTGTTTTTGTTGGACTAAAAAATTCCATTATTTCTTTATATCTTCAGAGCCAATTCTGCATTGTTTCATAAAATACAAATTTCATAAAAATGTAGCGAAAAAAGAAGCAGAGAATTTCACATAAAATATATAATAAAATAATATATGGAATAAAATAAACCATATTTCCATATATGTTATTGATTATTGAATTGTCTAAGTAATATATTTTTCTAGTTTAGTTGAATGATAAGAAAGCATAAAGCCTGAATTTAGAAAAACTCTGGAATATTCGAAAACACATTTCCGAAGAATATTCATTTAATAAACAGGCTAAAGGATATATTTCCGAGCTAATTTAATTTTTAATGAAGTTTTAATTAATTTTTAATTAATTTGTTTTAATTAATTTTTAAGTATATTTTGTTTTTATTATTAGAAAATACCTCTTACAAAAATATGTTTGAAAATTAATTTTTAGAGTTTTGCATGGAAATTTATAAAAATAGCAAAATAGAGCATATCAATGTATTGAACTATCTTGAACAAAAATATTAAAACATAGATTACTACGGGGATATTTTTTATGAAAAATTAAACTTTCTATTTAATTAATTACAGAAGAAAGTTTATTTAAGTAAATACCAATTAATATGGAATGTCAAAGTTTAAAGTTTATTAAAAAATTATTATAACACTACTTAAAAGTGAGAAAATTTAATTTAATATTATTAAAAGAAGTAATTGTGTCGGATTACTGAATTCCCATTATTTTATATATCTTAATTCTTAATTGTTTTAATTATATGCATACCAGCCATTCATATCTCATACTACTCTTAGTACCCGACCCGCCTTTTTTTTTTTTTTTTTTTTTTTTTTTTTTTTGTCGCACCAACATTTTTTTAGAGAAATTTTCTTCTTATTTAATAGTAATAAATTTAAAGACTATTAATAATAAAAAAAAAAAAAAAGGCGGGTCGGGTAAAAAGCGGTGCTAACATTACTACGAAATATTAGTTAGAATGCTGGAAAGTATGAATATATGAATTAAATAAATCGTCTCCTATTGAATATTTGAAAATAAGGTTTCAACTTCTCATCATAGAAATATCAATTTTTGTAAATGAATAAAAAGTTAAATGAAATGTTTTTCCTTCATCTCTGTTACGATGTTAAATTATGTACACTGAGAAAAAAATTGCATCTGATATCTAGAATCTAAACTGAGACTCAATTAAAGATAGTTTCATGTCATCCTTATAAATTCTAGTCCCCTTTATAAGCTGCCCACCAACGACCGAGCGGTTCTGAGCTCAAAACGGGTAGACGTCAGTTGCCAGGATCGATCCCAGATCGCGGTTGTTGACCTAGCCGTTCGGAGTTTTCCGTGGTTTTCCTTGAAACTTGCATAAATACGGTTTAAGACCCCTTAGAAAGACCTCCATGGAAGGCACTTTTCCTCAGCCCTAGAAACCTAGAATTGTCAATCGGCCGCATTCCCCAAACACCAAACACCAAAACACCCCTTTAAAAGCGAGTTCTAGAAACTCGTATTATAATTCTAGATCGTTTGCCTATATTATCAAGGTCAAACTTATTTAAAATTCTCTGCGAATAGAAGAGGCGAGTTTCAGCAACTATAATCTTGTTTTATTCCTCAATTTTAGAAAATCAAGCGAGGATTGCTAACACTGCAAAGGATTCAGAATATTTGTAATATTATTTCACCATCTAGAAATGTATAGTCTATAAAATTTCGATCATTTTGTCTGTTCAGTTTATTGGCGTTTCTTATACGCATAGCACGGAAATCTATATTTCTAGTTTAGGGATTTAAAAAATGACCATCTATTCGTTCTAGATTAAGGCACTATATAAATATATATATATATATATATATATATATATATATATATATATATTTTTTTTTTTTTTTTTTCCAGTGGTGTATGATAACAAAGAAATTGTCTCGCTTAAACAAAATGCTAATAAAATGCTAAATAAGAAATTATTTAGAATATATAATATTTATTTAAAAAAAAGTCTGCACAATAAATTCTTCTATTTTTCAAATAAACTTCACGGCGTTTTAAAAGATCGTGAATATATATATACATTAGAATGCCCCTTAAGTGAGGGAGATTTTTTTTTCTAATTCAGATATGCATACCCTCTTCTTTTTTTTTTTTTTTTTTTTTTTTTTTTTTTTTTCTATTTCACTCTAAATACTTCTTAGAAAATTATCAGTTCTCTGGGATAATGTTAATACGTCCCTAATTGACGAAAAAATCCTAATATCCATAGTAGGATTTACCCGCATATTTAGCACATGTTAAGAAGGCAAGGATATCAGAGGGCTGATATTTTGCTACAAAGACTTTAGGATGAAATAGAAAAAATAATTAGAAAGTATGCGTACCTGATTTAAAAATAAAATAAAATAAAATAAAATAAAATAAATAAATAAATTCCCCCCCCCCTCGTTTAAGGGACAACCTAATATATATATATAATATATATATATATATATATATATATATATATATATATATATATATATATATAATAGTGTGCTATCCTAACAGCACATTTTCTCCTCAGGATATCTTCAAGAAGTCCTCAAGATGAAAAGACATCCAAGAAACATCCTGAAGATGTACTGTGGATAGATGTGCTGTTAGGGAACATTCATTAAATCATTTGCAGAAATTTAAATATTGTAAGAGAACATCATGTGTGATGTGTAAAACTTTCAGTTTTTAAACAACCAAATCCTTTAAAAAGATAAATATCAATTATATTAAAAACAAAATTTAAAGTTCGATAAAACTGATTTCAACTCTATTAAAAATCAAATAAATTTAATTTTACTTTTTTATAAAAAGTGTTTGTTTTGGAATAGTAAGTTTCATTTATTCTTTATATCAAAATTGGCAATTCTAATGCAAAAGTTTCAGATAAATGTAACGGAAAAGAAAAATATTGAATGTTATTGAAATCTTTGAAATATGATTTCAACATTTTGAAATGGAAATGTCATATCATGTAACGGAGTAAAAAGATAAAAGAAATATTTCCTTGATGTCTGTTTAGATGTTAAATTATATACGATAACAAAGAAAATATAATGTATAAATATAATTTCAAATAAAATGTTAAATTAAATAAGAACTAAAACATGATTTTGAATTTTATTTATTTTTCAAAACTATTTTATTTCACTTAAGGTAGAAAAGATGTTTAAACTAATTACTTTCGTTTTACTCGTAGTGCTTCTCAAATGAAGTACTGTGAAAAGCTATCATATTTATGCACATTGTTTTAAATGATAAAAAGTAACTTCTGATATGAAATTACCTCTCTTATTGTGATTAAAACACAAAAACTTGCATAACTTAAAAATGTTCCATGCTAAATCTAAGTTAATTAAAATAATAATAATAATAATAATGTTTTTCTTTTATATGTCACTGAATAAATCAGTGCATTGAAATTTTTATATCTCAATTTAAACATCAGTTTTAAACGATAAAATAATAATAATAATAAAAAAAAAAAAATATATATATATATATATAATCATTCGAGAAAGAATATAGAACTCGTACATTTCAGGAAAATTGATTAAAAAAAAAAAGAAAGAAAGAAAGAAAGAAAGAAACTTTAGAGCTATAATGATGTCAATTTTACTTTGCAAGTTTAATTTTTCACAGCGTTTTACATCAAATTTCATATCTCTGTGTGAATTTCTTTTCATTACAAAAACATTTAAAATCAACTTTTTTGGCAACAATTAAAAATTAAAATAATTTATGTACTTATGTCTAAAAAATGGTTTTTTCAACTTTTTCAATACTGTCCGTTTCGATACTGATTATTATTAATTTTCTTTTCTTCAAAAAAAAAAAAAAAAAAAAAAAAAAAAAAAAAAAAGATTTTGATGAAATTCTGGCAAGAGCAGAATTTAGTTTAACAAGGAGGACTAATATTTTTTTTTTTTTCAAGTTATAATATCGCTTTCAAATTATTCAATTTTATTTTCGATAAATTTTCGATTTCGGTAAATGGTCCAACCATCGTAAAACTGGTGACAATGTTTTTAGTCCTCCGTCCTTAAAGAAAAAAAAAAAAAAAAAAAAAAAAAAAAAAAAAAAAAAAGTTTAACATTTGAAATCGTTAGGATTTTTTGCCATACAACTTAATTTAACTGTTTACAATAACTGTAATAATAATCTGAATCCAAACTTAATGCCCATTTTTGTGATACTGATTAACATCCACACAAAATTTTAAGAGGATTGGTTGAAAACAAATTAACAAGACGAATTCTAAGTAAATAACTATTCCTGAAAATTAGAACCCAAGAAAAATAAGCTTAATGTTCAAAATTTAAACAAGTATTTAGTAATTACAGGGAAATAATACAGGACTATCAGTTATTAAGAATATATATATATATATACATATAAACAAATTGTTATAGAAAGAGAGGTACAGTGCGGGGTCGAGTGGGGCGGTAGCCCCCTCAGAAACGTTTCTGTTTATGTAGGATGCCAATCGAATATATATATTACTTATTATATAATATATATAAATTATACATATATATATGTTATAATAAGAAATAAATAAAAATGGTCTGTTGAGTAATATGTGATGCATATAACACGTTGAGGCTCCTGATATACAGATCCACTAGTCTATAATTATTGCAAATTTCAACATGGAATGACCATGGGATGCTGAGTTATAAATTAATATGCAACCCTCCATCAGTATTTTCATACTAATATAACGTAAGTTTTACATATATTTTGTCCCCTAGTTAACTTACAAGGTGTCATCTTCAAAAAAGTATTGAAAAAAATATATTTGATTCTACTCTTCATAAAACACCAGAAAATGAAAAAAAAATTAGCTGAAATTAATTACAGCGACCACAAAAAATTATCAAAATTAAGCATATTTGGCGATTTCACACTGCTAGGCGATTGATTTTGAGTACTTGGTGGAAAAGCAAAACACGGTTCTGTTCGTAACATGGCAATCTCGGTGCTAGAATACGCATCGCCTAACAGCGCTAAATCGCCAAATATACTTAATTTTGATAATTTTTTGTGGTCGCTGTAATTAATTTCAGCTGATATTTTTTTCATTTTCTGGTGTTTTATGAAGAGTAGAATCACATATATTTTTTTCAATACTCTTTGAAGATGACACCTTTTGAATGTTTCCTTGTTAGAGATATAAGATTGGTCTAATTAGAAATGTTATAAAAAATGTTTAAAATGTTATGCACTGATTAACATCCGCACAAAATTTTAAGAGGATTGGTTGTAAACAAATTAACAAGACGATTTCTAAGTGAATAATTATTCCCGAAATTTGATACCAAGGAAAAATAAGCTTAAAGTTTAAATTTGTAAAAAAAAAAAAAAAAAAAAAAATTAGAGGAGTTGTAGAATGATATCACTTTTAAATTGTTGCATAGCTTAGTTCACTTTATAACAATTGTCTAGATATTTTAAAATTCATACACTTTTTGATAATTTTCATCATACTTGGTCCTTTTAAACTTTGTTAACATTTTTAAAAATAAACGAAAACATTTGTTTTTTAATCATCAAATACATTTCAACAATCGGTTTTTTAAATATTTTTTTTGTACTATTTAATTTTTTACTACATTTTTAAATAATTAATCTTCTCAGTAGTTTTATGTTTATGAAAAATACAGAAAAGGCACTTTTATATATTTAGAAGAACAATTTTATGCAATTAAAAATTTAAATTAAAGAAGAAATAGATAAATTTATGTATTTCATTGAAGGATAATTTATTCTTCATATTCAAAATATATGTATATTTAATTATATTTTTAAAGTGTCTTGTATGGGGAATACGATATATATATATATATATATATATATATATATATATATATATATATATTTATTTATTTATTTATTTATTTATTTATTTATTTATTTATTTAATTATATGTAAAAAAAAAAAAAAAAAAAAAAGATTCAAGTATTTTAACTTTTTTTTTTTTTTTTACATTTAAAAGGAAAAGGATTATTCATTTGAAACAATTAAAAAGGGTTTATAAATTATATCCCTCAAAGCAATGAAAATTGTACAAATGATTTAAGGTTGGATATTTTTTTTTCACATTTTATAATCATAAGGTTACTATGTAAAAAATAATTCCTGCGAAAATATTAAATTCAAATTATTTAAATAATTTAGTAAAAAACAAACGAGTGAACTAAGAGATTTTTTTTTATAACTTTGAAAATTTTGAACATAGAAATTTATATATTCACGAAGCTTAAGTTTTCAGAGGAAATTGGGAAGGATGGTGTAAAAGTGAGAGTTATATAAAACTCATCAGCTAAAATTATGTTTAATTAAACTTTAAAGAATAATGAACGAAAATTGGAATGAAAACTTCCATAAACCATTTTTATCCTAAATCACGCATAGCATACCATATTTCGTCATTTGCAAAAGTTGATTATTTTTATTTTGCTATGCATTCTATACATTATTACTATACACACACACACACACATATATATATATATATATATATATATATATATATATATATATATATATATATATATATATGTATATATATATATATATATATATATATATATATATATATATATATATATATTTTTTTTTTTTACTGAATTTTAATTTTGTTGCTATATTTTTAACCTATAGAGTAAAACAGATTAATGCTTCTACAGTTTAAATATGGATTTACATAGCTTAACATACAATATAAAACAATAATTACTTAATGCACCGGAAATTACATATTATATAGCTTAGCTTATAATAAAATTTGAGAATGATGCATTTAAAGAATACCTTTCTGAAAGATTATAAACAATATGACGCAAAGTAAATAAAATATTTCAGTTTTCGTTGTCAATTGTCAGATTGTTTTTTTCATAGTTTTATACAATGCAGAGTGAAAGAAATACTTCATACATACATTCAAACACATAATTATTTGAAACCTGAAAAAAAATCTCCTACCAACATTTGGACTTAGATTTCTCCATCGACTAGTCAACGGGTCACGTTTGCATTAAATTTTCTTCCGCGATTCAACTTACAAATATCTTTTATTAAAAGTTTTTTTTTTTTTTTTTTTTTTTTTGTATCTAAATTTTCCGTATTCAGACACTGACATCGCTTTCCTTCAAAGTAATTTAAAGTAGAGTAGTACCCCCCCCCCCCTTTCTTCACGGAATCTTCGTATTGGAATCCCGAGGACTTGTCGACTGCCCGGCGAAAGTTCCTAAGCGTGGTCTGGAACCCTGAAAATATATGAGGTGCCTGAAAACTTCAGGGATCTTGACCCCCCTCCTCTCTCGTGACCAGGAGCAGAGGAGAACAGGAGATGATCTATAGATTTGAGAAGAGAGGGATTATCTCTAGACTTCAGAGGATCTATAGATCTGGAAAAGACAGGGAGACTAAAATGAACATTTAATTTATTAGCTTTGATCAGGCATGATGCCTATTACGTATCACGCAACCTTTTTTATAATGTATATAGTGAAAATATTTTTCTAATTAAACTCTAAATCGTAATTAAATAGTTCTGTTTATTCCTGTCTAATCATTAGATTTTTACTTCTTAGCTGTTTGAATATGACGCTACCACAGTAACATTAATCAAAACGAGTTCAAATATATTTATACAGACATTAACACATAACGTTTAAAGGTTTATATGTGAAAAGTATTTGCTTTCATTTTATATTTGGCTTCATATTTTACTTTTTTATGTACTTTAAAAATATTATAATAGTGGATTATTTAAGAGTTCATTTCACACAATACATTTGAAATATTGTTGTGTTACACGCTGGAGTTATGTTTTAATTAGACATATACAAAAACAATTAATTTTGTACTATTTAATTCTGTGAAAGTTCTGTTAAATAATATAAGTGTATTTTGTACAATAGAACATTTGATTCAGATTCCCATGTAACATAAATTTATTAAGACATTTATACGGATCGCACGTCCAATTGTGGGTCAAATGGGACGGGCTCGGGTAGAATACGAGTCAAAATTCTACTATTGCTATATTGCGCTTAGTCGGCTAAGTATATAAATGAAAAAAAAATATTTTAATGCAATCACAATAGCTGCCAACATTTTAATTATAAATCCGGAGTATTATTAGTACCCGGATTTTTTTTTCATACCAGTCTTTTTCTTCTTATTTCATAGTAAGTAAATTTGGAAAGAATTACTCTAAAAATTAAGCCGTGTGGATAAAATGGCGAGTAGTAATAATGCTGCGAATTATTAATTAGGATGTTGACGACTGTGAATTTCGTATATAGTATGTGAACTTTCCAGATTCGTGTGTTATATGTTTACTGTAATGAAATATATCCGAAGCAATATATGTATTTTATTAGAAAAAAACACACCAGGGCTCGAAATTAATAGTGTACTTTTGGTCCGGGACCAGAAAATTTTTTAACGGTTCAACAAAATATAAATTTTAGTGGTCCACCGGACAAGTAAAACTTTTCAATTTCTTCGTATTTTTTAGTTTTTTCTAAAATTTCCTGTATATCTGTCACAGAATAGTATATTATAACAATAACCAGTGTAATTTTTTATAAGTGTCATTATGTCCTGTTCCCTATATTTTTTAATTTCATTTAACTTTCATGACCTTATTTAACTTTTAATTATTAATAGTAAATACATAACATTAAGCTCGTTTATTAATACATATATATATATATATATATATATATATTTACATGCGACTTCATTTGTATTTTTAATTAATTAAAAAAAATCATATATTTTACTTGTAAATTTATAAACAAGCATAGTCTTAATAAAACAGAACTTTTAAATATTACTTAAAAATTAATAAAATGAAAGAACTGACCAGCCAAAGTATGTACGAACCAATGAAATCATGAAAATTACTAATCCTGTGAACCAGTAATTTTGTTTTCTTAATTTTTACCCCTGATCACACACACACACACACACACACAGATATATATATATATATATATATATATATATATATATATATTAGAGAGAAATGCTCTTGGTCATTTATATGAAATTGAAATTAATAAAAAAAAATGAGTTAATATATTTTATAACATTTTATAAACTTTTATAACCTTAAAAAAAAAAAAAAAAAAAAAAAAAAAAATCTTAAATCGCACAAAACTTTGTTTTAGACAACTACGCATAATTTTAAACTTTTTTAAGTTTCTCGAACCTATCCTTTCAGATCATCCTCAATAACCCACAGTGTGACGATAAACCGATAAACCTACTAAAATACAAACTTTAATCTATACCTTTGCCTTTGTTTATATAGTGTCGCTTGTCCGCTTCTGATAACCTTGTACTCACTTTGGATTTTTAAGTGATATATCTTTAACTAACTAAATAATTTATTTTAAATGGTTAACTCGAAATATCTACATTTGTTAGCAGTTTTTGGTATTTTCCCAGTATTTGGACATTCAGCGGTTTGTAAAGTAATATGCATGCGTACAATCGGATATTAATACTAGATTACTGACAGCATACAACTAACAAACTGATTTTTATATATTAAATTTTGTTCTCTGTAAAGTGTTTTTAACTTGTGAAGATTGCTTTCAAAAGTGTTTTTTTTTTTTTTTTTTTTTTTTTTTTTATAGATTTATTAATTACGTTATTGCTTTAAAAGAATTACTTAACAGAGAATTAAGAAAGTAAAAGTTTAATTACTTCTAATGATTCTTCATTCATTATTTAGAGTAATATTATTAAATTTATTATGATTATTTAATGTAATAAATGCTTTTTCTGTGAAATATATGTAATTAATCACGCATGAAACTTCTGTGTTTATATATATATATATATATATATATTTTTTTTTTTCTTTTTTTCGGATAATTAAGTGAAGCACGCGATATCAACAAAGAAATATTGAAGTAAATTTTAAGAAAAAACTTTTTTGTAAACTGAACACACATTCTCAATTTCTTAATTCAAGCATGTTATCATTTAACTTTATTTATTTTAAATAGAAGTGCTTCAAAAAGAGAGAGGAAAAAAAAACATACAACTAATAATTTTATGCAATAAATTATATTATAAATAAATTACCTCATTATACCATAAAAAATTAATTTACAATCATTTAAAATTAAAATAAAATATAAAATATACTTTAGTGTAGTTGATACATAGATTTTTTATAACCGATTTTTAAACAGAATATTTTTTTATAATGAAAGTTTTAATATAAATACGTATTATGTTTGAGTTCACAATTTATTTACCGTATTATTTCCTGTACAGAAAACATAAATATTCGTGGAATTTTTCGATTTTTTTTTTTTTTTAACACTTTTGAGGTGTGAATTATGGAAAAACTTAAAATCATTATGGCGTCAATCTGTATGTTTGTGAATTTGATAGTTTGTTAACATATTACTTTTTCAGTTTGTTATTCTGTGAAGATATTAGCTCTAGAACTAATTTTCCAAAACACGTTAGACGTCTTCATTATGATACTGTATCATTATTTTAACTCCAATATTTAGTAAATTATTCATAGAATTTTGTTTTCCTGTATGTGGTAAAATAGAACAAATTATCAAATAAGCGTGCATTATTAGAATTATGTTTATCGTAAAGATGTCGGATCAAATTTAAAATTTCATTTATTTTACTTCGAAGAACTTCATTGATTATAAACAGTCTCTGAGAATTTCGTAAGTTATTCGAAATTCAATATTTTCTGAAAATGAAGGAGAAAGAAAAAACATTTTCATAAACAGGCATTTTCAGGAATATTTTCTATGTAAACTTATCTCGCCACTTTTAGAACATCATTTATAATATTGACATAAACAAAAATGAATATAAATATTTTATTTTAAAAACTTCTTGAGTAATTCGAAAATAGACGATATTCGAAACAGGGGGAAAGGAAGCAATATTTAATATAAACTTTTATTACAGGGATTATTTCACTGCAGTAAAAGTGAAATAATAGAATTGTAATAGAATTGCAAGAATACTAAATTCGAAACATATATCAATAAAATTTATCATCAGAATGATATTGTATAAATGTATCGAACTGAACGGGCGATGAAGAACAGAGATAAATCCACCCATGGGAATAATAATAATAATTATTATTATTATTATTGAAAACAAATATTTTCCACAAATTATGTTTGCAGTGTCTTATTCAAATCCTTCTCTTGGAAAAAAAGAAATAATGATCATAAAATATTTTGATATATTTCTCTGAAATCTGATAAAATACACAGAAAATTTCTCAGCTGCATAATTCTATGATTCAAGGGGATTCCAAATAGTACATCTCTCCCACTATTTGAAAAAAATAAAAATAACACGTTCATTAACAAGCTAAAAATTAGAACCACGCGCAGTGACCAAACCTTGTTTACTTTTTTTATTTAGTTTCCAACGTGCTCAAAATAAGTAAATGCATCACTTATATACATTTACCAATATGCGCATAAAATTCATGTGCTCCAAATACCCACCACGCGACCCATAAAATTATTATACACACAGGATTCACGTAATCTAAATATATATCTTGGTGAGAACTCTCATCCCGCGATATCGCGTGATTGGAAATGACTGTGTTAAACACGAGTTTGTGTTCCAGTTATTAAGTTCTCTTTATTTTTTATACCTAAATTTCCAATTCTGATGCAAATGTTTCTGATAAATGCAACTGAGAAGAAACATATTGTAAGTTATTAAATATATATATATATATATATATATATATTATTAATTTTGATTTCAACTTTACTAAATTCAAACTAAAAATCTTCTAACATTTTTTTTTTTTTCATATCTGTTTCAATGATAAAGTACAAGGGATAATAAAACAAATTTAATTTTTAAAGTAAATTTAAAATGAAACTGTGAATAAGAAAACATCTGGAGTATTAGAAAACACCTTTACGTGTGTTATTGTTGAAAAAAAAAAAAAAAAAAACCAGGTTTAACAACATATTTTTTAGTTTAGTTAAACTTTGCTAATTCTTCAAATTATAAATATATATTGTTTTCACCATTAAAAAACAGCTTATAAAAATTTAATTAGTAATTTTACTTTTATAGTTTTGCATGAAAAATTATAAAAATAATCAAAAATCCTCAATGAGTAACGTATAATATTTTAAATAATATTAAAAACGTGTTAATACAGTGTAAGACTTTGAATAATAATTTTTTCACGGAAATTTAAAATATACATTATAATTGGGGATATTTTTCATTACGTATGAAACTTTCTATTACTTAGTTAAAACTCTTTAAATAAGTAAATATCAATTAATATAAATGGCAAAGTTTAAATTTTATTAAAATTTACAATACTCTAACTAAAATTGAGAAATTTTAATTTGGCATTTTTAAAAGAGACTATTCGGCTAGACTAGTAAATTTGTATTATTTCTTATATCTAAATTTTTAATTAGGATTCGATAATTTCACACACACACACACACACATATATATAGCGATAAAAATAGGATTTTGAAGTTTCTGAATGTAAATATCAATTCTTGCAACTGAGTAAAATACAAAATGAAACACTTTTTCTTCCTGTCTATTTCAATGTTAAATTATATAAATTAATAAAGAAAATTTCTTATTTGATCAGAATTTCAAATTAAATTCTTAATAACAAAATATCTAGACTATATGAAAACGCTTTTCCGTATAGTATTGATTTTTTTTTTTTTTATCTAAACAATATATATCTCCTGTCTTCAATTAAACAACTTTATATTATTTTTAAAAAATCATGAAACTGTATATATAAATTCTTTTAGTATTTCTATATTAGCACTTTTAGCATTTCAATATTATTTAATAATTGCCTCGTGGATTTAATTTATTTTGTTTTTAGTTTTTGTTAAACAGTGATTTAGCTTCTGTTTATACTAGATTTAAGTTTACTTATGATTAATTATACTGTGACTGTTGTAAAAATGTATTATATAATTTAATCAAATAAATTTATTTTAGTTTAAATTTTTAATTTTAAGGTTTATTAGTTATAAAAATCAGCAGAAACTATTTAAACTTTTTTTTTTTTTTTTAACTTAATTGTTCAGTAGACAAATGCGACTCTCTGATTAACTGTAAATTTAACTATATTCAGCATCATGGATGGTGTGGTGCGTTTGGACAGTTTTCTGCGTGCTTTGAAGTTGTAGAGTGAGTAATAATTTTAGTTTTATTATTTAATCTTAAGATTAAATTTTTTCCTTCAGTAAAATTGTCGATTGTAGATGTAAATGTATATTTCTCACTTTTTTTTTTCTTTTTTTTTCCTCTTTCTCTTTGAGTTTTAAATTATTTTCATTACTTATGGGTGATATTGAGCATAGTGTGCTGTTAATGTTTAGCAAACTGCATACAGCATGACAGAAATATCACCGAATTTGCTTGCAACATTTCTCCTATGTCCTTGAAAAAGCATTGATATTGTATGTTTTAATATCATGATGCTCAATTTATTAGTAATCTTCATTCTTATTTCTTTCTAGTTCTTCATGTGATACTTGGTTTCATCTACTGCAATGTTTGATAAAGTTTTCAATATATATATATATATACAGTCGGTTACAAAAGCCTCCGAACACTATCAAAAATTCCTATTTAAATAAAGTTCACTTATTACAGTTTTGTTAAATAAATCTTTGTCGAATCCTGTTCTTAGTCAGTCTAAAAACAGGATTCGACAAGGATTCATTTAACAAAATTGTATTAAGTGTATTTTTTTATTACATAGGAATTTTTGCTAGTTTTCGGAGACTTTTGTTACCGACTGCACAAACACATGAACGTATATTAAAATGTTAAAATGTTCAATTCATATCGTGTAATACGTTGAATAATTAATTTGTCAAGGAAATTTAAAGTATAAATATTGTAGATGTAGGGGAATAATTTGTATCATAAAAAACTTACTATTTTTAAACTAGAAAATCCTTTAAATAGCTAAATGTCAATTTTGTTAAATGGAAATTTAAAGTTCGATAAAATTGATTTCAAATATACTCAAAATCATATGTAAATTCAATTTTAGATTCCAATAAGCGTGTTTTTGTTTTGGATTTGAAAGTTCTTTTTATGCTTTTTTGTCAAAATTGGCAACTCTGGTGCAAAAGTTTAAGATAAATATAGCGTAAAAGAGAAATGTTGCATGTTATTGAATACTTTTAAAATATTTCAACTTTCCAGAACAGAAATGTCAGTTCATGTAACGGGATAAAATGTTAAAAGAAATATTTCCTTTATGTTAGTTTCGATGTTAAATTATGTATGATACGAAGAAAATACTACTTTTAAATTGAGTTTCTAATAAATATTAAATAAGATGGCAACTAAAAATTAAGAAACCACCTTTCGTGATTTTCGCACATTAAAAAAAAAAAAACAAAAAAAAAAAAAAAAAAAAAACCTCTAGTTCACTTAAACGTTGTTAACGTTTAAAAAAAATACATGAGTGTATGAATTTTTAAATCGTTTGAAAATACCTTTAAGCAATAAATTTTTTAATTACTTTTTCTATTGATTTTTAAATGCATTATTAAATATTTAATCGTCACAGTAATATTATGTTTTTAAAAAGTACCGAAAAGGAACTTTTTCAGAAGAACAAATTTATGAAAAAAAGAAAACTAAAAACAGAAATAGCTATATTTATGTAATTTATAGAAATATTATTTTGAGATAAAAATAATATTTAATTATATTTTTAAAGTATTTTGAGTCTGCATGAGATGCTTATTATGTTTTAAATACATTTTGTTTCACTAATTACTGTTTAATTTATGTTTTTGTTACTTATAATACGCTAAAAAATATTGTAAAAAAGTAATAAAAGCATTCATATTTTTAATTAAAAAAAAAAAAAAAAAACATAATTTAAATTATATTACATTATATTAAAAAGTTCTCGCTTTAGTTCGTAAGCTAGACAGAAAAAGAAAAAAACTTGTGTTTTGATGAAAATCTCTATACATTTTTTTTTTTTTTTTTTTTTTATGTGAAGCAAAAAATTTATATATCAACAACAATTAAAAAGGGATTACAAATTATATCTCTCAAAACAGTTTAGCATTATTTTATTTTATTTTATTTTATAATTCGTGAAAACATAAAATTATTATTTTTAAATATATTTGAAAAAACAAGAGTAAGGTATTATTAAAGAGCAAGGTTTCTTTATTTATTTACTTTGATTTTTTTTTTTTTTTTTTTTTTTTACATTGAAAATTATACATTTACAAGTGAAATTTCTTCAGCAGGATGTAGAAAAGAAGTATTAGTTTGAAAATAACTTAATTCAACAGCTGAAATTGCTCTCAGTTAAGTTTAAAAAAACAATGAAGGTTGCAATGTAAAAATCCATAAAACATGTTTGTTATAAATCAGACGTAACATATAAGACTTCGTCAATTGTAAAAGACGACTATTTTTATTTTGATAAATATTTTATATTTATTTTATTTATTTATATTTTTCTGTATTTTGACTTTGTTGCTGTATTTTTAGCACCAGAGAGTGAAATGAATTAATGTTTCTACAGTTAAAATATATACTTACTTAGTTCAACATGCGATATAAAACATGGCATATTTATATTTATATAAACTCGGCTCATGGCGAGACATGTGTCGCCTTCCAACAGAATCCACAAGAAGTCTCCTCCAGAACTTTCGATCCAGTATCCATTAATCCTCCAGATCCCTATCGCTCTTGTTTTTTTTTTTTTTTTTTTTTTTTTTTTTTTTTAAATATCATCCATACAGCTCTCTTTCTTGGTCTTCCTCGCTTCCATTTTTGATTTTTTTTATAGTTAAAAGCAGTTTTAGGTAACCTTTCATCGCTCATTCTTTTAATATGACCATTCCATATATGAACATATGAACATAACATATTTAATGCATTGAACTTCCAATAAATATCTTAGCTGACGATAAAGTCTGGGATAGATGCATTTAAAGAATGCCTTTTAGATAAACAGTTTGGCGCAATGCAAATAAAATACTACACATCCAGATTCCTCGTTGGAAGTACATAAAAATGCCCAAACAACTGTACCTGTACGATCCATAGTTTACGCGAAAAATACGAAAAACAAAGAATGACGTCACAGCCAGTGCAAGAAAAAATGTCTTTATTTGGCACATCAACAGCAGTATTTGCAAATATTTATAAAGGCAGATGTTCAAAGTGTCCGCCGTGCATGTCGAAGATATGCAAATACTGCTGTTGGTGTGTACAATGTTTTTCACTTGCACCGACTGTAACGCCATAGTTTGTTTTTCGTAAAGTTGGCTGCAAAATTATTCGAGCAATAGTTCCTATGTAAAAAAATACGCTAAATACTGTTTTTCTAAATAAATCCTTGTTGAATCATGTTCTTAGACTGACTATAACATGGCTCGTCAAGTATTTATTTAACAAAGTAGTATCAGATGTACTTTTTTATGTAGAAATTATTGCTAGCACTCGAATAATTTTGATGCTGACTGTATTTTTTTTTTCGTAAACTATTTATCGTACAAGTCCAGTTCTTTTGGCCTTTTCCATGTACTCCCAGTCGAGTACGAGTCATGTTCATGTTTGCATTAATTTTTGAAATGCACTTTAACCTGAAAAAATCTTATATTCAAACATTTTTTTTTTTTTTTTTTTTTTTTTTAATTCTACCTAACATTTGGTATTCAGATATTAGATGACAACATTTTCTTTCAAAGTAATGTAAATCGTCATGACTAATGCATACTTACTTCCTTCTTCTTCTTCTTCTTCTTAATTTTATTTATTTATTTATTTATTTTATTTATTTATTTATTTTTGTATATATACTGTCAAGATACAATCGGCAGCAAACGTATTCGAGCACTAGCAATAATTAGTCAGTCTAAGAACGTTATTTAAAAAGTATTTATTTAACGAAACAGTATTAAGTGTACTTTTTTTATAAAGGGATTTTTGCTAGTGCTCGGATACATTTGATTCCGATTGTATTTGGAAAACTGGACATTTTAACAGTTTGTTTTGATAAATTTGAAATGTCATTATATACACTGAAGTTATATTTATAATTAGACATATACAAAAGTAATTTATTTTATAATATTTAATTTTCTGAAAGGACTGCTAAATAATGTAACTGTATTTTGTATAACAGAGGTTTTATTTAATTTTTTTTTATAAAATAATATATTAACAATAATGTATGGCATGCAGTAAGGTGTAAAAGGTATTATACAGGGTGACTGAAATTAAAGTTACATTTCGAAACGCTATAATTTTAAAACTACCCATCAAAACGATTTGATAGTTTAGCAGAGCAATTGCGAGGCAATGAAATTTTGTTTGCCAAAAGAAAGAAATAAAAAAAAATAGTTCTAAAATGTGCCGTTAATTATCCGTAAAGTATTTGTTTCATGAAGCATCTCTTTTTCTCTTTTCACTATGACTGTTTCCGCTGTAAACAGGTATTCATGTCTTTTTGCTAAAACAATGTAGTAAACCCTCGAAGTCTATTGTTTCCTGCTATTCCATTGTGTTGCTAACAACATTCCTGTGTTTAATGAGTCCATTTAGGCGTATTCCCTTAAATTAACCTGACACCGCCATCCAAAGCAACATGTTAGAACTACTTTTTTCCTCCCCTAAACTAATTTTAATTGCCTCACGATAGCTGTGGTAAAATATCAAATCGCTCTAATGGGTTGTTTTAAAACATAGCTTTTTGAAATAGTAACTTAAATTGTAATCACCCTGTATATATTTTAGAAGGAAATGTTTAGCTAGCTAGTCACTTATATATAAAATAAAAATCATTGAAATTGCTCAAAATTTCGTTTCAGACGACTATATGATATTTTCTAACTTTTTAAGTTTCTCTAATATATCCTCCCAGAAAGTCATCAGTTAGCCACTGTTTAGCTGTAGTGTGATACTAAACCCACTAAACTACAACCTGTAACCTTCACCTTTGCCTTCGATACTGTTCTGTCACTTATCCGCTTCCGTTTATTTTTTACTCGACTTAGATTTTCATGTGATATATGTTTAACTAAATGAATAATTTAATTTAAGTGGTCAACTCCGAATCTCTAGGTTATACCTCAGATTTTGGTTCCTTGCGTGTATTTTGACATTTGGTTGTTTGTGAGTGATATCAGAATATACTTACAATCGGATGAGAGTGTTAAGATCTTACAACTACAAGAATAATAATAAAGCACCATAGATCTGGCATTAATAAGTGATACGTAAAAAAAAAAAAAAAAAAAAAAAAAAAATCTTTGAATAAATACCATGAAATACAAGAACTCGCAATAATTGTTTCGGGTAAAAAGTAAACACGGCACATCGTCCGGCAAAGTAGACACGACAAAGCGTGCCTACCATAGGTGAACAGAGTAGGCACGAGTGCCTACTTTAATTGCATCAAGAAAGGTCTTGTTTTCTTTCAACTTGTTACAAGTCCTTGCATTTTATGGTTTTTATTCAAAATTCATTACTTAATACAACCACCAATCTATTTTTTAAATGTTAAATTTCGTTAAAAAAAATAATAAGTAATAAAATAATAAGTAATAACAATAATAATAATAACTGTTAAACATTGCTAGCAATTTTTTGCCATAGTTCCATTAAAGGTATTATTGATTTTAACGTATAATTAAAAAGTAAACCTGAAATGAAAGGAAAAAAAAAAATGATTATTTCTATTGATTTTCATTACATTATTTAGAGCAATATTATTTAATTTTACATAATTATTTAATGTAATAAATAAATTATCTATCAGTATAGAAAAATGTAAAAAAATGGAATTAATCCTGCACGAAACTTCTATGTTTATTTATTTATTTATTTTTTGGCAGGATAATTAAACGAAGCACGCAATATGAACAAAGAAATATTTAAAGAAAATCTTTTGTAAACTGAACACAATTTCTCAATTTCTGAATTCCAATATATTATCATTTATCTTTATATATTTTAGGTAGACGTGTTTCAAGAAAAAAAAAAGACGTAAAAAAAGGAATATGAAAAGATTAAAAAAAGAAAAAAAAAAAAAAATCCTGGAAATAATTGCATTTATAAAAATATTTTATAAATAAAATTCGTTTTTACTTCCATTACCCGACTACCGTAGGTAATGGAAAAAATCTATTCGGTCCAAAAATTCGGTATCGAATTTTACTCAAATTTAGTTTAACGTCTCATGCTTAATCATGTTTTAATGTCTCCTGAGTCCAAAAATTAGTTTTTGTGAAACGATTAGATGTATGTATATGAGTGTGTGTATGCATATGTGTAGGGAATATTTTGACTATTATATCTCCGAAACTAATAAAGATAGAAGTACGATACTTCAGACTCGGGATGGGTCTGGTGTACACTGTTAAAAAACTGCAAATTTGCCGCCAGAAATTCTCTGTGATTTGAGAAAAAAATCGTAAATTACGGAAAAATTACGTTGACAAAACGTATTTTTCTGTAGTTACAGATAATTTCTCGCAGCAAAGTTTTTAACAGAGTACAATTGATTTTTCCCACTTTTGGTGAAAATTGGAAAATCGGAAGTAGGACTCTGTATCTCGAAAATGGCTCTAAAGATTTTCGTTAAAGTTGTTCTACAAACAGAAACAATCTATTAGATGTCCTTTTGTATAAAATAGTGGGTTAGTTCAGAAATATTGATAGGTGTTCTCTATAATTAGCGAAGATTCAGATCATGCAAGTGTGTTCCTTTAAAATCAGCTCTACGGATTTAATATATATATATATATATTAAGCATATTAACAACTTTAAAATTTGTATGTAAATTTGTATGTAATTTTTGTTTTCCGGTCAACAATTGAGTATGCCAAGTTTTACTAAAAGTCAGTATCTCAGAAACGGCTTGAATATTAATTCAAAAATCCTCTTTAGATAACCTTTCTCATGTATTAAGTGGTTGTTACAGGAGAATTAACAGCTATCCTGATTAGGTAGGTCAGTTTTAGATCACGGAAATTAGAATTTCAAAAAATCACTCTACAAACATTTTTTTTTCTTATTTTTTAACTCGTTTTGTAATTTTTTTATATATGTTTTTATACGTCTATCAGCCTTTCCTGACCCGAAAAATTTTAGGTGTCTGCTTTGTTAAGTAAATTTTATGTCTCCCAATCACATTATCCCCCATTATTGCATTAATAGGTGTAATACTGGGTAATTGAAGTCGAGTGATTGTTTCACATGAAATTATATATATATATATATATATATATATATAAAGAAAATCTGTTTCAAAAGCATTTAAAATAAAATAAGAAATAAAATATACTTTACTATCATTGATAAAAAAATTTTAAACACATTATTAAACAGGGTAGCTTTCTACAATGAAAGTTTAATAATACATACCTAATATGTTCGAGTTCACAAATTATATTTTTAACTGTTTTTTTTTTTTTTTTTTTTTTTTTTTTTTTTTTTTAAGCACACACCGATGTTGGTGTAGGAAAAAAAAAAAACTCGTAAAATTTTTCGTCGGATTTTTCGAATTTTTTATTTATTTTTATTATTTTTAATAGGGTAAGGTCACCAGTGGTTGACTCTTTTAGAGCAATCTCTGATGTTTTTAATGTTCTAGTCATGAGAAAATATTTTTGGAAATCTTAAGTTAGTACATATGGTATGAAAGACATTCAGAACCACATATATTTTAAAATATATACATTTGATAACAATTAGTATTATTATTATTTTTTATGAATTTTATTTGACACCCACTCAATGTTCCAGTAATTGACACTACCAGTTTTTAATTTTATCAGTAATTGGCACCCTATGTTCCAGTGTTTGACACTGGTAGTTATTCATTTTACCAGTTATTAGCACCCTATGCTCCAGTGTTTGACATAAAATATTAAAATTCTTGTATGTAAAATATATGATTTTCTTATTTTTCTTATTTTTTAATTACTAGTTTGTTGTTGGGCGACTAAGGCGCCCGTTGAAAAATAATCGGTTCATTTTATTTATTTCTCACTTTAAATAATTCATTTGCTAGCAAGCCCGTGCGAATTTTTATCTCTTTGTTTATCTCTTCGTTACCTTTAAAATTATTATATTATAGACGTCATTTTTTTCATATGCATGAGCAAATTTATTTTTATTTTATTTATTTATTTATTTATATTTATATATATATATCTTTTTTTTTTTTTTTTTTTTTTTCAAACGGGAAAGCATATTTCATTTTATGCTGAAAAACAAATGGCAACAATTAAAAATTGAAATGTATTTTAAAGCTTTTATTTTCATATTTTAATTAATTTTAAAAAATGTAATTATATATTCGTTACAAATAATGTACCAAATGAAAGGCGCAATTTTTTTTAATACGTCTGTTTAAACAGCTTATCGATCAGACAATTGCATTTTTTAAAATTAACTAAAGCATGAAAATTAAGAGACTGAATAAAAGGAAATCTCTTAAGCCTATCTCTTAAGCGTAAAGTGTGACAGATTACGTGAAGGATGAGGTTAACTATGTATGCTGATTTCGGGGTAGGAGTCAATTACTGGAGCACCTACCCTATATGTATACATATATTTGATATATATACGCTTGGGGTGTGTGAAAATTATAAAGTATGTGTAGTGTTCGCGAAGACCCCTTTAAAATACTACTACCTTACTGGAGAAATTACTATTGTTCTTAATATTCTAATTTGAAATTTCATGAGTTATTTTTTAAAATATACTTTTCTTACATGAGAGAGTATAACAAAATACCACGTAAGCGTGTATTACGAACTTTATATTCATCGTAAGGATGTGAGTGTTGTTTCAAATTCCATTTATATTGCTTGGAAGAACATCATTGGCTATAAGCATTATCTATTAGAATTTCGCTATTTGTTCAAAATTCAATATTTTCTTAACGTGAAAGAGAAACGAAAACATTTTCATACACAGACATTCTTAGGAATGTTTTGTAAGTAAACATACCGCACTAGTTTTAAGACATCATTTATAATGAAAAGGAATATAAATATTTTACTTTAAAAACTTCTTGAGCAATTCGAAATCGACGATTTTCTAAACAGTTCAAGATAAGTCAATATTTTGCATAAAGTTGCATTAGAGGGATTATTCAACTGGATATAATGTAAAATTCCAAGGAACTAAAATACGAAACCTATATCAATAAAATTTTAATGGCAGATTGGTATGGGATACATGTATGAAAGCGGGTGGTGCATTTCTGAGACTCAGTTCATTAATCTGTACAAAAATATAACATGAGCTATAGCAAAACTTCACGAGAAGAAATATAAGATGAGGAATGGTGATGAACAGAGTAAAATCAAGCAATTGCTTTTTTTTTTTTTTTTTTTTTTTTTTTTTTTAATTAATATTTTATTTGCCGAATAAAATTTACGAGATTAATTTCCCAGTGCCACAGTTCTCAATCAACTCTATAGTGAGTAAATCCTTCGAAAGCATTGTTAAGAACGCTTTTAAGGTTAGTTTACTTTAAAGGTTATTTTGTCAGTAATTTCACTGGAAGCAGTAAAATACAAAGAATCGTTCATCGGAAAAACACATATATATATAAGGTAAAGCTAGGAGTGATTGCGCGGTAGGAGAGAGGGCGCGTTAGGAAAGATTGCGCACGTAGGGGATCGACAGGAAGGATTATATTGGGCTCTCGGAAACTCCAGGTATTTCTACAATATTGATTGTATAGTGCCAACTTAAATGTGCATATTCATTGCTTGAACAGTCTAAGATTAAACGTGGTTATTTTGTCTCTTTTATAAAAAAGGGTTTGCTTACAGATTCAAAACACTTTCTAGGATTTTTTATAAAATGGTAGTATTACAAAATATTTTTTTTTTTAATTAAATGATTTCCCATGGACTCGTTTATAAATTTTACTTGGGGCGGTTGGTTGCATAATTTACAACAATGAGTCCAATGGTTATAGACAACGACAGATTTGGTCAACGAACAAGAAACCATTCAAACTGAAAAGGGACTTTATGAATTTTAAGTTAAACATATTGTCAAGTAACTAAATGTTACTTTGTATTATCTAGTCTTTTTTTTTTTTTTTTTTTTTTTTTATGTGCTTCTTTATTTCTTTATTTCTTTTCTTTTTGTTTTTCTTTAAATAAAAATGTTTAATCCTTTTTATTTTATTTTCTGTTTTTATTTTTTTATTTTTTTTTTATTCAGTTGGAATACCTACATATAATACAAAAATATTTGTTTACAAAAACCTTATACTATTGTCATTTAAGTGCAATTATCATTGTTAACAATGTAAATGTAACTAAAATTAAGCGCAATATCTCCTACCCATTTTCTCAATCTCTCTGCCCTATAAGGAGATATTGCGCAAAATAGCTCTCTTGGCTTTATTACAACTGTTGCTTAAATCGTAATATAACAACAAAATAGTAACGTAAATGCATATAGGATCAATTCAAAGCTATTCACCAACAGTTTAGCAAATAATTAAAAGTTAGATTTGTCATAACGTTTTGTTGAATTGTGCGCAAACTCTCCTAGCTTTACTTTACGCCAGAGACAGATAAGGTGTTAATAGTAATAATAATAATAATAATAATAAAAACATATTTGCCACACAATGTGCACGCATGGCCTTATTAAAATCATTTTCTTAAAAGAGTAACGTTAATGATTGCAAAATATTTTGTGACATTTTTCTAAAATCTGATAACATGCATGCAAAATTATCCTAATTGCATGCTGCTGTCATTCAAGGAAATACCAACCAGTACAGCGCTACTACTATCTGTTTTTTTTTTTCGTTTATATGGCGTAGAAATTTTTATTTTATTTCATCTGTGAAAACTGCCATACATTTTTTTTAATGATTTCTGTTAGGTATACTTGATTCATTAATCTTCCAATTAATTTGCATATTATAAAAGATATATTCTTTAAATGGATGTAAAAAGTAATTTTGCATTACTTTTTTTATTTATTTTGCATATTATAAAAGAAAACAAAATATCTTAAATTCATTTTCGTATGTGCATGAACTGTTTAAATACATGTATAACATATTTTTGATTTTTTTTCAAAAAATCCATAACAATCCATTTTTCATAAAGATAATCTCTTTTAAACAGTATTATTTTGTAAAAATCTTAAAAATTCACTGAAGGAATTTATAATTATTTATTTATAATATAATGCGTAATGCGAATAAGACGTTAAGGCTCCTGATCTGCAAATCCACTAGTTTAAGAATATATCATTTTATGTCTACAACCAATTTCATACTCCAAAAATGATATTTAGCTATCAAAAAGTACTTATAAAAGTTTTTATTTATTTTACATTTTCTCATCAACCGTTTAAATAGTTTTAAGTGTGCCAAGATACAATTTATATGTATACATATACACTTTACCATCATTATTTCATTATTTAGAGGAAATGTGTTTTCCTTGGACAGCGATAATCAAAAGAAATGTAATTAATTATTTATGAAAAGTTCGTGCTCTTTTTTATAATGATACGCACGCAATATAAGAGAACAAATACAGAAGCATAATAATAAGATTTTTTTTTTTTTTTTTACCGCAGCACAATTTTGGTACTAAAAAAGTGTGTAATCATATAACAATGTAAATTTGTATTACGACTATTTGAAAATAGTATAATTAAAAGAAAGTATCAAGAAGAATGTATAAGCGCTATTATTTTTTCTTTTCTTATGTAATTAAATGATTTTTTTTTCTTTTTTGTGATGGTCGCATGCAAAACATTTCTTCAAAAAAACATAAATACGATTTATCCTTTTTTTTTTTTTTTTTTTTATTGTTAATGAACAATAGATTCAATCGTTTTAACACGCATTCTTTATCTGTTATTTTTCGCAATAAAGTTTCAATGTGTATAATATCCGGATGTTTTACTTTTAAAAAAGAAAAAGTACTTCAAAGTATAAGGAATTTTCCGTGTACTATATTTTCGAAAAAAATTTCCACATTTCATTTTATTTTTTGATTTATGGAAATAAGTCAAATTTTCCCCAAAACCTTCGTGCCTAGCGTTATTATAATTTTCTTCCTGAACAAGTAACTTTTATAAACGTAAAATATTTTGTAATAGTTTTTCTAAAATCACTATATATATGGTAATTTATCCCCTTTCATCCTCTCTCCCTCTGTTATATGCCGTCACTGCATTATTGCCTATTATGTCATCCATCCTTTGTATGCGCGCGCATCTGATTCTCGTCAGGGGACTACTAGCTGTTTAAGAGGAAAGATGTTCCTCCCTTTTGTAAGAATTAATGTTTTCTTTTAATTGTTAAATGTCCCTTGTCCTTTTTATTTTATGCTGTAATAAACGTTTTACTAATGTCCTATGGCCTAAAGTATCTTTGTCCATACACATATACATATGTGTGTGTAAAACTAAAGGGGAAAAATGATGAAAAAAAAAAAAAAAAACTTAATATTAAGAAGATAAATTTCAAAAACTGAAAATAAATGTAATTTCTATAAATCTCTCTCTCTCTCTCTCTCTCTCTCTCTCTCTCACTCTCTCTCTCTCTGTGTGTGTGTGTATTTATATACATACATTCGGTAACAAAAGTCTCCGAACACGAGCAAAAATTCCTATGTAAAAAAAAAGTACATTTAATACAGTTTTGTTAAATAAATCCTTGTCGGATCCTGTTCTTAGTCAGTCTAAAAATAGGATTCGTCAAGGATTTATTTAACAAAACTATATTAAGTGTACTTTTTTTTTACATATGAATTTTTGCTGGTGTTCGAAGACTTTTGTTACTGACTATATATATATATATATATATTAACAATGATAAAAATATAATGAATATAATGAGTGATATTTATTTTCAGTTCTTAAAATTTATTTTCTAAATATTCAGTTATTTTATATTTCCTTTTCATCATTTTCCCCCTTTGTTTTATTATTATTATTATTATTTAAGTGATAATTTGGTATAATAGCTACATTTAACTTTTACTGTATCTACAAAGGTTTGATGTATAGATTAAGGCCAGTTACGCAGGACTTCTTAGGCCTGGGTGGTGTGCCTTCTATAGAAGTCTACCAGATAAGTACTAATTATCCCGAGTTTTGGAAAAGAACCAAAATTTTAGCTATAAAAATACCAATTTTAATTTCGTTGAAATAGTATTTTGAATTTGTTGAAATTGCAGTTTGTCTCACTCTTCTAAATTCTACTGTAATATCCATACCTATCCATGCAAAATATTCATCAAATAAGGAGAACATGAATGGAGGATAGGAATGGAAGATATGAATAAGGAGACAAAAACTAAAATAAGATGGAAAGGTAAAAATTTTCTTAAATGAATTAATAAATAAAACATTACACAAATAAAATTATTGATACCTAGTTCCTTTAATTCTGTATGAAATATGCCATTGAAATATCCAATAGTTGATAAAGATATATGCTTGTGTCCCCACGTCTTTGAAAAAAATATATATATTTACCCGGGAAATTCGTACATTAAACACACACCCCACTATTTCTTCGCTAAATATAGAATAACATTGCAAGTTATATCTAGATTGGCCATTGAACGGGATATTGCCCATCTGTTGTTCCGTTATATTCCAAATTCCTTTTGAAAAGCATAAGTTTCTGTTTAGATATCAAAAGGTTAAGAACTATTGATAGTCATGCATGGTGAATAAAACATTAAAGCTTAGTGTAAACAGTTTGTTTCGAATCAATGATTTCTGTTGCAGCTGTTACCATAAATACGGGGCATAATTATTTCTCTAATAACGCTTGGTTTATGCTAAATAGAAGACTTTCTCAAAAGTTATTAACCTTGGTCGATATAGTACTGTTCGTTAGGAAAAAATTTCAAAGATTTGAAACATCTGCGAGAGTGTACATGATTCATATTCTGAGGTACAATCAGAGTTCAAGACGGCATTCACATTTGGTTCAGGATCCATTAGTTTTCTAATAATGCATTCCTTCATAAACATATTGAGTAGTAATCATAATAAAATTTTAGCATTTTTATGGTTAATATTGCTTAATAAATAGCACAGTCCTGTGAGATCATATTTTCTTTTCTTTTTTTTTTCACTGTGTTGGATGTTTCTAATTTGTTTTGATACGGTGAATTCATACAACACCTCCTGTAATAAATACAACACCTCCTGCCATAACATTCATACAACAATTCATACAATACCTCCTGCCTTCGAGCTGAGCTCTACGTCATGGAAGATCGGCCGATTTTATCCAATCAACACTTCATATGATACATGTTGGATCGTGGGGATTGGATAAAATCGGCCGATCTTCCGTGACGTGGAGCTCAGCTCGGAGGCTTTATTACAGGTGGTGTTGATTCAGATGTGTTGGTCTCTTTCTTCATATCTCCTAAAGATTTTTCAGAAAGTAAGGATGAAGAACGGCAAATTCCACACGGAGACTGTAATAAATTTATAATTATATCTATATAAAATAAATTAAAACAGACTATGATTCTAGATGCAATTTTAAAATAAAGGATATTTTTTTTCAATTTTTATCATCTCATAGATAACCCCGTAAAGTGGGCACTTTGGCGTCGAAAAATAGATGCCAAAATTGAAAATAAAGTGGTATAAGTCATCATTTTCAAAATGCAATAATTCAGCGAGATTTTCTCTTAGACAGATGATTTTTGTTTCCTTCTCAGAGCGAGGAGAATATTTTTCTAAATATAAGTAATATGATAGGAAGAACCGTATATATATATATATATATATATATATATATATATATATATATATATATATATATATATATATATATATATATATATATATATATAATCGTATTTCAATATATATACAGCCCCTTGTACAAAAATAAAATACCATATTTGAAATCTACTCTTAATTTGCACTAATTTTGTAAGTGGAGGTATATTTATATCTTTGTAAGTTTATAAAATAATCTCTTTGACATGTAATTGGAATCACACGGCATATATTTATACGATTTTTTTTTTCATATATTGTCAGGTTAAAAATTTAGAAGAAATGATATCACAATACTACCAGTAGAACTATTGTCCTGAAATCTAATCCGCAGCAACTTAGGTTAGGGTCCAACAAAATAATAAGTTTGGTTAACTTTTGTGCAATGGTTCGTGAGATACAGCATCCACAAAATTTGTGACACACACACAGATATACAGACAAGCGGACATTTTCTATAAGCAGTCAAATCGTGTTCAGGACAACTCAAATTTTGAAATTCTGTCGAAAATTGGAGTTTCACAAAAAGTTTCACAAATCCAATACATTTTTCTTATATGTATAGAAGAAAGTAAAAATATGGGGTGAAATAATCTTGTAATCTATGCTCTCTAATTGTTTCATAGCTTGTATTGCATGTAACATTAGCCATATCGTAGAGTTAAAATAAATAAATAAAATAAAATAAATAAAAAAATAAACAGTGTAGTATTGATATTAGAAAATACCAATTATATCAATTATTAGGAGAGAAATGTTGATTTATAGAACTTCCATTCGTATAATATATATATATATATATATATATATATATATATTGAATATATATATAATATATTGAAGAATATTGTCATTAAGCACACAACCATATCCTGTCCAAGATATTAAAATATTTTTTTTTTTTTTCTCTTATTTAAAAACCATTTTATTTTTATTTTTTTTAAATTCTCAAGAATAAACAATTAATTTTGAAGGAAAAAAAAAAAAACAGTTTAAAAGTGAAAAAAAATAATACTTAGTTCATTTAATATATATAAAAAACTACTAGGCAGAAATACTTTCTGAATAAATATTTTTCTCAAAAATATACCGTAAGATTTATTGCTCAAGAAAATTGCGGAAGTTTGAAAAGTTTTTTCAATACATTTTCAGTCAAGTTAATTAGATTTATCGGATCAACGTTTCAAATACCTTTTAAGTTTTATAAGAAACTTGAAATTAATTATATTGCTCTTTTATGCTATATAAATATTTTGTTAAAAAATTAATAAATTTAATTTTATTCAGAATTCATTATACTTTAAAACAACCCTTTCACATAGTAAAATAATTAGATTTTAGTACTTTTAGTTTATCAATGGATGATGTTTTATTAGAAAAGCTTTTTAAAGTTTAAATTAATAATTTTATTTATTTATTTATTATTATTATTATTTTTTTAATTTGCTGTGTTATCCATACAAGTGCCATTTTGAAAAACGTATTTTTGTTGTAGTTGTTTGGGAATATAGCTATAAAGCATTATAGATTGTTATTAAATTATTATAATTTTATTAAGTTTTTAAACATTTAGATATTAATTGAACTAAACATAATTAATATTTCTGAAGTAAATAATTAAAATCAATGTTAGGTTAAGAAGTAAATATTAAGTAAACCATTGCAATAATGATTTAAAAATGATTTAAAAATTAGACCTGAGTGATTTTCAATATATATATATATATATATTGACTGACATATTAAGAATAATTACACACATATTTACATATTTATTTTGTGATAATAGAAAATCATCTGGTGAAATGAATAAAATAGTCCATGATGGAGAAAGGTGCAATCGCCGGCATGTTGTTGCCTACAATGAAGAATGCTTGGCGAAATGCATTGTTTGGAATCTTTACACAGAGAAAAAAATATATATACCGCCTTCATCTAAAATTAATAAGCGGTCATTTTCTAAATCCCTAAACTAGAAATAAAGATTTCCAAGCTATGCGTATAATGCACGCCAATAATCTGAATAGACGAAATTATGAAGAATTTCTAGTCTATATATATCTAGACTGTCAAATAATATTCTTAATGTTTTGAATATTACGAATCCGTTGTATTACGAGAAATTCGCGTTTGATTTTCTAGAATCAGGTCATAAATCAAGATTATAGTTGCTAAAACTCGCTTCTTGTATTTGTATTTATTTGCAGATAATTTTAAATAAGTTTGATCTCTATAATATAGGCAAACGCTATATAATTATAATATGGATTTCTAGAACTCGCTTTCAAATTGGACTAGAATTTATAAGGATGACAAGGAACTGTTTATAGTACAGCCACAATTTAAATTCTAGATGTCAGTTACAGAATTTTTTCTAGTGTATTATATCTAAACTATCCTAAACGAGTGATTTTGCTTATTAACCATAGGTGAAAATTTAAGACAATTATTATCTTTTAATTTTACTGGAGTTCTCTTTAAAACTAACGACAAAAATCTCGCTATAATCTTGTGAATTGGGATTACGGGCTGCTAGTTTTAATAAGGTTATTTAAACATTAAAATTTTAATAATAAACATAAAGATGGAAAATGTTTGTTACTTTTTTAAATAACTACCTATGAATTATCATTAAAAATATCCCTTAAATATTCAAAATTATTACTCATCTAAATGAGCTAAGTCCTCAAAAGAAAAGTAATTTGACAAAAATAATTCAAATGTAAAATAAGTAGATTATAAAAAATATTGATGCTAAACATAGTTATCATAATGTAAATATGAAATGCAAATTTAAGAAAAAAAAAATAATAATGCAAATAATGCAGAAATAAGAAATAATTCAACATTAAGGTGTTGCATGCGTTAAGGCAATAAAAAAATATAATAAATTATTATTATTATTATTATTATTATTATTATTATTTATATATTTATTCAAATTTTTGAGCATACAAAGTTATATTTATTCAAAATTTTCAGCATGCAAAAGTTCAACATTTAAAAATTATTTTATAAATATTTCAGTAAAAGTTTTGGAAAATTCAATCCGTTTCGGAGTCCATTCAAAAAAGCAGTGCATACTATTTCTCAAGAAATAGCTGGTCCATCTTATTTAAATTTTGCACACTTCTTGAAAATCTTCTCGCTTTCAAATCACAATTATATTAGGAGTCAAATTCAGTGTTAAAATAAATAAATAAATAAATAAATAGGTAGATAAATAAATTACAATTAATAACACATTATAATGGTAAATGTCATTGAAATAATTCTGATAAGAATTATAGGCTACGTGTAACTAGGATATTATATTAATACTCTAAACTACATTTGGAAGCTAATATAATAATAATAATAATAAATCATTTATTAATGCATCGAATTCTGCAATAATTCTTGTAAAACAGAAACTAAAATTTGTTTGGAAAAGTAATATAGATATTTCTTTATTAAAAGGGGAAAAAATAAATTTCTTTATAAAATAATAATAATAATAATAAACATTCCAATATTTCACTAAGGATATCTTCATCATGATGCTCTTAAAGTTCTTTCTGGTTATTTATACTAAAAATCTATAACAGATTCTAGATTTTAAACAAACTTCATTGACAATTTTATGCACTATCAGCAATGAATTATTAATATTGAAATTTCAATTGCCTATGCCATAAAAATGATAATACTATAGAAACATTCCTTTCTAGCTCTTCACACAAGACTGAATTCTCATCGAATGATTTCTTTTCTTTCTCCCGCTTGAGAAGTAATTCTTCCAAGAAATTTTCATAGAGGGAAAGCATTTAAATAGAAATGAGGACTTTTAACTTAAGTGAGACTTTATTGTTCTTCCCCGAATAGCTTTAGCTTTAAATCATTTTCATAGATGTGTGAGTGTGAGGGGGGAGGGGGGGCCATACACTCTGAACAATACGCTCACGGATTAATCGTGGATACGCTGTAAAGAGAACATCCTTTCCATACGCCAGTAAATTTCTGTGAAGCAGCCGGGAGCTGGGTTTCGTTATGCTTCAGGCAAGTGTTGTAAAATACTCGATATCAAAAAGAAAATGAGAGACTGCTCCTTGAATATATTTACAAAAAAAAATTTCAAGTTTTTCATCTCAATCATGACGGCAGTGTAGTTGTCAGGGTCCAGTAAACGACTCTAGACTAGACGCGTGGTGACGTGATCTATAGACAAAAAACCACATGAAAGGAAATGTGAATAGAACCCAGCTTGCTTCAGGTCTGAGCCAAGCTCAAGGCTCCTATGAGATTTAGTCAGCCTAGGCTGAACAAAGATGAAAATGTCCGTCTAATATCCTATCTGGTCTCCTCTTACCCATTAAAGAAATTCTCTGTCTATATATATGTATATACATATACTTAATTCAGTAGTGTAAGTTTCTTTAAAGATGAAAATATCTCCTTTCTTTTTTATATTTAATTTTTGAAGTGTTATTAAGTTCTTAGAATGTCGAAAATTTAAATATTTTTTTTTCTAAAAATTAAATAAATAAATAATTAAATAGATAAATAAATAAATGAATAAATAAATCATTTTTTCCTTCAAAGTATGGGAAAATTGAAGTTATATTTACGAAATGTTTTTTTGATATACTTCTAAGTATTTCAAACACTTTGGTTTATAATTTTAATTGTTGAAGGTAGGAGAAAGAAAAAACATGCAATTGGCATTTTTATACACATTTCATAAATGCATGCTCATCTCTATATAATTTGCTAAAGCATCAGCCAAAAGTTTTAGAGATTTATCTGAGAACGTAACGCCACTGGTGACCAAAAAGCAATAATATATATATATATATATATATTATTTTGTTAGGTTGATTTCTTTAGAAATCGACCTATTGCAATCACTTCCTTTATCTATCTATCTATCTATCTATCTATCTATAATGAAAATTTTGCCATCACGATAAATCCCGAAATGATACTAGAAATAGAACCAAATTTGGACAGTGAACTGATCTTATAAATATCTTGGATGAGTTCGTTAACCAAGTTGCTCCGACTTTTAGTTTTCAAATGGCAGCCACTTGAAAATTTCAAACCGACATTGTAAAAAGCATATTTAAAGCAAGGTTTGCTCGAATTTTGTTGTAAATACAGGCCACATAAGGGTCTCAATGAAGTTTATTAATGAAGTTCATCCGCCATTTTTAATAAAGTGGCAGATATTTTAAGTTAAGTGGGACCACTTGAAATCAGGCTACCACTTGAAAATTTAAAATCACTATAACTTCCGAAATAATACTCCAAATCGAACCAAATTTAGACAGTGTTTTAATTTATCTTATAAACATCTTAGATGAGTTTATTAACCAAGTTGCTCCGCCATTTTGTTTTCAAGTGGAGACCACTTGAAAATTTTTAATTCAAATTGTAAAAAGCGTATTCCGAATTTGTTTGAAATTTGATGTAAATATAAGTAGATTTAACAGGGAGCAGCCCCCGCTCATCACTCTTGGAGCGATGTAGAGCGCGTCTAAGGGAACTACTCGCAGTTTATTGAAAAACTCAAAAAAAAAAAAAAAAAAAAAAAGAAAGAAAAAGAAAAAAAGAAAAATACAAAATTCGCCAGGCCCAATCCGGCCTAAGCCGACAGTGGGCGATTATTCAGAAGCTAAAATTGCCGGGCTATGCCCCACGCGACAGATGGCATGAAGTATACGAAAGGACCACATAAGGGTCTCAATGAAGTTTATCAATGAAATTTATCCGTCATTTTTAATAAAGTGGTAGATATCTTAAGTTAAGCGGGGCCACTTGAAATCACTCTACCACTTGAAAATTTAAAATCACAATAACTTCTGAAATAATACTCCAAATCGAACCAAATTTGGATAGTGTCTTAACTTATCTTATAAATAACTTAGATGAATTTGTTAACCAAGTTGCTCCGCCATTTTGTTTTCAAGTGGAGACCACTTGAAAATTTCAAATTCAAATTGTAAAAACATATTCCGAATTTTTTTTTTTTTTTTTTTTTGATGCATACATAGATTATACAAGTGTCTCATATAACTTTATTAATGAACTTTATTCGCCATTTTTAATAAAGTAGCGGATATTTTAAGTTAAGCGGGACCACTTGAAATCAGGCTGCTACTTGAAAATTTAAAACCATGATAACTTCCGGAATAATACTCCAAATGGAACAAAATTTGAACAGTGTCTTCACTCATCTTATAAATATCTTAGATGAGTTCGTTAACCAAGTTGCTCCGCCATTTTGTTTTCAAGTGGAGACCACTTGAAAATTTCAAATTTAAATTGTAAAAAGCGTATTACGAAATTGTTTGAATTTTGATGTAAATACAGACCACATAAGGATCTCAATGAAGTTTATTAGTAAACTATATCCGCCATTTTTAATAAAGTGGCAGATATCTTAAGTTAACCACTTGAAATCAGGCTCCCACTTGAAAACTTAAAATCACGATAACTTCTGAAATAATACTCCAAATCGAACCAAATTTGGACATGGATGTTATCATATAATTATCTTGAATGTTTTCACTGGTCAACTTGTCCTGGCGTCTTGTTTCTAAGTTCCAGCCACTTGAAAGCACACTGCCACTTGAAAATATGCCATCACGATAACTTTTAAAATACTAAACTGATTCAAATAAAAGTTGGATAGTGAACTTATGGTTCAAATATCTAGGATAAGTTCACTTGGTGATTTGATCCGCAATTTTATGTCCAATTGGCTGCCACTTGAAAAATTTTTAATATAGCAACTTTAGTAATAGAGAATCAATTCGCATGAAATTTGGGTAGTGGATTTATCCTTCAAATATCTCAGATAAAATAGCTGGGCATCTCACTCCGCTTTTTTTTCCAAGTGATGCCACCTGAAAATTTCTTATGACGATAATTTTTGAAATACTGATTTAATTTGAACTAGAACTGGACAAAGAACTTATACAAGTATACTGGATTATTTAGCTGGGCAAGTTGTTTTGCCATTTTGTTTATAAGTTGCAACCACTTAGACTGCCACTTGAAAATTTGCCATAAAATTAACTTTTGAAACACGGCACTGATTTAAACCACAGTTGGACAGTGAACCTATGCTTCAAATATCTTGGATGTGTTTACTGGGCAACTTGTTTCACTGTATTGTTTCCAACTGGCGGCCACTGGAAAATTTCTTATCACGGTAACTTTAGAAATACTTAATCAATTCAAATCAAAGTTGAAAAATGGATTTATCATTCAAACAACAAAAATCTAGAAAATTCACGTAACTCGTGAACCAATCACATTACTGCGTCCACCTTTGGTATATCGATAATAAGTATTTTCTCGCCAAAAGTCGCCAAAAAAGTCGCCATAGGGGAAAAGTCGACCAATTTAGCGCCAAATCCATTACCTGCGTTGCTGGATCTTTTTAATGCGTTTTTAAGGAAAAATTGGGCTATTTTAATGCTAAAACAAGCTAGAAATGCAGAAAACTAACATTTTATCAACTTACTAAGCCTCTTTGAAAAAATTTCTACAAAAAAAAAATATTCTCAAATTTGAAACGATATTTTAGATGAGGAACTTTCTCTGCCATTTTGATCGAAGTGCCAGCCACTTAATTTTTCAACACGATGACTTTTGAGATTTTGAATTAATTTGAACTATATGTGTACAGTAGACTTATCTCACAAATACATTTCATATATTTGTCAACTTAACTCACCATTTTCTTTCCAAGCGCCGGCCACTTGGAAATTTTAAATTCACATAAGAAGGTATTTATGAACCGATTTGCTTAAAAATCCATATGTGCATACCTACATCAATATTTCTACCAAGTGCATTAATAATTTGTAGCCGCCAATTTGAAACAAAATGACGGCTACTTGATAAGGAAAAAGAAATCAACCTACCCTTCCGAATAAGCCTGAAGGACTTGTTTTTGTTTTACATTTTATTGCTTTACAAATGAAGTGCACTTAAAAAAAAAAAAAAATCCCGTAAGATTACGGGGAAAGCTCGGCAGCAGAGATTCCAGACAAAGTCCGTAAAATGAAACGCTTAGACCGTAAATTAAGTATATAATAACCTTAAACTACGTTACATATAAAAAAAACTTGTCTCAAAACAAGTCTGCGTCATTTACTACATTTAAATTAATTTAAATGTTTATGTAAAATTTTTTCTACATTCTGTCTTTCTGTGAAAAAAAAAAAAGAAAAGAAAAAACAAATATATATATATATATATATATCTTCTTTTATTTTCACATATTCAGTAAAGTAATTTACTTATTATAATTGGCAATAAATATAATTGGTTATTTTTCTAAAAGAAAATTGAAAAGGAAAATGTCTCGATTTTAATCTTTGTTTATTATTTAAAGTGGTTATTGTTAAAAACAGATGCCATTCTTATCATTTTTTTAACAGTTAATTGTAATATTTTTCCACTCATTCTAGCTTCTTTACTTTTTCTTGGAACTGAAATATGTTGTATTTAATAGCGTAGTTACAATTTTTAGCGTATGTTTTTTAAAATTAATTAATTTTGAACTTTTTTTCTTTTTTACTAATGTTTGTATTTAAAATTTTAAATATTTTATTATTTGTATTTTGTATTACAACAGAAATAAAATCAAAATAATAATGTTGCTCATAAGTCCAACTGCATAATAATTATTATTTTAAACAAAACTCAAATTTTGAGTTATCTTTTATTATAAATAATAATTTAAGGCATATTTATTTTAATAGAAAAACTTGAAAATATATATTTATATTTATTTTTCATATATTTAGTACTGGTTATTTATTTTTCTATTTTAATGCGTTATCATCATATTATATCTAAATTTTATGTAATAATAAAATTGATGCAGCTTGTATCATTCAAAATAAATACGAAAAAAAAAAAAAAAAAAAAAAAAAAAAAACTAAAATTTACTCTGTTTGCAAAATATTTGTTCGTTTGACTGGGTTCGCAAAGTTCCTAATATTCCACGCTAATTTTATTATATTGTTGCCACTATTTTAAAACAACCATTTTTTAAATAATATTTTAGCCTTAAAATATTCAATACAAATTTATTTTTGATGATAGAAATTTATCTTAGATGAAACGTTTTTGTTTGTCAAGAAAGTTACATAATCAGATAATATTCGCATTCTGAATTTTAAATGTTAATTCGCCCGCAGTAAATATTATATATGTACACTGAAAAACTATTGAGCCAAAACTACGAAGCAAAACACGCAGATGTAATTCGACCAGTTTGGAAAATAATCCTACATTTAATACTCAGATTGACAAGTAAAATTTACAAGTCAGACATCTCATAATGTATTTTGTAGTCGTACATGTTGGCGCTGTAAGCAGCTCTTTGTTGTTGACACAAACAGCATCAAGACTTCAAAGAGGCGGTTTGATTGAACAAACAGATAATTAAGCTTATTAGGCGAAGTGATGTAATTGCCGGAAACAAATGATGCAGAGACGACAAAAAAGTCGTCACTGTAAATCTTGACGTCAGTGGGTTAACAAATTGAAAAATAAAATAAAATCTTACGATCAAGAAACGGGCACCTCGTTTCGAAAGACAATATTTTATTTCGTCAAGTAAAAAATATGTCATGAGTCTATAAAAATAGAAACTAATCTGTAAAAAAAAAAAAAAAATGGTATATATAGAATAATATCTTAAAGGTAAGTAATACATTAATCAATTAAAAATTACTAAGACTATTTTCATTTTTTTTTTTTTTTTTAACTTATTTCAATAGTTTAAACAAAATAATTTTGTTGAATTCAGACGTAGAAAAATCAATAACAGTTATTTCAAGATTGCACGTAAATATATAGTTTATGCTTGAAAGAGAAAATTTATATGTAAATATTTAATTATAATGTTATATATATATATATATATATTTGAAATATAACATTTCCTGTGAGTTTCGCATTTTTTTTTTCAAGTGTTTCATGTGAATTATTATTTTTTCTTTCATTTTAAGTATGTTTAGATCGATAAAATAATTACAAATAGCGCCATCATGTATTTTTGCCATCAGTTGTTTGATACTTTTAGTAAACAATCTAATTACCTACAGGAAGTTCTTAATGAAATAATGGCTGCTATTAAGTTGAATAAAGAAATATTTATTATTTTTCTTTTATACATATATATCATGAAAATTTTGTTTATGCTTCATTCATAATTACCGTGCTTCCGTTCTTCGGTAACAGATGTTTACTTCTCGAATATTTTACAGCATTGAAAGATTCAGGAGGCAATACATTATTTAGATGCAGGAAAAGTCATTATAATGATTATTTTTTTAACGAATTCATTATTGGTTGCATTATTTTTATATCAATTAAAAAGAATATATTTTATATTTTTTATTACGCGGGTAAGGATGGCAAAACTGTATTATTATTATTACTAGCAAACCCGAGCGGAATTTTCGCATTTTATTTCTTTTCTTATTTACCTTTAAAATTTGAAACCTATAAGTATTATACCAATTTCACCACCTAATTAAAACTTTAATTTACCAGAAGCCAAATTATTATTATAACCAAATAATACTGTGCAATAGTGAAACTAGAATCATTCAAAGAATAGTTTAAAAAAAAAAAAGAAATCATGGTTGACGACTCAGTTTTCATACTTCCGCAGGCAGTACAGTTTTAGTAAATACCCCCATGAGGGTTTTTTAATTTTTATCGCCATGAATGCAATGATATTTTATTTATTTTGGCGTAATAAAAAAAAAAAAAAAAAAAAAAACTTTTTTGATTGCTTTTTTTAGTCAATTTCTGATAATAATTCATATTCTGTTTATATCTTTAAAATATTGCTAGGTTTGAAATGACGCTTGCAAATATTCTGAAGCAATAACTTTTAAAAACACATTTTCCATAAAATAATGTCATCTTACAAATGTCGTCATGTTTTCTTTTTATCTTGAGCTGAGTCCGCGTGATTAAATATTGTTCACTTTTAAATATTATTTTTTATCCTCCCGTATTTTAATAATTTCACCGCTATCGTATCGTTTCGTCAAAAATTATTTGGAATTGGTCCACGTTAGAGAAATATTATATAGATTATCATTAGTAGTAGTAGAAGTAGTGTTCTCTGAACATATACTATGCATAAAAAGTAGTATATCATTAAAAAAATATCTGATTATCACCGTAAGTTCCTGCCTAATGAATTCTAATGAGCAACAAAACGACTGTAGAACGACGTCCAAATTCCAAAGACACCCCAAGCAGCACCGAAACGTTCTCTGAACGTTCAAAAATAGTTCTGCAGACACGTTCTAAGAACGTTCCCTTTGAACGTGTTATAGACGTCTATTTGTCCATCTTGAAGACGTACAATAGTACGGTTCACGGAACGTTCAATGAACGTGTAGCTATCACCATCGGTGTTATAGAAGCGTCCAGAGAACGTTCTATGTATACGGTCTCAGAACGTTCTAAACGTTTTTAGAACGTTTTCAAAACGTTATACACATTTTCAGAACGTTCTAGAAAACGTACTGTAAACGTTCTAAAATAGTGTAGAAACGTTCTGAAAACGTTCTATACACACGTTCTCACAACGTTATGTAAACAATTTTTGAACGTTCTTTGAACGTGCTAAAAATGTATTTTATGTATAATAAAATGGAAGAACTCGCAACAATTCTTTCGGGTCGAAAGAAGACACGAACCTTCGTCAGACGAACATACTAGGCACGAGTGCTGCAAATACAAGAGCTACGTTGCAGATTTTTTGCAGCACTCGTGCCTACTTTGTTCGGTTGATGAAGGGTTGTGTCTTTTCTCGACCCGGAACAATTGCTTCGAGTTCTTGAATTTTATAGTGTCTGTTATTTACTTATTTTTTCTTTTCTTTTTTTTTTTTTCCTTTCTTTTTTATCTACTTTTCTTTTTTTCTTTTTGTGTAGTTTTTCTTTTATCTTTTTATTATATTTTTTTTCATATATAATTGTCTTAGTATAATAAAATTTTACATAGATGCATTGAAATATGGTATAACAAAAGATCAAGTATTTTGAATATTCTAGATAAATATTTGAATTCAAAAACAAATAAAAAAATAAATTCAAGTTCTGGAATATTTTGAAAAATTTTAAGATAATATGCCCCCTGGAAATTAATTATTATTCCCTCCTAGATTTTGCATCATTATAATTTAACAATGGAATATAACCATATTTGGAAATTAATTTTAATAAGTTAACGGCCCTCTTCACTTACCGTCGCCGGTAGCCCGAGCCAATGTTATTCTATGGGAAAATTTTCTTTACAAATAACTTATTATCTAATACATAATTTTAAATTCTGTTTTCACATTCAGAAAATTTCCAACTGTTAAATTGACGGACCTTTTTTGAAAAAATATTTTTTTTAATTTTTAATATTTTATTTTGAAATTGCAAAATGAAAAAAATTCACATATTGAAAATTCGTATTTTGCAGCTTCGAAGTAAAATATAAAAAATTAAAAAAATAATTTTTTTAAAATGGTCCGTCCATTGAACAGCTGGGAATTTTCATAATGTGAAAACAGAATTTAAAAATATGTATTACTTAATAAGTTATTTGCAAAGAAAAAATTCCCATTGAATAACATTAGTTCGGCTTCCAGCGGCGGTGAGTGAAGACGGCCCTTAAGCAAAAAATTTAAAAATATTTATGTCTAAATTTTGGAACTTACTGCAAACTTTTAGCATTCAAACACAAAAGTATTTTATTAATTTTTAAATTATCAATGAAATCTCAAATTAATGCCCAGATATGTTACGTATTCTATTTTTAAACTATAATAATGCACAATCAATGAAAAACAAAAAATAAAAATTAGTTAAAACAAGTACACAAGTGTACAAAATTTAAACAATAAACTGTTTTCTCGTTTTCTATTTTTTTTCCACATAATTCTTAAACAAATAAACACATAAGTATAAAATTTGGATAGTAGGTTTTTTAAAATACCATAAATCGAATTTTATATAACTTTAGCATAAGTAATAATTGTTAAACTAAATATCAGTAAATTTTTCTCAAAAGTAAACATTGAAAAAATGAAAAATTTCAGCAATTTTAGAAATGCGTTAGATTAAAACCGTATATTTCTTCATGTCGTCAATTTTTTTTTTTCTTCTTTTTTCTTCATTTTATCGCGTGTGAATATTTTTTTTTTTTTTTTTTTTAATTTTACATAGAAATATGAAAATCGTATAAGGCGTTCATTATTAAATTATTTATCGACGTTTTTATTATTCTGGTGATGATCACAGTTTATACAAATTAGCAATTATTATTATTATTATTATTATTTTCAAAAATTCCGTTATTAAAGTAAAAGAAAAGTGAACATAGAAAGTAAAACGAGGATTTTGTTTAGCATTTGAGGAATGTGCGTCTTCGCTTGTCTATAATGCATCATTAACACAATTTTTCATTAAGTTTTCTTTGCTAAAATTGTTGAAATTTTTAATTTTTTCCAAAGCTTACTTTAGAGAAAAATGAATAATTATTAGTTTAAAATTATTACTTATTCTAAAGTTATGTAAAATTCGATTAATGATATGATAACGAACATGATATCCAAATTTTATGTCCATGTGTTTATTTGTTTAAAAGTTATGCATAAAAGAAGAAAATGGGAAAGCAGGTTTGTTTCTTTAATTTTGAACAGCGGTGTATTTTAAATACGTTTAAAAATATAAAAAATAAAAATTATTATTATTATTTTGTTTTTTTATTTAAATAGATTACGTGAAATTTACTTAATATTGTCATATTTCAAATCATGCGTATGCGAAATTTATTTAAATTATTGGTTTTGAATTTATAAATTTTACATACACATGCAGTGAAATATAACAGTATAAAATGTGGTGAAACATTTTGAAAAATAAATAATTAACTAAAAGTTTATTCTGTAAACAAATAAATAAATAAAAATAAAATAAATAAACTTCAAAATTTAAAATATTCAGCAATATTAAGATTCACCTTAGTAACTATTTCTTTTTTAATACTTCTCCCTGCTTTTACATTTCTACAGTGTAATGTAAAATGTAATGTCAAATCATGCATGATCAAATCCTTTATATATTTCTTTAACGTGGATCAGTTGCAATTAATTTTTGCAGAAACGATATAGTAGTGCAATTATTGAAATACGCAAGCATAAAAAATAATATTTAAAAATGAACAATATTTAAGCATGCGGACTCAACTCAATGAACTAGTAAGAAAAAATTACGAAATTTGACTGCTTACATTATTTTATGGAAAACTGTATTTTTAAAAATTGCTTCTTCAATCTTTATAAGCATCATTTTAAGCATAGAAATACTTTAAAGATTATACAGAATATGAATAATTGTCATAAATTGACTAAAAATCATAAACATAAAAATATAATCAAAATAAGAATTATTATTATTATTATTATTTTTAACAAAATATTATACCAAAATAAATAAAAAGTCATTACCAACATCGCGACAAAAATTTAAAAGGAATCATGAAAATCCTATACTATAACTGTACTGCCTGCGAAAATATGAAACTGGCTCTTCAACAATGAATTTTATTTTGAAACCTTTCTTTGAATGATCTTAGTCTCACTATTGCACTTATTAATTTGGTACTAATAATAATTTGGTTTCTTGTAAATTAAAATTTTAATCAGATGGGGAATTCGATATAACATATATGAGTTTCATTTTAATAAACTAAATTTTTAAGACTTCAATGCATATGCAAAATTTTACAAAAGAGAAAAACTTATCTGTAAGAGCTCGTATCCAAATGCGAATAACTTAAGAAATGAATACAAAATCAAAATACACTGAGTAAGCAGGCAGAAGCTGTGGACTTTGGATTGCATACGAATACAAACTTCCGGTGTAACGGAACGGCAGATGGCCGTTTACTGGTGGGAAAAATTTCTGTTCATTAAGCAAAACACGATTTATTCAATAACATCCGTTTTTAATACAGAATTTTCATACTATTCAAAACTTAAACTTTTTAAAAATTGGTATATTGAAGCATTCATAAAACTTTCTTCTATATTTTCCTGCACAGGTGGATGCCGTAAATATTATTTGCTAAAATAATCTATCAAAATTATTTTCCATGGCAAAGGTATAAGATTTTCATCTCAAATAAGTATAACGCTAAATATCCAAAAAATAAATTTTATAGTATTCAAAATATATATCTTAAGAAATGTATTTTACATAATGGAAAATGTAAAAAATCCATAACTTTGTTTTCAATTATCACAGATTTAGGGTTCACCCTTTCGTTTTAAAAGCATAGACGACCTTTCCCACAAGAATATTGAAAATTTTAAAACAATAGCGAAAGCACTGTGCTGTACAAATCGCCCATACTTTTTTAAAATTAAATATTACTAATATAAATTTATATATATATATACATATTTAATTTTCCATGGAAAAGTTAAAAACAATGCTCACTTATGTACATTTATACGAAATTTTGCCCTATTCTGCCATATTAAAAATTCTGAAAATAATGATATGACAGCGCCACCTATTGAACGATTTATTAACAAATATAATCGCCACCAGTTTAGGTCACAGTCCAAGTAAGCCAAGTTTGAATAAATTACGTTTAATAGTTCGTGAGATACAGCATCCATAAAATTTTAAAATTTATTAATTTAATCATATAAAATTAATCAACGCAGGTTCTTATAATTAATATTTTTATATATGAAATTTACATTCTTCACCAAAAGATGCTGAAATACAGATATCTGGAAAATCGCAGAAAGTAATAGCAGCACCATCCGTCGGTGGATATATACCGAAATTGAAGCAGCACATTTTGACATTATATATATATCTCATATACAAGTTTCGATAAATATTCGTATTATAGAAGATGAGGTATAGCCTTCCCTTAAGCTGAAACGAAACGTAGCAGTGTCACCTGTCATTTGATATGCACTCAAGTCAATCAGTAAAATTTACGTAATATCTATTTCACGTACCAATTTTAGAGCATTTATAAATCATAGAACATGAGCTATTGCGTTCCCTTGAATGGAATTAAATTGCAGCATACCAATGCCTCCACTTGTCAGATAAGCACGCAAACTGATTCAGCAAAGTTTTATATGATATTAATTTCACATACCAAGTTTAGTGTATTTATAATTATTTATATTACAAAAACTGAATTATTACCATTACGTTAACGGGATTAAATTGCAGGAGAGCAGCGCCCCCAGTTGATCAGTATACGCACATGTATTAAATCAGCGTAGTTTTATATAATATCTGTTTCACATATTAAGTTTGGTGCATTTGTGCACTGTAGAAGCTGAGGGAATTTACAGCATAGAAGCGACCCCTATCTGGTGATACACTCCAAAGGCTAATGAGCACCAAAGCTGATATTTAGGTCAATACCTAATTAAATATTCCTGATATTTAGCAAATTAGTTTAACGTCTAACATAAAGTTTGGTTAAATTCCGTCCATTGGTTTGTGAGAATCAGAGTCCACAAAACTTTGATAACACACACACAAAAAGATAGACAGACTGGCATTTTCAAAGAATGGTTGAATTGTGTTCTGGACATCTCAAGAGTGTATAAACCTATAAAAAACCGGAGATAAAAAATTCCCAATTATCCAACACATTTTTCTTGGTATATGCAAAATAAATAAATAAAATAAATTACTTTTTCATAACTTTATTTATTAACATTTTAAGAAGCAAATAATAATGAATATCTGCAAAAGTAATCTGGATTAATGTGTTTGACAGAATTCAACAATATAAAACTTAAATAAAATTATAAATAATTATGATGGTTATAACATGTAATTAAAGTTTAAAATTTTGTAATTTTTTCCCTAAAAATCATCTCTATTACATTTCAATAATTATTCTATACTGGCATGCCACCAAAATCTGAAACTGAAAATAAGGAAACAAAACTGAAAAAAAAAAAAAAAGCATTTTGTCACATTTGTTATAATCACACTGTTACAGAACGTGTGACGACGGTGATACACTTGAACGTTTTTCATAGAACTAGAATTGTACGTTTTATAGATGGTACAAAGCAAGCCTTTTCAGAACGTTCTAAGTAATACTATTTTTGAACGTCTAATCAAACGTTCTCTTGACACGAAACACGGTGTTTGAACGACTGTAACCGTTATTAGACGTTCACAGTACGTTCTCGTGCTACTTGGGACACTTTTTGATAAATTAAGTATCAATTCGCAGGCAAAATTGAATAATTCGCCTGAATTTCTTCAAACGATTGAACAAATGATTTTTATTTCCACACATAATCTACGATTCTGGTATAATTCTGAAGGTGATTTCACACACGCTATAGTAATAACACGATACCGAAGCATTTCCGAACTTTTTTCTACCAGGATACAAGCTTGGTTTATTATCAACTTCAGACGTCGTTTAATAATTTGCGAATAATGTTCATCCAAGTCATTAGTAGGGCGATGCCCCTTGAGTTACAAATTTCTATATGCTATCCACATATGTTACACACCAGATTATTTTCAAGTAAAAATTGAATTTATTTGGAACATAAGTACTCATGAAAAAACCATATGTTGAAAAAAAAATATTTTATTTATTTATTTATTTGTTTTGTTTTATTTATATAATTATTGTAATCCTTTTCAGATAATCGTATACTTCTAACCGTTTTGATTTTTATCTACAAATAGTTAAATTATTGATTTTGAAAGTGTCTAGCCTAGTCGATATATACATACTTGCCAACATACTAATTAATATTCCGGAGTATTGTTAGCCCCGCCTTTTTCTCACACCAGTATCTTTTTAGAGTATTTTTCTTCTTATTTAATCGTAATTGCATTTGAAGAATATTATTTTAAAAATTTACTGGTGTGAGAAAAAGGGCGGGACAAACAACACTACGGAATATTAATTAGGATGTTGGCAAGTATGATATATATCAGATTCCAATTACATTCTTGCTAACTACACGTATGTGCACTTAAATTTCGTGATTTATTGCATAATTTGTCAAGCTGTTTGTAACATTTCGCCAGATTTTTGATAACCTGTTTTATTTTGACCCAATTTGCCAGTCTACAAGTACATTCAAAGCCACGGAAGGTTATAAAAACTTTTTTTAAAGGTGTGATGTATGTACCTAGGCACTAAATAAAAGTCCAAGTTTTTGACCTCCAAGATCTTTGACTGTATCTAGGAGATCCAAAAATCCTCGAATGTTTTGGTCATTCTGTATAACTTATTCTGGACCATGATTCCTCCCCGATAAGGCGATTAGCTTCGGACATGGTTCGGAGTCTCTGTATAACTTATTAGCTTTAGTAAGTTCTTTGAAAAGTATTTCATTCACAATTTATAGAGGGTCAATTTTCAATGATGTGGTGAAAGAAGTTTGTTTCTGATCCAGCTTTTCAAAGTACGAAATTATTTAAAAAACAGAAAAAAATATAGTTTTTTTTTTTTTTTTTTTTTTCCCTCAAGAACGTTTACTCCACATCCTACAGAAATAAATAGAAGTTTAAAATCAAATAATTAAAACAAAAACAAAACTAAAATATATGTACCGTATTTGTAGATAGTTTAAACAGTTACGAAATTTTAGTTAAAATGTATCTTTTAACTTTTCGAAATCTAAAATACTTTTATATTATAGATTTTCGAAAACAAGAAGCAGGAAAAAGACTTAATTTTGTTTCATTGCATGAATAATAATTTTTAAAATAAAATTCTTCATTTTTCTCATAAAGATAAATCAAAATTACTGTAAGTCAAAGTATAAAAAGAGTAAGTAATGCACAATCAAACTAATTTTTGGAAAACTGAACGAAATCTGTTTAAACTGAACAAAAGCTGAAGCTGCGCTGTAAAAAAGACAAATTACGATAAAGATGCAAAACTTACAAAATTTGAAGTAAATAACCACCATTCAGTATTTGTATCCGTATAAACTAAAGTAGAAAGACAATGATCAAAAATTCAAACTCAGAATTTAAACAACTCAAACATTCATTTGTTGGCGGATATATGGTGTGTTACATTATTCCTGTAAAAATTATGTAAAATGTGTTTTTCACTATTCCCTGTCTTTTTTCCCTTTTGAAGGCCGAGAGGTTCTGTCTTTCAAGCTGGTAGACATATGAGGTGCTTGGTTCGATCCCAGGTTGCTCACGTTGGCCATGCCGTTCGGAGTGTCGTGTTTTTCTCCTAAACATGTGTAAATATGGACTAGAACCCCTTAGAAAACCCCCTCCCCCATGGAAGACACTCTCCATTCTTGCCTAGAACCCCAGTACAGTCAATTGTGACTTTAATCCTAAAAAAAAATCCACTTTCTTGTGTTTTAATCTACACCATATTTTTCACTCTAATTGACATATTGTCTCAGGAAATTTTATGGCTACCTAATGCTTCTAAAGAAGCTTATACACTCTCTGAATGTAGAAACAGAAAATATTTGAATATATTTTTAAGACGACATTTTACTGGTGGATAGTTTCTCCCAACTTCATCAAGTAGCACTTATTTCAATATTGTTTCCAGTTAACTATATATTATTTTTATCGCTTCGTCAACGTTTATAGCTGGAGAAATTCTTCTTCTCCTGTCCAGTTTAAGCAATGTTATAAAATGTCTGAATGTATTTTAAATACAATCATGCCTTCCCAGCAACTATTCAATGTCTTAAAGCTTTAATTAGATCATGTAATTCCTTTTTTCTAAATTTCTCATCGCAATTTTATCTTCTGACAAATTAGTTTCTGCCTTGTAATTTTGTATAGTTTATACAAAATATTACATTTATATACCCTGTCTTCACTGTTAAAAAAATGCAGAAAAAATACAGAAATTCTCTGTAATTTCAGAAAAAAAGGCGTAAATTACGGAAAAATTACGTAGACAAAACGTATTTTACGACTTTTTTTCAGAAATTACAGAGAATTTCTGTATTTTTTCTGCATTTTTTTAACAGTGTTGTTTCTTTTAATGAAATCTTCAGTTATGTGATGATCATTTTCGTTTGCAAATAAAGCCAAAGTTTGAAATTTTTGATCGATTTAGATCAGAGAATCATTCGAGCTTTTCCACCTCGAGGGATGGTAAAATCAATCAACAATATATGGTAAAATCAAGGTTACTAATTAACATTTCTTAACAGACATCTCTAAATCTATGTTAATATTAAGGATATAAGTATAAATCTTGACTAATACAGTGAGATAAAATTCTGTAATTGGCATCTAGAATCTGAATTGTGGCTCTAGAAAAAATAGTTCCATGTCATCCTTATAAATTCTAGTCACATTTGAATGTGATTTCTAGAAACCCCTATTAGAATTCTAGAGAATTTGTCCATATTGTCGAGGTCAAACCTATTTGAAAATATCTCCAAATAAATGTGAACACAACAGGCGGATTTCAGTAACAATAATCTTGGTTTCTGACAAAAATTTAGATATTCAAGCGACAATTTCTCACCATACAAATGATTCAGAGTATTGTTTCACCTTCTAGAAATGTGTAGACTAGAAATTCTCGATTATTTCGTCTATTCAGTTTACTAGCGTGACTTATGCACATAGCTCGGAAGTCTATATTTCTAGTTAAGGGATTTAGAAAATGGCCACTTATTCATTCTATATAAAGGGCGGTATTTTAATTTTTATTTTTTCCCTCAGAGTAGATGATCACCCGAAATAATCGTTTTACATTATCGACATTTTCAAGTGTGGAAGCGTAAATTATCGCCTTAATCATTTTTTAAAAACATTTAAATTTAAATTTTTTGATAATCTTGTCCTACCTAAAAAATAAAGGAATTTTATCTCTTTTTGTAACTAATTCTTTATGTGAATCATGATTTTAATTCGTTCGAAGCTTTTTATCATTCGCTCTCTGCATTCCTTTACGGTTTTATCTTACGAAAATATTTTATAAAATAGATAGGATTCTATTCAATCTCATTAAATCGGAAAAAAAAAAATCATATATAGTATAATGAAATACGAAGTGATTTTCATTAAAAAATATTAATTACTTATATGAAACAGATAATATAAAGATTAAAAATGTATGATTTATAATTTATATATTTCTTAATTTATATTTCATTAAAAATCAATGTGTATTTTTCATTAAAAAAAAAATATATATATATATATACATTATTAAAGCAATAATAAATTAAAAAAATTCTTTATAAATTTTTATTTAAAAAAGCGCTTCAGACTTTCGTAATACGATAAATTTTCATTGTATAAAGAATAATTTTCTGTTTTAATGATTTTTTATAACGAAGAATTTAATTTCAAATATGAAATTTTAATTTTATAAAATAATTAACCATTTCGGACACGAAACAGATATTCTTATATACACGTTTTTGAAAAACTTTTATTATTCTTTCAACTTTGGTATTGAAAAATTAATTAAATAGCAGCAAAGTACACTGATAAAAAATAAATAAAAATTATCTAGTAACTATATAATGAAGTTTTTTTTTTTTTTTTTTTTTTTTTTTTATAAATTTTCTAGAGATACTTTTAGTTTGCTTTTTGCTTTATAAAATATTCATAATTCTAGCTGAAAAGAAAGTTTCAGTTTTTATTTTGTTTTATTTACTTTTCATTTTTTTTTTTTTTTTTTTTTTCTTTTTTTTCGTTAATAAAGTTAGAACATTTTTACATAAAAATAATTGCAGGCATGAATGTTAGAACTCTCTGGGGTATTCCTAGAAAATGAAAATTTAATAATGTTTAAATGAACTTATAATGTCAGAATAAGCAACTTTCAACAAAAAAATTATTCAGTGCTTCTTATAAGAAAAGAAAATATTCATTCAGTTGAAAAATTTTTGAAATTCTCGGTTCAGTTTAATTACTTTTCTGTGTATTTTTTTAATGTGAAAAATGCTAGATTTTTTTTTCTTTCAATCTATTTATAATAAGAAACGCTTTTATTATTATTACTTTTTTTTTGTATGCGTATGTTAATACTATTCATATGTAAAAATGCTTACTATTCATAACTCACGTGAAAGTAATATATATATTTATATAAAGTAATGAGGTATTTTAATCAGGAATTAACATGAACGAGGCTCATGATTTAGAAAATAATTGAATCAGCTTAACTATATTTCTTGAATATAAGTTTTTAATGTGCGAATTTGTATTTACAAAAAAAAAAAAAAAAAAAAAAAAAAAAAAAGAACAATTATACGAATTAGTATAAATTGCCACAAGAATTTTTGCAATAAATGTTGCTTGCAATAAAAGCCACATTCGAAGTATAAGTGCACTAAATCTTTTTGGAATAATTTTTGTCTAAATTCAATGGATGTGAATCTAATTAACTCATTTTATTCTAATTAACTGAATTTACTAAATTTTACGTGAGAAGATTATATATGTTTGTGTATTTAAATGTGTAATACAGACATAGCTTATGAAATAAAAAGACTGAATCCAGCAAATCGTACCAAAACATCGTTGGTACGATTTGCTGGTTTGCGCATCGTTGGTTTGCGCAAAGATTTTGAATAACTTAATACAAATAAAAACGACCTTTATTATCGATGGCACATTTGGTGTTGGAAATATCCGGTACTGCGATGTTTTGCCTGACTGCCACTTCTTTTAAGTTTATGGCGCCACTGTCCGTCTAGCCCTACCACATCGATGCTATTGCGGAATTCGGAAAACTGCAATCGCAAGGATGCGGCAGCTTTAGACGGACAGTGGCGCCACATGCTTAGAAGAAGCGGCAGCTAGGCAAAACATCGCAGTATCGGATCTTTCCAACTCCAAATGTGCCGTCGATAATGCTGAGGGACCCCAGTGTAAACTTTCCGGCCAAGAAACATGGAGTTGAGTTATAAAAGGTTGTTTTTATTTGTGATAAGTTAAGTTGTAGAGTTTTGATAGAAATCGAAGAAATATAGCTCATTTTATCACAATTAACCGAATTTACTAAATGTTACATCATCAGATTATACGTACTAAAATATTCAAATAAATAACAGAGACATGTCTTATATATATATATATATATATATAACTGAGTCCGACATATGTTGGAAGAGGTTTGTAGAAACGGACTACATGTTAGGAATGAAAGCCCCGTCAATACAGTTTTAGGAGTATCTATCTAGATTTTTTTTTTTCTTTCTTTTTGTAAGAGAAGTTTGAAAACATTTTGTTACACAAAAAATAATGTAATTGATTAATTATGAAACTATAAATCAAACTTTTGACATAAAACAACTACGCCGGTATTTACCAATAACTTCAAATCCCAGTTCAACGCAAAAATTTTAAAAGTGTCTAAAGTCAGGGTACAGCTTTCTAACAAAGTTTGGCACGTTGCTGCTGTCATCTAGTGTCGATGATTTCATATAATTTTTAATTGATTGTTTTCAGATGAAAAAAAACCCGAAAATAACAATTACATTAGAGAACAGAAGCAACGCGTCAGATTTTGTTGAAAAATTGTACCCTTATAGTATAAGCTTTTTAAGTTTCCGTGTTTTCCGGGAGTTGAAGTTATTGGTTGATACAGCCACTAAATTTTAAAAGTGTCTAAAGACAGGGTACAGCTTTCCAACAAAATTTGGCACGCTGCTGCTGTCATCTAGTATCGATGATTTCATATAATTTTTAATTGATTGTTTTCAGATGAAAAAAAAACGAAAATAACAATTCCATTAGAGAACAGAAGCAACGCGTCAGATTTTGTTGAAAAATTGTACACTTATAGTATAAGCTTTTTAAGTTTCCGTGTTTTTCCGGGAGTTGAAGTTATTGGTTGATACAGCCACTAGTGTTATTGCATCGCACAAGTTTAGGAAATTGCTTCTAAATAAACATTTTCTTTATTTTTAAACACAAGTTTATTATCAAAATGCATTTGGAGTACAACCATTCTTACTGAAATGCAACTGACTCTAAATAAACTTTATTTTAGATTAACTCACGCCTTATATCTCATTTTTAAAAATTGAATTCAAAATTTAGTATATAGAGTCTTTTTTTTTTTTTTTTTTTTTCTAAGTTCAAAACAGTAAATTCAAAGTAAAATATCCAAAGAATAATTTCAAATATGTTTAGAAGCAGTCTGTATGCAACTAAAAACGTAGAAAGTATTTTAAAATTTTGTGAACAAATTTATACAGATATATTACTTTATTATTATTATTATTATTATTATTATTACATTTCTATGTAAAAGTCTCACAATCTTTAATTTTGAAAAGTTATTTTTTTTTCTTTTTCTTTTTCTTTTCTAAACATCTACATTATTAACGTAAATTATTTTGTTTAAAGAAAAAATAAAAATCAGTGGATTGGATGCCATATGTTTACGTCTTAAGCCAAAGCGTCTGTTATATATTATTGCGAATTTATTTTAATAAAACAAGACCTATAAATGTGCATCCTAATAAATTGTACAGACTCTGGAAAATTGTGGTGAATAACTGAAATAAAATTAGCTTTTACATTTCATGAACTTTATATCTACCCTGTAAATCAAGATATAGCATTATTATATAACAAAAGGACTAACAGACTAAATATATTAGCGAATAAATTTGTTTGCTTTCTAGGATTCGTCCAAAGAGACAGAAATAAAAACACATAGATTAGGGAGCAAACCAAAGTTATTTATGTTATTTGCAGAGCTAAGACGTTAAAATATGGCTGGTTTGGGCACTTAGCCAGATAAAACAAGGTGGATGTACCACCAATGTCCCAATTTGCATACCAAAAGATAAGAAAAGACCGAAGAAAAAACTACAGTGTCGTTGGAGAGGTGACATTGTAAAGTTTGGAAGAGCAGAATGGAGAAGAACTGCAGAAAATAGGGCAGATTCGAATCACCTAGGACAGGTCTTCCTCATGCAGCGGATTAATAGTTAATGGCTGAAATTGATGATGATGAGGATGATGAGGATGCGTATATACTTTTACGGAATTGTTAAAAAAAATTATGTTGAAACTCTGTATTGCATAATAAAATTTAAATAATTCAACAATAGTGATTATTTTTTGAACAATTCAAGTACACGGAGTACACGCAAGTTGCGCACGCAATTAGTCTAAAAAATTGTCATTTTCATTGAATGTCCTAAAAATTTAAAACGAGATTTTATATTTAATACCATATTATATATCAAAATTATAAAATTTTGAAAGTTCATTAAAGTATTTATTAAGGCTCTAAAAATAAACATTCAGAAATAAAATATATTACAAACGTTAAGATCGTTAAATTATTCAATATCTATGGTAAATTTATTTTATTTCTAAAAGGTATGTTGAAGAAATAGATATTACTTATTTCTGAAAACAAAGGAATATAAGATGATTTAAAAAATCTGTTTATTTACGTTAAATATTTAAACTTTCTTGGATGTACTTTTTTCTTTTTTATTTTATGCACAAGATTTAGGAACACTTCTACATAAAGATAATTTCTTATATTAAAGTTATTACTTACAGGACAAATCTAAGAAATGAATATATATATATATATATATATATATATATATATATGTGTGTGTTTTAAATGAAAAAAAAAATGTTTATAATGTTAACAAAGGGAATGTCTCAAATTATATATATTTTTTTTTTCAATTCAGGTTTAAAAAAAAACAATAATAAATAAATAAATAAATCATATTTTATTTTTATTTTGTATCAGTTTAAAACGATAAAGGGAGATTGTAAACCTTGTGTTAAATAATTAAAATTTTTTTATGCAGTAAAAATGTATGCCTTTCGCAAAAGGATAAAATATATATTATAATTTTGTTTGTAATTATTACTATTAAAATTTTAATAATTTGACAGTATTAAGACCTATGCGATTAGATATTTGGTTTTAAGATCAAAGCGTTTTGAATACGTCTATTTGTTTACGTTAATACAAATATAAATATTTTCTATACAAGGAAAAAATAAATGATGATGATGATGATGAAATAGTCATTAAGGAGAATTGCCTGCTATAGAGACCTAGACTTAGAGAGAGTACCCTATGAAGATAGGGTCTTTTTAAGGGGTCCTAAACAATATAATATTTATAGGTGTTGCGAATAAATCAGGTAAAAGTACAAAGATTTAGTTTAGACAGAGCGATCTGAGTTTTAATGCGAGAGCTCCCGCGTAGAATCTTAATGAGCACAAAGTACTCTTACTGGTGGGGACGGTTAAAATGTATTTAGTCTTGAAGAAAAATAATAAATGTTTATGTTATTTTAATTTTGGTAATGTAACCGTTGATTTTTTTTTTTTTTTTTTTTTTTAAGTCTGGAATTTTCACAGTGCATCTTTTTTTAAGAAAGTCGCTAAAATTTATTTTGATGCAACATATAAATTTGGTTAAATTTAAAGCAGAATCATAAAGTGAAAATTTGAATTTGAATGTAGGGAGACCTGGGTTATATGACATAAGAGGCTAGTTGCACTCAGATTATATTTCCTGCCACAGTAGAGTTAGAGCGCTGTAATTTTATTAGGGTTTACTGTACGCATAAATTCACCATTCACGTAATTTCAGTCGTCAAGGAAAAAAAAAATCTCTGTTTCATGATATTTCTGACTAGTGAGTAAATTTCATTAACGCATACTTTTTTTGGTATGGTGAATTTATACATCAAATTAGGGCGCTGTTTTGGGGGGTTTATGGAAAAGTGGTCAACTATAGTTGCATTCATGTATCATGATTTTTATTTCCGATGTTTGGTATGCTGTGATATCAATCTTATGCTTGATATCCTCGCGGGGCTATTGTACATTCTTAGATATGGGGTTATATGGTATAGCTATAACGTAGCGATGACATAACCTGAATTTCCTTAATGGTAATTAAATGCTGAAGAACCTCTAATGAAGAATTTTCACCCTACTCCTCCTGCCAAGACGATAAGAAAATTTTCATTCGACAGTTCCTACAAACCCCGGAGTCTCTCAAAAACACGTCGGAAGGTTGAATAAACAAAACCAACAAAGAATCGTTTATAAAATCAAGAGCTTTCTTACGACCATTTATACAAAATAAATCATTTGTTTCGGTGAAACACCAATCCCCTTAGAACTCTAGGAAAATTGACGAAACCTATGGCAATAAGATTCGCATGTCTACCACAACTAGAAAGGAAGTAAAAAAAAGAGATAGTCAGGGGAAAATAATTCAATTTTGATGTTTAGAGGAGAATAATTCAGCCAAAATAAACTTACGTGAAAGTTGAAGCTACCTGTTCAAATAAACGAGCACATCTTCATTCGTGGTTAATTACAAACATTGTGATAATTCTATTTAAATAACTATTGTAGCTATAAGACTAATTAGAGTTTATTTTAATTGAATAATTTATTAATCTTTCTTGCATTTAAGCAGAATTTTTTTGTCAAGTATTATCAATATAAAAAGTTTTGGTAAAGTAAATTACTTTTTCTTGAAATTTGCTGTGTTCTGTCAAAGTATTTCTATCTATATCACGTTATGCCAACTCACCCCCAATAGAGGGTATGAGAAATAACCCTTCCCCCTTCATGGCGATAGTTGGCTTGATTACACGTTCTTAAAAAAAGTGCTTTCATTTAAACAAAAAATTTAAAGTTCGTAAACAGTTTTGTAGTAAAAGAGTTAAGCTTTCCCATCCATTCTTCAGAATTTCTGAAATTATTGCATAAAATAACAAAAAACATAGAAAACCAAAATCTGTACAAACTGGTACCGCTGTCCCTTAATATGGCTGAGGACTGTTTATGTATTCACTTACAATCTAACTTACTTTAATGTTGTTAGACTGTCAGGAGATTGATATATGCTCTACTATTAGATAAATTTAGGTTCTTCACTTTTATTTGGCACTGAAATTAGTACATGTAGGAAAAGAGTTTGTTTACAGAGGCACACAAAAATTTCGGTGTATCACAGTTTTTTGTGGTAGATTTTAAAGAAAATTTTCGTGATGTAGTGATTTCCTGTGTGTTTTCACTCATATCAAACACAGCGAAAATGATATATAGAAATAAATTGAAAAATTTCTGTGTGAAAAATCCATATTGTGAAATATTTTCTTTAGAACATATTTATTTTTTAACCGTTGATCAAAAGGGCTAAATTCGAAGATGTAAATTGTTATAAATACAGCAAGGAACTTTTCCTTCCCGTAGTAACATTCATATATAAATTTTGTGCAAATTACTAAGTTTATATTTTTATACAGTCCCCTTGTCCCTATAGTTATGAACAGTAAAATATCTGGATTTTTTAATAGGAGAAAAAAAGTATTCAGCGACGATTAAAATCCACCAAGTTATTTCATCATAAAATTTTCAGAGTTTTAAAGGAAAATTAAAATATTTAAATTAATTAGAAAATTAATTATTTAAAAATGATTTAATTGATCTCGTATTGGAGAACAAATGCATCTGTAAAAGAATCACAATCTTAAAACTAAATAACTCAATCAATTTGAGTCGCAGAAAGATTATTTTCATATTAAATGTCAATATCATTACGTTAAATATACACGTGGGGACCTTATAAAAATTAGATATTTTCTTTCATTTAAACAGATATAATTTTTTAATATATCAGCAATTTATTATTATTTACTTCATTGATTGAAGTATAGTAATTGCATGAAGTATAAGTACGAAATAGAGTGATAACATAAACAAAATCCGTTAAAAATGTAAGCATTTCAATAATTAATACTTCATAATGAGTTCACATTGAAAAATTCTATGCAAAAAGGTAAGTTATTTTTGCTTATCTGCACTTATTTAAAAGTTATATATAAACATACATGATAAATGCACTGCGCTCGATTGTATTTATATATTTTCATATATCTATTCAATTTCTATGATCATTATATAACTTATTTGGTGAGGGGGTTATAAATTTATCATTTAACCTCTAATTCTGTAAATTCAGCTCACTGTGCACTTGATATATCTGTAATAACAAGTATCAGTCAGAATCATCCACCGTGAATCACTTATGAAATTATCATATTGATAATCATGAAATTGACAAGAATTGTTATTAACAGGCATGGAATAGACTATGGTAATATCTCATTTACATTCTTCTCCAGTTCTATTTTAGAATGAAAAATATGACTGACATAAGTATATCTGCTTATTTTGTCTTATCAAATCTTTTGTAGGAATAAAGATCTCATTTAATAAAGTAATAATTTGTCATGTAAATTTACTAAGTATCAATATATTTCATATTCAATTACAGACAAATGTATGCATGTTTCTTAAATTTTAAGTGTTTTTTTTTTTTTTTTTTTTTTTTTTCTCAGCATGGATTTTTTAATAAGCAATTCAGAATGCATGGAAATATATATATATATATATATATATATATATATATATATATATATATATATATACTGCTCGACATTTAAAATGCAATACCAAGAAGGAATGATAATAACGGAATGAAATTTGTTGGACACATACATTATAGTAGGAAGAACAATTGATTAAAATTTCAGGAAAATTGGAGTAATATGTACTGAAAAAACAGTACATAAAGCAGCGACCTCTGTGAGCAATAACAGCACATATCTGCCTAGGCATTGAATCGAACAGCGATTGGATGACATGTGCGGGTAGAGCACTTCATGAAGTTTTAACACGATGCCACAATTCATCGATCGAAGTTACTGGTGAGTAGTGGGGGGAAAGTCGCTTTTCAACGATTAAACAGTCATTTTCCTTGGTGCGAGATCAGAAGAACACGCTGGCCAGAGCAACAGTCGAACACATTCGGCATCAATAAAGGTCCAGACAATATGGACAACTTGCGGTAGTGCATTGTCCTGCTTAAATGTTGCGCTTCGGAGACCTTGAACATAGGGCAGAGCTATGGCCTTAGCTCGTCAGAAATGTAATGGCTGGTATTCAGAGTGGCGGGAATGTAAACAAGAGGTGACCGGGACGTGTATCCAATGGTACAACATACCATCAATCCAGGTGGTGATTCAGTATGCGGCTACCAAAATTCTGATTACCCTCAAAACTGCATCACTGATATGGGCGCCATTAATGTGTGATCAACGATGAACCTGGACGCAGGAATGGCTGGAAGTCACTTTTCAGACAAATCACAATCCTGTTTACAGCATCAAGATTGCTTTATCCGTATTTAACGGCATTATGAATAATGCACATTGCCAGCTGGGATTCGACATCATCATACTGTCCATCATTTGCATTGATGTTATGGGTTCCCATTGGATACACGTCTCGATTACTTCATGTTCCTATTCCTGGCACTCTGAGCAGCGGCCATTAAATTTCTGATGACTTAAGGCCCGCCCCTCTGCCCTGTATTCGAGGCCTCCGTAGCGCAAAATTTAAGCAAGATAATGCACGACCGCAAGTTGTTTGTATTGTCCGGATTTTTTTTGATACAGAATGTGTTCGACTGTTGCTCTGGCCAGCGCATTCTGCTGATCTCGCACCAATGAAAATGACTGTTTAATCATTGAAAAGTGACTGGCCCCCCACCACTCACCAGTAACTTCGATCGATGAATTGTGGCATCGTGTTGAAGCTTCATGAAGTGCTCTACCCGCACATGTCATCCAATCTCTGTTCCATTCAATCCCTAGGCAGATAGGTGCTGTTATTGCTCACAGAGGTCGCTGGTTTATGTACTGTTTTCCCAGTACATATTACTCTAAATTTCCTGAAATTTTAATCAATTGTTCTTCCTTCTATAATGTATGTGTCCAACAAATTTCATTCCGTTATTATCATTCCTTCTTGGTGCTGCATTTTCAATGTCGAGCAGCATATATAAATGGAAGTGAAACTACTCCAATAAAATTTTCAGAAAAACTCGATATAATAAATATATGACAGAAGGACGCCCATACGATTTTCAATTTTCAGAAATATAACTATGACAAACATAAAACAAGTATGTAATATTTAGTACATGATTTAACATAGATATATTTAATTTTAGATAAATTAATGAAACAGACCCCTCGTTTAGTCTATAATATTTAAAATTGCCTGTCATATCATTACATTGTTTTGTTTTTAATTCAGAGATTTATTTATTTATTCTCATATTTTAACTCTTCGAATATATTTTATGTTTGCAATGTAATAAATATTATAGTGTAAATAAGTGATAAAAAATATTTTCAATATTTTTAAATTCAAATTACTGAAGAGACATTATAATCGTGTTTAAGAATGAGCATTGCATATAGAGGTAAATAAAAAAAAAAGGATTTATAAACACATTTTTATGGAGATTTTATTATATATATTTTTATTTTATTTTATTAAAAGTATCTTATGCCAAAACACATTTTCTTGTATCATTATATTCTAATTATTGTGATATATAAATTAATTTAATCGTTGCATTTCATAAAGAAAAAATCAAACATTCTACAGATAAGGGAAATTATCAAAACATCTTTAAAACAATTTTATTAACAAATGCTATTTATAAGCAGTTTTTACAACATTTCTTTACAAAGATTGAACACTGATGGCAGATCCCGCATAAAATTACAACTGTACATAAATATGGTCTGACTGTACAAATGGTAATAATACATTTCTTAGAGTTAAAATTTCTAGAATGTATATTTATTTTTAGTGCAACAACATTCACACCTTGAAAAAACCTTTTATTAGTGATATCCATCTATCGGCATCAATCTATACAATTAGAATTCACTAGTAATTTATAAATCATTACATTTAATAAATTATCTCGGAGAATTTGGAAGTAAATTTAGTATTATAAGAAATTTTTATATTTTATTATTTTTTGAATTCTACTCCATGATTCTCATATAATAACAGGTATTTAATTTATATTGTAATATTAAACTTTATAGCGTGATTGTTTTTAAAAATATCAAATATGATATACTATAAAGAATTAATTGATAAATAATTAACATTACTTAACATTTTTTTTGCAAATTTCAGATTTTGATATATTGATAATTACCTGGCATTAGCTAGTATCTTAACATATGCAGTTATCTTGTAAGTGATTACAGGAATTTTGAAAGATAAGGTATTTCAGTACTTCTAGTAAGAGAACCACTTCTCTTAAAAATACATACTTCTAATGAAAATGGAAGCAATAATATATCATTTTTTTTTTTTTAGACTAGCTATTTAATGTTTTTAAATGAAAAACTGTTTAAAATTTCACTATTGTTTAGTTTTATAAAAATTAAATATTTTTAATTATTAACAGAAAAATAGTACATTATGAAAGTTTGTCAATATCTTTAGCAGTTTATCTTGATTATCCTAAAATTTAACTTTAAGTTAAAGATAATAAGCGATGCAAATTTTATCAGTGATAAATTTTGATTCTAAAATTTGATTTTTATAAAAAGATTATATTTATTAATTAAATTAATTTACATTAATTATCTATTGTTACTTTATTAGTTAAATCACATTTTTTTTTTTTTTTTTTTTTTTTTTTTTTTGGGGGGGGGGGGGGCGCAAGAGTACTGATCTCCAAAATTTTTAATGAAATATATCAGTATTAATTATTCATTACATTTTAATTAAATACAATGAATATACATTTTTTTTAATCATCGATATTTTTAATTTTAATGAAATTAAATAATTCAAATTTTCATACAAACCAGATAATTAATTATATTTATAATAAAATTTACAAAATAGATTCATTATGAAAACATACTTGCCAGCATCCTAATTAATATTCCGTAGTGTGGTTAGCCTTGCTTTCTTTTTTACACCAGAATTTTTTTAGAATATTTTTTATATTATTTAATCGTCATTGCATTTTAAGAATGTAACTCTACATATTTACTGGTGTGAGAAAAAGGGCGAGACAAACAACGCTATGAAATATTAATTAGTTTATTGGCACGTATGTAATATGCATCTCACTGTACCATATTAAATAAATATTTTTTTTTCTCAATAAATAGCAGCATAAATAGAATTACTTAAATTTCTATTGGCATAGCTGCTGACGTTAGGAAAAATTTCATATTTAAATTATTACGATTTGTTCAACATTACTTACTTCCATATAATTATTTCAAATATTCATTAATTTATAATTTACATGTATAGTTTAAAGATTCTATTATCTGAATAATACTGTTTCTTCAATATTATTTAATAGTTTCAATCTAGATTCAAAAAATCAAAATAAAACATTCATATAAAAACAATCTCTTAATAAAAACTTTGGCACCAAATATCTAGTATTATTAAAATTAACTTTTTGACGTACAATTACTCATTGATCATAACAATTTTTTATCTTTTCAGTAAAGCTCGATTCATATTCTTTTTTACTCTCTTTTATATGAAACATACAATACAAATGGAGAAAAAGAGCTCATGTATCAGATTCATACTTCATTCGTTATCAACACACAGACCACAGTTTGTCGTTAGAGATCCCATACGGAACTTGACGAATGATGCCTGGGAATCTAAAATAAATATAAAATTTCAGACAAAGAAAATAGCCAGTCTTAAAAAGAAATATAGCTATTGAAGCATAGGCATATTTCACTCCTGATATTTAAATTTTTTTTTATAATATTTACTTATAATGAGATATAAGCATTTATATATTATTAGCATTTTATATAAAATATAATTTACTCAGCGGAAAAATATAATATTTAGTGAAGGTACTCTTAATAACAATTCAAATATAAGAATACAATAGCAGCTAAATATTTATTAAAAATGTTACAAGATTACATTTCCTTAATAGTCATAGTAAATCACTGAAATAATAGAATTTCAAATTTGGAAAAAGTGACAAAAGTTGAAATAATAATTATATCACGAGAATTGCATTTAGAAAATATATATATACACATTTCAAAACAGTAGTAAGAAACAAATCCTGAAAATTTCAATAAAATCTGTCAAATTATTTAATAACAGTTAATTGATATTGTGAAATGATTTTTTAAACAAATCTTTCCAAAATCCTCAAAATTCATTAAGTGATTTGGGAGAAAAAAAAAAATTCAAATTTGAGCCATAAAGAATTTTTCTCTTGAGGATTGTCAACGCTCTCTACTCCTCTTAAGCCGCAGGCACTAGCATACTAATACTTAATGTTAAAAAAATTACCGGTATGGGAAACCCCCAAAACCAAGTAAATAATCAAAAATAACTAAAAAGTGCAATAATTACTATAAAGTAGTTTTTTTTGCAACGAAACTTTAGAATATTACTTTTGAAAATTTATACTTTTTATGTAAATTTTGCAAAAAACACTTTATTAATTTAAATTCAAAATTTAAATATTTTGCCACGGTGAGACAAGAAAATTTTTATTTCTTTGCATTAAATGTATGTATATATATATATATATATTCTTTTATTTTTGAAATTCGTCAGAAAGCTTTTCAGTTTAGTTTTCTTTTAGATAAATTTATTTATTTCTAAATTCAGATACTATTATCTATTCTTATGCCTCATTATTTTGACGTGTTCATGGGACTGACGTATTCAAGGGATATGAAAACAAATAAACTTAATGACTGAGCACAATCTCTCTCTCTCTCTCTATATATATATATATATATATTTCCTTTTTTTTTTTTTATAAGAAAGGAGCTATATATCTAAGTGTTTTTTATTGGTGCTCGAGGCTTCAAATAAAAGATATTTACTTTTTGAATCTTCACAAAACATTTCTAATCTATTATTTAGGAATATAATCGAATTATTCACGTTGTTTTAACATTAGAGATTGTTCTAATATAAGCCTAATATGTATATAGCAGCAATTACCTATTTTTTTGCATTTATTTTACATTATTTTAGGGTAATGGCAATTTCAGATTAAATGTAAAATGTAAAAAATGAAAAAAAAAAAAAAAAAAATCCACTTTTTTAAATTATAACACATAGGGTATTGAACTCATTCCAAAGCCCTTTTTAGGAATTTTGGCACACACAATAAAAGAAGATGATAAGGGGTTTTATCGATATTTATTTTACAACCAGCGAACACTGTATTAGCATTGGGTATTGATACTCATATTTAACACAATTTTATTAATTTAAATATTTTTGCTTCTTTGTGTTTTTCAGTGCTTTTGCTTTGCACAGGTTAATAGTTAGTAATTAGAGATACATTCGTTCTGGGATGAATACATGAGATAAAGAATCTAAGATAGAAGAGTGAAGTGTGTTTATGTTTGAAATTACTGATAACAAATGATTTATAGAAAAACTGAGATTGAAAATACGTAAAAGCACAAAACGTACATTAAAATTTATGTAAAAAGTTCATTTTCATGAGTGGATTCAGTATCCAGTTTTTTCGTTAATTCCTTTATCTATATTTTATTGGGACCTTTTTTTTTTTTTTTTTTTTTTTTTTTTTTAATGATTTAAAATAAGTAAAAAGGCCATAAGTAATTATTTATGTTCATAGAGAAAAAATAAGTATCCCGAAAAAAAAAAAAATCACATCGTAGGATTTTTGTAAATAAAATTTAAACTCTAAAGTAATTGTTTTTTAATTTAAGAATCATTTTAGTGCATCTGTCGAATATGAGTGGGAAGAATATTTATACTTCTGTTAACTCAGAAAGTTCAAATTCTTTCGAAAATTATAAAAGACGATTATTTGGCATTTTAGATTTGGAAAGTTATAACCTTTCTAATAACTGTTTTCTGACAATATTGAATGATACGGGAATTCCTTGTTCTATAAAAAACGAAATCTGAATTATTTGACATTATTTGAAACATTCTGTTATAGTGTTTAAACAGAAGCATTTTGAATTTAATAGAAGCTCACGCTTACTCATTCCGAATGAATATCAGTGTATGAAATATAAAACTTTGCGTACAATTATCTCGTTATAACTTTTTTTTATTTTATTTTTTAAATATAGGTTCGAAAGATTTGGAGCTCAAAATAATGAATAATATTTACTAAGCTGAACGCATACACATTGTCGATTACCATACATTAATCATATATTTAAAAAAGTAGCACTGTATTATAAAAATAATAGGTGATTAGAATTTATTATTAAATATATTTTGAAACGAAGTAACTTAAAACTGAAAAATAACTCTTTATTTGATCTGTAAATGTCCTGAATTAATCAAAAATAAATTAGACTAAAATATTTCATACAGTCGCGTTACATATATGTGTAATAAATGCATGTTTTTAGTTGCAGACTTATAATATTATATAAAAATACTTATTCACAAACATGATTTTCCATATGATTTTTTTACATGCACTTGCTTTTAAACATTTAGCCTTCATACGTATTTTTAGAGACAAATTAGATACAAAAGTCGTAATTAACTTATGTAAAAGAGAGTATTTGATCATAAAAATATAATATTTTTTTAATAAAGGAAATGTAAAACAGTTATTCGTTCAAAAGTTTTTTTACCTAAGTGAATGAGTCTATTTTATTTTATTTAATTTATTAATTGACATTTCCTTGCTTTAAGTTCTTACTTTTTCTCATATGCTGATGATAATCTCTGTCACATTCAGCTTCGGACATTTCATGGCTATCAGTATTGTTACCTCCTCCTTGAAAACAACCCTTTTCTCCACTAGAACTATTTTCATCATCAGAATTCCTAAAAAGAGATTTGAAGAATATTACATTAGCGAAAAACAAAATACAATTTTAACTTAAAATAAACAATTTCTGAGAATTATAAATTAAAATAAACCATTAAAGGGAGTACGGTGCTTCTAATAAATATAAAGACACTGCGATTTTCGAAATAATTGTTTAATATTTCAGAATTAAAAAATGTTTTTATGCATATATCAAAAAGTATGCACCAAAAAACATTTTACAGTAAATCAAATTAAAATTAAGCATTTACAACTCGAAAATTGATTAATGGAAAAAAATAATTTTCTTAGAAATTAAAAATAATTTACATACTTTTGAAATTCTTCCTGAGATACAAATTATTAGGTTGTGTTAATATTCTGGCTTTATAATGAGTCAACGTCGTTCGATTTCTTTTTGTATGTCAACGACATTTGGAAACTAATTTTCAGATGCACATATACTGTGAAAAAGAATTCCTTAAAGATTATCAACTGGATTTAAATCAGGGCGATGTGCTCGCCACTCTATGGCCTGAACATTGTTTGAAGCAAACAATTTTTTGTGGTTATTGATGTACGAATCGTACATTATCGTGTTGGTATAAATAATCCGGACCACTAACAGTTTCATCAATTCTCAATAATAGACTATCGAACTTTTCTATATACTCTTTAGATGTTAATCTATCTTCCAGAAAAGCAATATCTGTAGTTCCATTAAAACATAAGGCACCCCCAAGCCATTAGAGAACCTTCCAATTTCTGTCTAATAAGAGGGTTCGAGGTTCAAGTCTTAAATCATTCCAGTAAGAAATCCAACTATCTGAGCCATCCAAATTAAATTTATTTTTATCTTAAAAAAATGACTTACATTCATTAATTCTTCCACTGTATAATACTTTTAGCCCAGAGTAGCCTTCGATCTTTGTGTCCTTCTTTCGTAAAGGAGTTCTGCGCATATGCCAGTAAACAATATTTTTTTGTTTTCTTTCACTTACTGTGTCTTTTGAGACCATGCCATCAGTTCATTCAGTAAACTTTTTCGGAGTGCCAAGTCGCATGATCTTTGCGATCCAGTCATTCACTAGTAGTTCTCGGTCTGCCAGATCGCTTTCTGCAAACTCTATAAACTGCAGCTCTACTTCTCCCAGTTTTCTTACATATTTGAGAAACTGTTAAGCTATTACTTTTAAATATAACTATTTTAAAAATCTCTTCTTGAAAAATTTCAATTTTCCACGGTATCTTTGCAATTGAAACAACTCATACAACTTTGCTCGTTTGGGTAACTTAAAGCGTATTTCTGAGTATGGGCATTAATTCTATACGCGCGCATTCGAAAAAAAATAATAATAATTGTACATGAAGAAGTGTTTCAAATTTATCTTTATATTTATGACACAGCGTATTTTTTTTATTATTACTATTATTATTAATCGAATCGAAATTATTTTATTTCAATTTAAACTCCGAAACACATTTATTTCATTGTTCTTAATAGAGGACTAAAATTTAATTTCTGATACTAAATAAATAAAATATAATTTAAAAAAAAAATTGTGTCTTCATATTTATAAAATGCTATGTATATGTGGGCTCTCAGACGAATTAGCCATCGATCGAAAAGCTACAAAAATGGCGGGTGGTTAGACTGGAACATACAGTGGTGCATCTCATCGCGATAATATGAACTTTCAAATGCGACATTTTTATATATTTTTTATTGTTATTATTTATTTATTTATTGATAGACTTTTTAGGCTAAAGGTGGCTGTATTTTTAAGCTTAGGTACTCTTATTAATCAGATCAATTGGGAGAATGTATTTCTCAATTGAAAGAAAAAATTTTGTAAAAAAAGACGTAATTTTGTTTTCTAAATGACACGATCATTATATATTTTTAAGAATTGAATAAAATGGTTTACTTCATTTCAATAGTTGCTATTTGAAAACAACTGTACATTCATAGACTTAAAAACTATCGTGAATGGGACCTGAAGCAAAGAGATTTTAATGAACTTTTTTAGTTTAATAGTAGTCAATATTTTGAAAAGTTTTTTAACTATATTGAGAAAGAAAACATAAAACTCCTGTAGATTTTTAATGAATATAAACTGTTATATCATTTTTTTAGATGCAATAATAAGGAATTTTTATTTAATGTAATAAACAATTATTGGTATTCATAATATGTACAGAATAATAATTTATAATTATAATATGCAAAATAATAATACACAAATATTGTATTAAACGAATGAAATATACTATAAATACTGAAATATATATTTTATAACATAAGTAAAATATTCAAATACACTTTCTTTAAATTTAGGATATTTGTTGCACTTAAAAATTGCATTTAGTACACGCAATAAATATATTTTTCTAGTGATTTAGAGTTAGAATTGCTAAGGAAAAACGCAGATAAAGAAGAATGACTTCGAACGAACTGAAAAGCAAATTAAAGTCAGTTAAATGGTAAAAAAATATTGCGGAAGGAAATGCGTGGCGTCAGATAAAGGTGCTTCTAAGCTTGAAAATTTTCGATGACGAAAAGAGAAAATTAGGAGGAACGTTTCATTCACTGATTTCCTTTTGGGGCCACACGGAATGCCAAACCAGAACAACATTTCTCGTTGGCAATAATGAAATTTCCTCAACCCTGCGATTCGCGTAAAGAAAATCGATTTATTTAAAAATTGTGTCATAATGATTTCGTTAGTTACTTTGGTCTACATGAGGCAGCGTTTCAAGTCAGAAAGTGAGTGCGGTGTCCGTAACTCATTTATGTTTGTATTACTTACAAACTTTGAATAAACACCATAAAATGCAATAAACTCGCGTGCGTTGCCGTTTTGACTGCAGCACTCGTGCTTACTTTATTCGCCTGATGAAGGGTCGTGTGTTATTTCGACCCGAAACAACTGTTGCGAGTTTATTGCATTTTATGGTGTTTATTCAAAGTTTTTCGCCAGTTTTGTGGTGCTTTTTTATTAAATATTACATTTATGTTTGTGGCTACCAGCCGAGAGTTCAGATCACTGGATATTACAAATCTACCAAAAAAGAAAAAAAAAAAAGGTAGTGGAATCTGGAGTATGGAAAACGATAGTGAAACCAGAAAAGTTAAGAAAAATGAATGTCAGTAAAATATTTCAAAACGCGAGATAGGTGATGACACAGATATGTAGAAACACGTTATCAAATAATATCTTGACATGCAGGGTCGCCTCCTGTTTTTAACAATCCGGTGGGGATTTCTTAATTGACAATAGTTCATTATAATACAAGACTGAATCGTCATTCATTTATTAAAATAATAAACTAAGTTAATAAACTTGTTATGAAATAAAGTTGTAATCAGTTAATAAAATAAAATAATAAAGTAATATCTATCATTTGTCTATCATTGATACAGATTAAATTATATCGTTTATTGATCCATATTTTTTAAAAGAATCCTATTCTACTAACATTTAAATTAAACAATTCATAAAAGAGTGTATGTTATCACATTTTATATGAAATAAAGTCATTCACAAACATTTTACAAAAGCTAAAAATTAAACTTAATTGTACGTGATGTGCAAATTATGCAATGCGACTGTCCATCTATCTTTCGATATGGTAATACTTATGTGGTGAGATTTCCAGATGTCTCATGTAAAAATCTGTTACGCCTTCAATAGGTATTTCAACTTTCTGGAGTTATTTGTTTGTCTATCCTGAAATTTCTTGATCAACATTTTCTATTGCGTTTTAAATTGAGCAACATTTTGTTATTATGTTTTGCTCGATGTTTAGGCATAATACAAGGGAAAATTTTTACAAAATTTCAGCATACTTTCAGAGAGAGTGTTTCTTTAAGACTCAGACATTTTCAAGAAGAAGAGAATCTACTGAAAATGAATCATAAACTGGAAAACCTATGGAAATGTAAACAGAATCTGGTATCCTAAACATTCAGATCGTCTGCTGATAGTCGAATTTTTAGGGGAATACTTTCATGCCTTTACACTACCATTTACTAAAAGCAACTGGGTTGCATCTCGTCAGTATCATGCAGCAGTTTTATTAAGCGAGTCTTCAGCCGGTAAAATAATCTCCAGCCTCCTTATTCACCAGATTTAAAACTTATGAATTTTTCTTCTTCTCCAAATTGAAAAATTATACCAAAGAGTTGCACTTTGGTACACTAGGACACATTTGAAATGCTTTAACAGACCAGCTGAAAATTAATCCTTTATACGTATTCGATTATTGGTATGAGATTTGAAAGAACCGTCTCCAGTGTTGCGTGGCTTAGTAAAGAACATACTTTCAAGTAAATAATACTGAATTGTAATTTTATTCAAATAAAAAATTTAAAAATTTCAGCCTTACTGCTTAATTTACAATCATCGTTCGTCGAACGCATTGAAATACATCGAATTTATAAAAGTATCAATGTACTCACCCATCCGATAGGTAATCGTGGGCAAATCTAGAATTTGGCTCCGAATGCCTGTTGTACTTATAGATGTGTTGCTGTTGCAGTGCTTGTTGTTGTTGATGATGATACTGGTTATTATGATGTTGAAAGAGGGATGGCGATCGATGATGACTTTGCGGCGATCCACGATTTTGTAGGCACAACCGCTGTACAATTATATGGCGCTGATCGACGTCGAGCGCATCTGAAATGTTATTTTAATTATTTAATATATTTTTCAATATACATAATTCATGAAAGTGCTTATTAAAATACATGTATAATAATATAAAATAAATGTAGTTTTACACTGAGAAAAAAAAAAAAAAAAAAATATATATATATATATATATATATATATACCACCTTCATCTAGAATGAATAAATGGTCATTTTCTAAATCCTTAAACTAGAAATATAGATTTCCGAGCTATGCGCATAGGGTACGCCAATAAACTGAATAGACAAAATGGTCGAGAATTTCTAATCTACACATTTCTAGATGGTGAAGCAATATTCTGAAACATTTGTAATACGAGAAATTATCGCTTTATTTTTTAGAATTGGGTCATAAACCAAGATAATAGCTGCTGAAACCCGTATCTTGTATTCACATTTATTTGGAGATACTTTCAAATAGGTTTGTCCTCGATAGTAGAGGCAAACGCTCAAGAATTCTAATAGAGGTCTCTAGAATTCGCTTTCGAAGGGGACTAGAAAACATTTTATAAGAAATTTATAAGGATGACATAAAACTATTTTTCTAGAGCCACAATTTAGATTGTGGATGTCTGTTATAGAATTTTTTCTCAGTGCATTGGCGTACCTTATACTCATAGCTCGGAAATCTATATTTTTAGTTTAGGGATTTAGAAAAGGACCACCAATTCGTTCTAGATGAAAGAGACATTTTTTTTCCTCAGTGTACATTGTTTAAGTAGTTTTACTTACTTTTATATATTTCAAAAATTTTAAGAAATAATGCTAGTTTAAACATCATTACAACAGTTATACACACACACACATGCATATACATATACGTATAATTTTGTATTTATAAAATAAGTCACTTAAGTTTTTTTTTTCTTTATATATGATAAGAAAGTATTGTATTTGGGAAAATTTCTGATATTCGATGGAGTCATTTACATTATTATATGACCATATTTACAAAATTAATTTTGTCTGTCTGTGTATTACATAATTTTTGTGGGCGCTGTAAATCCAGAAACAGTATAAAATATTTCAGAAAACTTGTATATTTGATTGAAAAATGAAATAACTTGGTGCTGATTGAATTTTGGATTATATCAACTAGCAAGTGTCAGTTTCATGTTGCAATTACTCTTTTTGCGAAAATGTTATGTGTTAACTTCTGTAGTGTTTAAGTGTATCAAACTTGATATGTATGACAGTTATTATTTAAAAAGAAAATATATGATTCAAATTGGATTCATATTGGTCAACGAATGACACGGTTCAACCGTACTTATCATGGAACTCTCATTAGTTACATCTCAGCATCTTTGTCCTGTAATTTCATCAAACAACAGACGTACAGTGGCTAGCCTAAATAATCAAGCTCAACTAATTTTCGTGAATATTAACTGTCAGACTTCATGCTATTGTTATGCAGAATTTTTGATATTTTTAACTTTTTTTTTTTTTTTTTTTTTTTTTTTTTTTTTTAAATAACATCTAGAGAATTTAATCTCTAGAAACTTAATATATAAGACATACAATATGCAAAACTGTGATGTTTGTCTTTTAGTACATATCACCCAACAGGTCGCGCGGCTATTACTCACTTATACTAATCTCTATGCGTAACATATTTTTTATGGAGAGATATGCTAATTAAATTGCATATATTCTCATTATGCGAGTTAGCGGTTACGTGGCGCTTTTATATAGAATATTGTAGAAAAATGATTTGTGATGGCCACAGTGTACTAGATTTCTTTGTACCAGTTATCTATGGGACTCTTGTACAAACTTTTATTTCGATTTAGCACTTTTCATATAAAATACTTCACATTGTAGTAAAATCAATCCCCTTTAGACGGCGCTGCGTCGCCAATGAAAGAAAAAAAGATATAACCTTTTTTGTTAATAGATTTTGGCAGCAGCCAGTAAGTTTAGGTTTTAGATTTTGATTCTTCGACTGCGTTCGAAGATGGAATTTTTCGATCTCTCACTATGAGAGTTTATTAGATTCGGAATTATGTTCCTTTAAGTATTTCTTTTTTGTATATAATTGTATTTAAAGTGTAAATAGATCTTTTATTATAAATTATCATTTAATATTAATTTAATTTATCATTAAATTTCAAAAAGAATAATGCATCGTTGTCCCTTTTTCATTCTCTTGCTTAAAGAAATCCGGCATCTCGATTTTGTTCCTTTTTTCTTAGATCTTCAAATACCACTAAACCGAGAATTATTTTACAACATAATATATCAAACATTTTTTTTTTCTCTTTTTTTTTAAATAAAATAAGATTTGTATTTAAAATTTTATACTAAATGCATTATTCGTATAAATGAATGACTACATTAGAACCACAAACTTCATCAAAATTATTATAATACATAAAAAAAAAAAAAAAAAATACAAGGAATCTTATGATTGTTTAAAGAAATGAATTGAGTGCATATTCTTTTCGAACTATTGATATCCAAAGGAATTATGATTTAAAATTATTTTTATTTTGGACTGTAATTATAATAATAATGCCGTCTATCGGAAATAACGTTTTCACAAATTTGTTTTTATTAAAACAAATTTGTGATCTTTTTTAATATTTAAGATATATTAAGAATACACTAACATGCTTTATTTTATAGTAAATGAAGAAAATTAGTGACATTAAAAGTCTAGTAATCCTCTAATTTGGACATATGTAGATATAGAAAATATGAGATTTTTTATTACATAAACACATAAAATAAAACTGTTACAGCAGTTAACTATACTATTAATTACATTATTTAGTACGTTAGTTATTACATTAGTTAACTAAAACTTATGTATATATATATAAATAATTCAAACACAAAATTAAAAGGAAAGTAGTTTTCTGTATTGGATTTCTGTAAATTGTGAGAAAATTCAAATTAGCATATAAATTATATCCCATGTAAAACATATAAAAAATAAAATCACATGCCTTTACATATAATAGAATTGTAAAAATAGCTAAATGTATTTGATAGTATAGAAAAATTTCTATTCATTTAAATTTGTCTATGATTTCCAATTTCTTTTCCTTATGAAGTTTTTCTTTATATTTTTTTATTTATTTAGCGCATACTTTTTTTTTTTTTTTTTGTAACTGATTGAATTTAACATGTTTTTGTATAAGATGCTTAAAAAAAGCTACTAGGCAAAATTGATAATAATAATAATAACAACAAACTGATTATAAAATGTAAACAAAAATTAATTTAAAGTAATTAAAATTAAATAAATAAAAAGTAATATATTTCTCCCTAATAAACTTTGAAAAATTAGATCCTTCCAGCTGTTTATAAATACCTCAAACATCAGAATAACGTATGTAATTATTACTTTCTTCAAATAAATTAGAATAAGAGCAAACAAAAATATATCATTTCTATTTGTTTTATTTATTTTATTTTATTTATTATTTAAGAAATTAATGCCTAAAAGTTCTAAGCTCAGAATCTTCTCGAAAATATGACAATTTTTTGTTCAAGAATCTCGTGATTAATGAAGCAATAACCAAAAGTTTCTGTTATTAATTTTTATTTATGCGCATTATATCTGCCTTCAGTTCTATCCCTATGCGCAGAGTTTCGTATTTAAAAAGGCCTCACCTCACTATGAATCTGTTAATGTTCTTTATAAAGTAATTCTCATTTACTCCATAACTGTAAACACAAAAAAAAAATAATAATAATAATAATAATAATAATAATTATTATTATTATTATTATTATTATTATTTAGCAAACTATAAATTATAATTTAAAGATAAAATTTCCCTGTATATTACTGAAATGCAAAATTTTTAAATATTTGAGACTAATGTTTATTTTTTAGAAAATACAATTTTTTTTAATGCGCAATCTCATGCAGAATGTGCATGTAGTATATTTTCTTTTAATTTCAAAGAATTTGTTACACATTACTTCTACTCTATGGAATGTTTCAATGTACTTAAACGATCTATATGAAATATTGATATATATATATATATATATATATATATATATATATATATATATATATATATATATATATATATATATATATATATATATATATATATATATATATATATATGTATGTATACTTTTTTCAGGAAAAATGTGATGAGTTTTTTTCTCGACCGCAATCTATAGTAATGTTTTACTCTCCATGTCTTATAAACATCGCTGTTTTAAATCTCTTCTGTTATATTTTTTTGTTATTTTACATTTTCTCTTCCTATCATAAATAAAAGTGTCAAAGTTGCGATGGTCTGTCTTCGGACCATCCTTACGTGTATATTCCAGACCTTCACCAGTTGCCCATAACGTACCGCTAGTGAGACATAAATCGCACTCATGCCCCTAATGTAGTTGTCAAATTTGTAATATATTACTTTAATACATAATTGCGTGTTTATAAATACGAAATAAAAGCAAACTTCATTGTGAAATATATATATATATATATATAAATGTGTGTGTGTGTATAATATCTAAAGATGTACTGTTCTGCTATGTGCAACACAGTATGAAAAATAATTTGCTTGCATATAGTGTATACAGACGGTAAAAAAAGTATCCGAACACTAGCAAAAATTCCTATGTAAAAAAAAAGTACACTTAATACTGTTTTGTTAAATAAATCCTTGTCGAATCCTGTTCTTAGTCAGTCTAAGAACAGGATTCGACAAGTATATATTTAGCAAAACTGTATTAAGAGTACTTTTTTGTACATAGAAATTTTTGCTAGTATTCGGACACTTTTGTTACCGACTGTACTTTATTGCATATTAACCTACTAAAGACTCATTAGAAAATAATATATTTCAATATTAAAATTAATGAATTATTCAGAAAAAAATTACACATTAAAAGATATATGAATCCATGTATGTATATATTAATAAATGAAACAACACTATTAAAAAATATTAGTTCATATTTTGTGAGAAATGTGTTCTTGAATTTCAAATGATATTAAATATAAGCAATAATATCTTATAATAAATATATACGAATAAATATATATCTAAAATATATACGAGGGTAAGGTGAAATGTTCTTGGCCTGACACAAAAGTAGCGTTCAAATCAGTAGAAATCTGTGTTTCCTACCTTGGTGCACGTGTCATTAGTTTATATGACAAGTTTCAAATTGTTCTCTCAAGTAGTTTGTTTACACGATTTTTAGTGAAGGTGAGTGAGATAGTTGAGACTGCGAGGATATCGGAAGAAAGTGTGCGAAACACCTAGCACAAGAATTAGGGATGCGAAAGCTCTGCGCAAGAGATGTGCTTCATTTGCTGAATGCCGATCTAAAGCAAATGCGCAAACAATAGTCGCAGCAATGTTTGTGAAGACTGAATAAGGATCCGACCGATTTTGTGCAGCGATTTGTCACCATGGATCAGATATGGGTCCACCATTGCCCGTCAAAAACGATCGAACATGCCAGAATGCCGTAAATGAATATTTTCACAGCCTTTTAGGATTTCCCCTCTGGGAAGGAATACTCAGGTTGAAGAAACACTGGACCAAGTGTTTTGAAGTCAGTTGAAAGTAAGTACAAAAATAAAATTATTTTTAAAATAAAAATCGCAGTCTTTCACTGTCAGGCCGAGAACTTTTCACCTTACCCTCGTATTTCATTACGCTTGTTCATCTACAGTCGGTAACAAAAGTGTCCGAACACTAGCAAATATTCCTATATAAAAAATGTACGCTTAATACTGTTTTGTTAAATAAATCCTTGTCGAATACTGTTCTTAGTCAGTCTAAGAACAGGATTCGACAAGGATTTATTTAGCAAAACTATATTAAGCATACTTTTTTATATGGAAATGTTTGCTAGTGTTCGGACTCTTTTTGTTAAAGACTGTACTTGTATGGTTAGTTTAATATTTAAAAAAGAAAAATCATTTATTTAAATTATATATAATTTAAACCTCTTTTGCTTCTAATACACGTCTTTAACGTAGTGCTTTATTGATAAAAAATTAAAAGTTTTTAATTTAAACCAATTTATACAGATGAAATCAGAAATTAATTCAAATTCCAAAATAAACCAAAATAGATACTAAAGGCGTTGAAACCATGCATTTAACGTAAATGCTTTTTCAATTATTGATATTTTCGATTTTTGCGGACTCGTTAGCTTTCACCTAATGAGTTTAAGAAATGCATTTTAACAATATACTGTGCATAATTTCCATAAACTTTTGATAAGTATACGATTTTTATTATTGATAAACGATCATATTTCATTCGCACATCTGCCAATGATGTTCCATGATATTGGATGCATATTGGATGCAAATTTTATTGTTATTATTACTATCTCTATATTTTAAGTTAATTTTTTAAACTATAATTACACGCGAGAGCATATTCAATATTCATATTTGTACAATAATTTCTTAATTTTAAAAGATATATGAATGAGAAACATTATTCATAAGTGAAAAATAAGCTTTAAAAGAATAAAGGAAGGAGAAATTTTGATCATTATTCTAATCAAGGATTATAAAAAAAGTACTTTACCGATACGAACAAAATTATGCTAAATCTTTTTTTTTTTTTTTTTTTTTTTTTTAAGGCGATGCAATTTTTGAAAAAAAAAATTAAGACAAATGTTCAAAAATGATGCGGAAAAAAAAAAAAAAAATCCAGCTTCTAGAGCTATAAAATAAAAATTCACATGAAATCATCCATTTCTTTAGTTTAATGTAATTTTCTCTACGAACAAAACTGGAGTTTTAAGGGCCCTCTTCACTTACCGCCGCCGGAAGCGGAAGCTAATGTTATTCTATGGAGAAATTTTTCTGTACAAATAACTGATTAACTAATACATATTTTTAAATTATGTTTTCACATTCTGAAAATTCCTTGCTGTTAAATTGACGGACCTTTTTAAAAAAAATATTTTCTTAATTTTTTATATTTTATTTTGAAGCTGCAAAATACGAATTTTCAATATGTGAATTTCTTTCATTTTGCAATTTCAAAATAAAATATTAAAAATTGAAAAAATACATTTTTAAAAAAGGTCCGTCAATTTAACAGTTTGGAATTTTCTGAATGTGAAAACAGAATTAAAAAATATGTATTAGTTATTAAGTTATTTGTAAAGAAAATTTCCCATAGAATAACATTGGCTCGGGCTTCCGGCGACGGTAAGTGAAGAGGGCCGTTAAAGGTGTCTTCAATATGAAAAACTGTAGTAAAAAATTATATATATATAATAAATAAATAAATAAAAATAAAAATGAATAAACAAATAAGTATGAAAAACAAAGAAGTGGCAAAGGGGAAAAAATGAGTGAGAGAGATTTGCTTTTTTTATAACTCTTTTATGTATCTTCTTTTACACAAAATGACAAAGCAAATTGCATAATAATATATGGCGCACAGTAAAAAAAAAAAAAAAAAATCGAACTGCACACATAATAACAATTTTCGAACTGGACTCAAATTTCTGAATGAATGTCTATATATATCGAGTATTCCCACAGTTAAATATATATTGCAATAAGATTAGGAGACCGTTGTTCGCAAAGAATCATCAAAAGAATTAATAAAGAGTTGTGCTAACAGTTTTTTTCCAATTGTGTAGAAGTAGACTAACAAACACAAAAGATTATAGGCCACAGTTGAAGCTACTTGTAATTTCGCACTACTGGATCGGTTTTACTTCATTTAAACGGAAGCCAAACAACATCATAATAATATTTGTCTTAACAATTAATCTAATTCTTTGAATTAAAGTCACAAGACAGCAAAAGAAGAAAAAAATATGTTGTTGTTGTAGGTATTAAATCCGATTTACTTCAAAAAAGCCCCTTTCATAAATGGAGGCCCTTCATCGAAGTCATATCTAAGCAATACTAGTCCATATTCATGAGAGTTTTACGAAATTCACAGAAAACTACAGTTGCATAGGTTCACCAGGTACCTATGTTCGAAGCGGTCGGTACTAGCTTTAGACGCAGAATTTCATGGATACAGGTGAGACAAAATAATATATAAAATGATCATACATTATAAATATCAGGGCTGTTTGTGTTCAGTTTTTTTTTTTTTTTTTTTTTTTTTTTTTTTTTTCTGGAATATTGTAACAGTAATATTTCTGTTAGTTTTTTAATATTAATTTTTAGCAATTAACTATAATGCAAGATACAATTCAAAATTACTGGTTTGAAAATTTCCAGGATACAAACATCCCAGAAATATAACATTTCATATTTCACCAAGTATCCCGTGCCTGTACATAATAGTAATACTCGTATTTTAGCTTTGTTAAAATGCAAATAATATTGTTACGGATCTACTTGCGTGCATCAAAATTATCAGATTTTTAATTTATTTAAGATTTACTTCAATTGTTTCATTATTGGCACATTTCCATTTTCGATATTGTTTTTAATTAAAAACAATAGCTTTTCATAGATAATAAAAAAATCTATACTCATGTATAATTTACTCATGAATAATTTTATTAAAAGAAAACTCACAAGTAATTAGGTAATATTTTTTTTTCTTTTAATTTCCAGTTTTATTAAATGTATGCTATAAATATGAAAATTAGTTGTTTATTACTAGACAAGCGAATGTGTTGGTTTGAAACCTAATGTACGTAATACCATTTGATGTATGGAAAAAAGTGTCTAAAATAACTTAAATAATATTCTTCGACCACATTTGATGTAACCGCGGAAGGATCTGCGCAAGCGCTAACTCAACTAGTCCAATTCTTAAATAGGGGTGACAGTCAACTGACTCGGAGAAAAGGAGCAATAACAGAGCACGGAATTGCTGGATGTTTTCCAAATTTCAAGTTGGCATCCCTCCCTACTAGTTTTAGGATATGTACCTGCACTGTACTTTAAAATTGAATAAATATATACGGCACGTTTTATTTTAAATTTTTAAAAATTAAAAATTAAATTTTGAAACACTTTAACAGTGTTTTCTGTTCTGTTTATATGTTATATAAAATATGTTAATTATTAAATTAATCGCAATTATTCAAACTAAAATTTATACACTGTCTAATAAACTTTTTATATTTATTAAATCAAATAGCTTTTGAAGCACATTTCCAAATCTAGCATTTTTCGGGGATTTTTTATTGTTATATAATGAAGTTGTACAATTTCTTTTATCAATAAGTAGAGCGTTATTATTCATTTAAAATTTATAAATAATTAACGAGTAAAATAAGCTCATTTAAAAATACCTTGAAGCTCAATAAATAAAAAAAATAAATTCATATATTCCCAATTCTTTTACCACAGAATTTCGTAAAATATTTATGCTAAAAATACATGTGATTTTGAAATATTCATACTGCGTAATGAAGATAAATACTATCCTTATATTTTTCTGTAGGAAAACAAATGCATCTTTATGTTAAAAGAAATATGTACTTTTGAAGTAACTGCCCGCGGGGATATTCTTTGAAAGTAAAAATATGAGTAAATAAAAAACTACAACAAAGATTCCTTTCAAACTTTTATATGTAAACATTTTTTTTTTTTTCGCAGCTTAAAACGTCTTTCAAAAAGAAAAAAAAAAGTTTTCTTTATTTTTACCGAATTTCTCTTATGTGAGTCTATATTTCTAGAGTGTATGAATACTTTTAGAAATTCACCATGCATACATGCATAAGTTTCTAAAAGGCATGCTGTAAGTGTTCAGGTAAAATAAAATAAAATAAAACATTGTACAACAAAAAGACATAACTTGTAACTGAGTAAGTGTTCTTTAAAACTTGCAATGTTTATGTAAAAGATATAAAAACTAGAAAATCTATAGTTTCAATATTTTTATAAATGCAAAGTTTTCTGTTTGATAATTTCAAATTATGTCTATACTTTACAATGTATTATTATTATTATTATTATTATTATTATTATTGATATTTTTTTTTCAATTTCCAACAGTACCAATAATCATTGTTTACAATATTTTTATTTATTCGTTGTAAATAATATTCAGTTGCATTTTAAATATTTTACGTGACAAATATAGCTGTAATAACTAAGAAACTTTGAATAGATCAAAAACAGGCTGATATAAACACAAATTATGAAAGTTTTACTATATTTAGTTAATATTGCATACATTTGTATAACTGGATTGGATGGTTGTAGTTTCATAATGATATTCAGACGTTTCATACGTACATAGGTCTGCCGTTAATCAATTCAAATTAAACATATTTGCAACACCGCTTATCATTTTGTTAATTTTGTGAAACTTCATATTCAATTGATTCTAATGACGATATTTTTTTGAAATTTTACAGTATTCGCTTTGAGGGTTTTTTTTTTTTTTTTAATAAGTAATTATATACATTTGGCTAATTAATTTTTCAAGAGACGTTCTGTGAGAAGTTTTATTAACACTTATTCCTGCACAAAAGAAAAAGTGTTACAAATTAAATAACATAAAACTGTTTCTTACAAATTTAGAAATATTTCAAAAAAGTATCATATTTCATCAGATATTTAATATTTTTATATACTGGTTCCAGCTTTATGTGTCCATTTAGTAACCAATTTAATGAAATTTTTTCTAAAAAATTCCTTACATTGGTTTGAAAGCCGTAAAATATTATAAACAAACTTTGTATGAGAAGTTTCCGTTAATGTAAGTGCTATTCACACACAAAAAAAATACAGATAATAAAAAGAAGACTCATGCAACACATTTGAAGCATTTCTTATTACATATATTCTTTTTAATTTGTTACCGCTCCCGTTTTTGCTTTTGAGACAAAGTCTTCGCTAAAATATAGGCAGTATATTGTATTTATTACTCCCTGAATTTTCGAAGGTACCTACTAAACATTTTCTCTAGATATTCAACAAAAAGTCAAAATTTTAAAATTTCCATATTATTTTATGACGAATTGTAGCTTTTAACATTTTTACGTATTTTTTGGAAAAACTTTACACTGCTCTATCTTTGTTACAATAAAATATTAAAACATGATATATTTAAGTGGATTTAGAAAAAAAAAATCATTCAGTTACTTATCATTTACTGAATTAAATAGTAAAGTTTTTAGAATATAATAGAATTAGAAAATACTCCCAGGAAATGTCTCTTAAAAACTAGTCAGCAGAGTACCTTGCTTGTAATTGAAAGGTCGTGGGTTTGGTACTCGAGCCAGTCAAATATACACTAATGGTGGTTGGTGTAGGTAAAATCTGTTGTGACCGCAATGTCCTGCATGTTCCCATCAAAATTACACCTCTGAAGGTCACCGAAGCGGTAGAGCCATCCCTTTTGTGTAGCACCTAAATTGTGATGACATGTCTCCAGACCCCTTCTAGGGGTGAGTCCTAGACCGTCGCCAATTGTCCTTTGCGCAGCACTAGTGCGACGTAAAACCCAACCATCCATCCGTTTTGTTTTAAAATCATTTAGAAACCCGTCAACAAAATTAAATTATCTTCTCTTAAAAATCCCATTCCTTCTGAAAACCATTCTGGCATTTATTTAGTCTTATGTTCGTCGTGCATTTTAGTTTATATTGATCAAGAGAACTATTTTTCAGCAACCATATATATAAGTGCACGTGTGAGCTGCGTGTATATTTATGTTATATATATATTCTAATTTGATACAGTTTATCGAAATAGTTATGCTCTGTTAAAACAACTTTAATGATAACCAACCAAAAATACAATGACAGTATTTGAATAAATTAAGCGAAAATATACAGGGTGGCATAGTTAAATTGATAGTTCTGAAAGTGTTCTATAGTGCGGTAAAATTTCAAGAATAGCGCTAAACATCGTTGAAAGATTAAATAAGTTCCAAAATTTATCTTTAGGGGAATTTTTGGCGCTGTTTTCTAAGTAAAGTTTTTGTCGAAATTCATAATTTGAAATTGATGATTTTGCACTTTTTTGAACACTTAATTCATCCCCATTTATTGTTTAGACATTGGAAAATTTGTCCTTTCATTTTCATTTTTTTTTTAACTCTCTTTTCTGTTACATAGCACCACCCACGTATTCCCCTAACGGTGACTTCTCGAACATTTTTTTTTTTTCGTAATCCTTAGATTAATGTTTTGTTTAATCTTTCTGCAATCTTTGGTGCCATTCTTGCAGTTAGATCGCACTACAAAGCACAGTAAGTACTATTAGTTTAACTATGACACCCTCTGTATATATATATAAACATTTGAATAAACGCTTTCCTAAACTAAACTTTTGTTTAAATTTTCCTGATAAATTTATGCTTACCCACAAAATGCTGCATCCCTGATTCTGTAAAAAGCTGTTGATAATCATGTGATGCTGCACTGTAACTTGAGTTTGCACGAAACTAAAAGAAAATATAAATTATAAGAATATTTTTATTTATTTTTTATTTTATTTTAATTTAATATGAACAAAGGCCCAAGTACCAGAAAGCAAACTTTACTGTATCATTTATTGTGTTTGTATATTTAATTTGTTATACTGTAAATGTTTGTAGCTTTTATGTTTCTGTCATTTCATGATTTTATTTATTTATTTATTTTTAAGAAAATTTCGTTTTTAAGATTAAAATTAAATGATAATATCTATTATTTTATAATAATAATAATAATAACAAAACTTTTTTTTTTCTTTTTTTGTATAACATAAAACATTATATCAATATTTTTATTTTTATTAAAAAGAAACAAACACTCTTCTTTCTTTCTTTATTTTTAAGTATGTCATATTGCATGTATAATACGCCCTTCAAAATTAAAGCAACTAATAATTTTGTCGTTTTTATCTTTTGTGCATAACTTTTACACAAGTAAATATATGATCATAAAAGAACATTAATCAACCTTTATATAAGTGTAGCATATGTAATAATACTTTTAAACTAATAATTGTTTGATTTTTCTAAAAAGTAAACTTTTGAAAAAATGAAAAAAAATCAACAATTTTTGAAAGAGAAAACTTAATGGTGCTAAGGGTGGATTACAGATAGATAAAGACGCACATGCATTCAAACATTAAACTAAATCCTGAATTTTCTTTCTGTATTCAGTTTTCTTTTGCTTTTATAACGGACTTTTTGGAGAAAAAAAAAAAAAAAAAAAAAAAAAAAAAAAAAACATAAATACAAATCTTTAAACTATGAGAATAAATAGAATAATAAAAATTTCTATAAATAATTTTAGAAAAAACGTCTGATCTAATTTCCATGTTTGTACGCATATTAATATATATATATATATTCACATGCGAAAAAAAAGAAGAAACAAGAAATGTGAACACCGGAAGAAAAATGCGCTTTTAATCTAACACATGGATGCATGTTCATCTTCATCTTTCTATAATGTATCCATATAACCATTTTTTCAATATATATATATATATTTTTTTTTAATCATCTTAATTTAGATACAAATTGAATAAGTTAGTTTAAAAGTTATTACTTCTGTTAAATGTATATAAAATTCGATTAGTAATATGATAACGAAATAACCATTTGAATTTTCTGCTCATATGTCTATTTGTTTAAAAATTAAGCTTAGAAGAAAAAATTAGAAAATCGTTAGTTGGTTTAATTTTCAACACCAGTGCATTTTAAGTAGAGACGATTTAATAAGTACTTTTTACTCACATTTGATAATGATATAGAAATTAATCTACAAATATTATAATAATCCGTTATTAGAATTTCTGCATTTATTAAGTGTGATAAACAACAGGAAAAAAAAAAAAAAAAAAAAAAAAAAAAAAAAACATATTATTTATTTTATTGATCGCCTACGTAACGTACAAAATAGTTTTTAGAATACATAAGTATTTGAAAAGTGAACTATTTTTGCATGTCGAAAACTTTCTATCTTCAAAAAGCTTATGTCATTTTTCCAGAACAAACTGTCATGTGCTTGACAAAGACTCATCTTTCCTTAAAATTTACATAAAGTGAGAAGTTCTTTGAAGCGTAAAAGAAGATAAATGATAACTTTTAAATAGTATCACTTTTATCTTTATTTTAATATAATGTTTTTCAAACACATCTATGAAATTAAGAAAGCCAGAATATACTTTAAAAACAAACTTAAGTTATACTAGTACTCTTTTATAGACTGAGTGCCTTTCAACGAAGTGACATCTTTTCTGAAATGTCGATTAAAAAGAATAATTTTTATTAAAATCACAATCAACTGATTGGAAGAAAATCATATATATATATATATATATATATATATATATATATATATATATGTATGTATTTTTTTATGATATTTTTATTTTTCCGACTGAGTGAAAATAATGCCTGGACCGGGAGTCAAACCCCGGATCATTGACTTACAAGGTCAAGGCTCTACCAATTGAGCTATCCAGGCCGACATCCGGTCACCATTACTCACTCAGACAACTTTTATGCAGAAACATCTGGTCTATCATTTAGATAGCTCAACAGAAATAAGCCGCAGGTAAAGGAAAAAACCATTGAACAATGGGAGAAAGAAATACAATTTTTATTAAAATCACAATCAACTGATTGGAAGAAAATCATATTTTTTTAATGAAATTTTTATTTTTCCGACTGAGTGAAATGGTGTTTTCCTTTAACTGCGGTTTTTTCTGTTGAGCTATCTAAATGATAGACCAGATGTTTCTACCTAAAGGTTGTCTGAGTGAGTAATGCTGGCCGGTTCTCGGCCTGGATAGCTCAATTGGTAGAGCCTTGACCTTGTAAGTCAATGATCCGGGGTTCGACTCCCGGTCCAGCCATTATTTTCACTCAGTCGAAAAAATAAAAATTTCATTAAAATGAATAGTTCCTTTATTATTATTATCATTTTCTCAAAAACCGTTCTAAAAACTATTTTTAAACGCTGATTTTACACTATTTTAAAGAATTATTACTATTATTATTATTTCATTAAACACCGTTTATAAATCTTTCAAGGGACTGACATAAAAGGACGTAAAAAGAATTCCGATTTAATCTTAGCACTCATTGGGTCACGGTAGCTCAGTCGGCGGAGCGCCGGGCTCATAATTGAAAGATTGGGGTTCCGGTATTTGAACCGGTCAAAGACCGTAATACACTAGTGGTGTCTGGTGCACGTAAAATCTGTCGTGTCCGCAATATCCTCCATGTTCCCATCAAAATTATACCTCTGGGGGGTCACCGAAGTGGGAGAGCCATCCCTTCCGTGGAGGATCAAAATTGCAATGGCATACCTCCGGACCACCTCTAGGGATGAGTCCCAGATCGTCACCAATTGCTTATTGCGCAGCACTAGTGCGACGTAAAACCCAATCAACCAAACAACCAAACAACCTTAGCACTCATTATTTTTAATGATATAAAAATTTTAAATTTTATTGCTGAAAAACTTGCAACTATTAGGCAAAAGTAATTAGTAGTGTTCAGACATTCTGCATATAAAAATGGTATCTGTGTGCGTGTTTTTTTTTGTTTGTTTGTTTTTTCCCCCTTAAAAAGCCTAATTCAACAAGCATTTAGATACATTTATTTATTCTAAATAATAATTAAAGAAATAACACATTGCGTTAAACAAGAATTTTCGTTTTCCATATTGCAAGAGAGCGTAATGAAACTCGGCTATTGACAACACTATTTACGAGCAATGATTGTTTCTGTATTAAATCAAAGAATACTATTATTAAAGAATATCATTTGCAAACGATAGTTCCAAAGTGCAACCCTGCATGTATGTATGGAAGTTATAAGAAATATATCCTGATATGAAAAAAAAAGTATCAGATATAATATAACTAATTAAAGTATACAAATATTTAGTTTTATTATTTTACTTTATCATTAACTTTATTACCATCAGAAATAGACTTGGAATTATCATTTTATATTTATTTTAAATTTTTGATTGAAATTATTAAATTTGAATGCTTCAATCAATTTTGTTACGTATGTAGAATACCTTAATATAAAAGTGCTCTCCCTACAAAACCTAATAAATTAATGCCATTTTGAAAAATATAATTATGTTCTGTGATTACGTAAAGTCCAGTTTCCAGATCAATAAGGTGAAAAATTTTATATGACAAACACACGCACACACACAAAAGAAAGAAAAAAAAAGTAATTTTGGTGATATCAGATTCATAAACAGAAAAAGAAATTATTTTCTTATCTGGTAAATGCATTATAACGAAATATATTTTTAATTAAGTTATTTTCTTTTCAGTTAATCGCGTTTCCATCAGTCAATATCCATTAATCATCCATATCTGTCACATTGATCTGCTACTGTGATGTAGAAGATGTATTGGATGAAGAAAGAGACAAAAAAAAAAAAAAAACAGCAAATATTGCAAAAAATCGTTAGAAATACAACAACAACCACAAAAAACTTATATGTTATAGCCACTACAAAATTTTCTTTTAAATTTTTTTGTATAAATCCATCCAGTGAAAATTATTTGTTAAAATTGTTATCTATTTAACATTAGTTCCAATGATGAATTCAAGTAGTTTTCATCTCAGAAATGTATAACTCTACATATCGAAGAAAAGTAAATTTTGTGCCATACAAATGTCATCTTTAGAAACAATTATTTTTTTCAGAGTTTTTTTTTTCTTTAAAAGTGAAAAATAAATAAATAAATATACCTTTGTTTCAAATTATCGCAAACCATTTATTTCAAAGATATAGACAAATAGTTTTTTTTTTTTTTTTTGAAAAATACTCATATGGATTACGTCACTCGTACGAAATATTTACAAACAGGGAAAGGATGTGCTTAATAATACATATTTTTTATTCTGCTTAATTATTATTATAACACACACACACACACACACACACACACACACACAGGGTGATTAGAAAAAACTACCCCGATATGTGAGACCATAGCTACCATACCGTTCCGAGAAACTGAATAAAAATTTGGTGGAAGATATTCTGAGGTATGCGCTTAAGAATTATATTAAAAACAACTGTTAAATTGTAACAGTTACGGTTACAGTGAGAAAATTTCGAAAATTTCAAATGACAACACCTACCTTTTTTTTTTTTTTTTTTTTTTTTTTTTTATTGAAGTGTAATCTCCATAGCAAAAAACCATAAATAGCGTTGGAACGGTACCTCTAGCACGAAACTCGGCAGCGCTAGCAGGCTAACAAAAAAAGAAAAAAAAACGACTGTTACGTGCCTAACAGAACACAACTTTCATTTTTTTTATAACGTCACATTTCACTCCGAGTCTTTGGTTTAGAATAAAGCCTACTGATTCTGCATCGAAACGAAAAGAAGAGACCAAGGTATCCTTAATTTCGTGTAAGGCTACTGAATAAAGGCTTTAATTTCGTTGTTAGTCGTAAGACGCTGTCATGATGACGTCATCACAGAACGTGAAAAACAAGGCATTGTAAAAAATGGCAATCAAAACCGATTTTGATGATGATAATGATGTTTCCCAGTAAGCGGCATATTGTTCACAGAGCAAGAAATCAAGACACACATCACGCATTTCACAATGCCTTATTTTTCACTTAGTGTGATGACGTCACTCATGACGGTGCCTTACAACTAACAACGAAATTAAAACCCTTATTCAGTAGACCTACAGTAATTTAAGGATACCGTGGTCTATTCTTCTCGTTTCGAAGCAGAATCAGTAGACTTTAGTGAGAGCCGAAGACTCAGTGTGAAATGCGACGTCATTAAGAAAATGTAAGCCGTGCTCTGGTAGGCACATCACAGCTGTTTTCTCTTTTTTTCTTAGTATGCCTAGAGTTGGTGATTTTTGTGCTAGAGGTACCATTACAAAGCTATTTATGTTTTTTTGCTATGGAGATTCCATTTCATGAAAAAAAAGTAGGTGTTGCCATTTGAAATTTTCGAAATTTTGTCACTGTAACAGTAACTGTTAGAGTTTAACTGTTGTTTTTATATAATTCTTGAGCGCATACCTCAAAATACCTTCCACCAAATTTTTATTCAGTTTCTCTGAACGGTATGGTATGGTAGCTATGGTCTCATATATCGGGATAGTTTTTTTTAATCACCCTGTATATATATATATATATATATATATACATGGTGTCCCGTAAGTCTGTAGACATTTAAAAATTCATAAAAATTCAAGGAATTTGTAGAATTGAACGCAGTTTTGGTAAAAGTTATTCTCATAAAAGTGTATTTGTTTTTGGCAAAGAAAAAAATAGTTAAATTTTTCGTCGATAGAAGGCGCTACACAGATGCATAACAAGAAATATACAAATTAGAGTTTTATACATTGCACTGTTTCATAACTAACGGCTCATTTCTTATTTGCCTTCTATTTGTGGGTGCATGGATTTATTAATGTGATACTGACTTAGTGGATAAACGTTATGGTTGAAAATGTTTTACCTCAGTTAAGAATCGCCGACTGAAGCTGCAGTCCGCGATGTGAACTATGTTTGAAAATTATAATTTGAAGTGATGACAGACATATAAAATTGGAGTCTTGCAAACATTCAAACATGCTTGCAAACATTTGCATGCATTAAATATAGTTTTTCATGGAAATTTTATTATCTGTTTATGTACAGTGTCCTCTATCGACGAAAATTTTAACTATTATTTTTTTCTGTACCGAAAAAATAAAATTCCTTTTCACAAGAATAACTTTTTTCCAAATCGCATTCAATTGTACATAATCATTCAATGCTTATGAATTTTTAAAATGGCTACAGAGTTATGGAAGACCAATGAATACCGAATGCAAGAAAAACAGCTGGTCATATGTAAGAATTTACCACGAGATCCAAAAATAGGTTTATCCGTTAGTAATTTTATTAAATATATAAAAATAACTACAAAACGCACTAGATATCGATAAAAAACCGTATTATCAGAAAAATAAACTGGAAAAGATAAGATTATCTATCCATATCAAATTCAATAACCAAAACTGACAATGAAAAAGCTCAAGAGCTGAAATATTGTATATCATGAAAAACGGCAGTTTTTCGAGTGACGCAATATATATATACGCGGCTTGTACGAAAGGCTTGTACGAAAGGCTTCCCAAGGAGCTGCAGACGCTAGGAATGCTGTTACTCGGGTTTTGGCGACACTGCCATGTAGCTTGGCTCCCTTTCTCCCAGTCTCCGCTCCGGTGAAATTTCTTTTGCAAGTATCATCTCAATTTGAATGCAATATATTTCTAAATATATTTATAAATCCGCAATCGCAATATCTTTCGCACAATAATACTTTTTAAATCCTTCCTCTAATGAAAAATAAACTAAAACCGCACGAAAATAATTTTCGTGTTTGCGTATCATTTTATAGATTTAAAATATTACATGGCTTCACAGTACCCTTTTTATCTGATTACTTGGATTTATACATAAAATCTGCATTTGCATAAGTTTAATTTTACAAATTCTTCAAAACATTTATATATATATATATATATATATATATATATATATATATTTTTTTTTTTTTTTTTTTTTTTCAGCTGGAGTATGTAAAATTCTTATATACCATTCGTTATAATTTACTTTGTAATTTCTATGTCACTTTTCTATTTTAGAGTACTAATCCTTTTGGCTATAGTGCACTAATAACGATATGTACGAGTCTTGTCCGTAAAATAAGGTTCTCAAGGTGCTGTGGACGCTAGGAACGCTGTTGCGCGTGTTTTGGCGACACTGGCGTGTATCTTGGCTCTCTTTCTGCCAGGACCCGCCAGGTGAGCTGTCTGCGACGTTCCTTCTTGTATTGGTGGCCGTGAGAGATGGCGCCCCAACTCGTTTTTCACGCCAGCTGCAAATTACGCTCTGTAGTTCTTTTTTGTGTGCAAAAAATGCTGCGCCGGTGGACATTCATTCCCAACTGTGTGAAGTGTACGGGGCAAGGTGTATGACCGTGCAACATGCGCGGAAATGGTGCAGATAATTCAAAGACAGACGTGTCCATGATGAAAACGTTCTGCCTGGCCATCGGTTTCGGACGAAAAGATTGCGAAAGTGGAAGAATAAATGCTGAAAGGCCGAAGGGTGACGGTTCGGGACCTCAGCAAGATGATCCCTGATGTCAGCAAGTCCTGCATTCACAAAATTTTGACAGAACATTAGGACCGCGGTTGCAGAGTTCTACGATTCAAGCATAAAGAAAATGGTACACCGCATGCAAAAATGCATTGATCTCAACGACGATTATGTCGAAAAATAGGGGAAAGTCTAAGCTATCCAAATATGCATTAATCAATGCCAGTATATATGTTTTTCATTGTGAAAATTCATTAGGAACATTATTTTAAGGACAAACCTCGTATATATATATATATATATATATATATATATATATATATAACAATATTTTTGTGTTTCATATTGCGAAGAAAAATAATTTTCATTATGTGCATTTTGTCCCATTCTGCAACTGTAAAAATTATGAAAATGGAATGTCAGTAACAATTCTGGGGTGATTTGCATCAAAAGTTGATGGACACTAATAAGGACATGCAAATTTACATAAAAGCCTGTATTTTAATCATGGAAATATATCTCACTCGAAATTTTTATCATACACACAAATATGTGCAATTACAGGAAAAAAAAAAAGGTTAAGTCATGCTTTTCATGAAAACTGACATAACGTTTAAACATTAACACGAAAAGCACCGCACTGATTTCGTAAATCTTTCCGTGAGAACAATTTTGTTACCCTTATTTATTTTTTACTGTTTTGTTTTGTTTTGTTTTTTTGATGATTAATTCCGGAGTTTTAATAACAAAAGTAAAAATTAATTAAATTAATTAAAGTAAAAGTAAAAGTATTTATTAATATTTCATAAAATACATAACTGTGTTATTTAACTTTATAGAAAATATTTCCCATGTTTTTAGACGTTTATAATTGTTAAACAAGATAAAATTATAAGCTTCATTAATGAGTTAGTTTACTACAGTGATATATATATATTGGGTGAGTGCGAAAGTTCAACCCGTTTTTAGATATGCAAATTTGCAATAGAATTGACGTCACACATGTCATTATAATGACGCAAATGGTCGGCCAATCAAACGCATGGATGCTTCACATATAAATGCATCGTGTCTCACAAAGTTAATCATCTAAAAAAAAAAGAAAGAAAAGAAACAGAGGGTGTAACATGGAAAGCAAGAAGGAGCATATAAGACATTGTTTGTTGTACGAGTTCGATAAAAATAATACGGCAGCCGCATTATGTCGCAATGTTTGCCAAGTTTATGGAGAGGATTCAGTAGAGGAAAGTACAGGTTGTCGATGATTTCGTAAATTTAGGGAAGGAGACAGAAGCTGCCAAGATCAAGCTAGGAGTGGACAGCCATCACACGTTGGAGACAACGATATTAACCAAGTCATAAGGAACAACCCGAACCCAACCGTGTAAGGATTAGCGGAGACATTCAAAGTACAACGGACAACGATCGAGAGACGGCTGGTTAAGTTGGGTTTTACGAGAAATTTGGATCCTTGGATTCCACATAACCTGTCAGCTAATCAACGGGATGACCGAATCGTCACCTGTGTTTCTTTGCTTTTCCGGCACAAAAATGATCCATTCTTGACACGAATTGTGACAGAAGATGCGAAGTGGGTTATGTACCGTTAAAGTAAACGTCGTAGGACTGTGTATCGTCCTTCTGATCCGCCTGCATCGACTTCGAAAACTGAACTTCATTCCAAGAATGTGTTATTGAGTATGTGGTGGGATGTGCAGGGAATAATTCACTGGGAGTTCCTGCCACTCAACCAAACCATCAATTCTGCCTTATACTGTCTACAGTTAGACAGGCTGCATTCAAATTTGGTAGGAAAGCGGTCAGGTCTCATCAATCGTCGCGGTGTTAATATTCCCCACGATAACCTCAGACCACATACTGCTGTCATCACTCGCCAAAGGTTACTGGGCTTTAGTTGGGAGGTTCTACCCCACCCTCTCTATTCACCTGACTTGGCACCAACTGACTATCATCTATTTCGTGCGTTGAACAATTCCTTCAGAAAATCTTTCATCATATTGATGCTGTAAAAGCTTTCATCCAAGAATTATTTTGTCTTGGAACTGCCGGAATTTTACCGCAGCGGGATTCATCTCCTACCAGAAAGGTGGCATGAAGCCATAGACAGCAATGGGGGTTATACATAATAATAGGTACTGTTCAATTTGTGTTTATTTGCTTTTCTTTATGGTAATAAAAACGAGTAGAACTCTTGCACTCACCCAATATATTAACAATAATATGGTTGAGAACGAAAAAATAAAGAAATGAATATTTGCTTTATATATTTATAGATATAGAAACCAAATGTAAATTCATTTTATTTATTATTATTATGACACTGTCTATCATACAAAGAAATAAATAAATTCTTATATTTATCTGTCTTTGTACAAAAGTTTATCAAAATTTACAAACGATTTCGTTCTATCTTTTTTTTTTTTATTTTTTTTTTTTATATATAAATTTCATAATAGATTACATGCTCTTGAACGCTAGAGATATAAAGAATGGGATTGA